>CM037852.1:127740538-128272444 GCA_021234595.1 Delia radicum
ACAATTTCATATGATGTGGTACAGATATTGGCAACCTAGAGCAAATGTTGACAAATTTGGCGATTTTTTTCAATTCAAAACTATAATTTTTCTTTTTAAATTACCGATTTTTTAAACTTTTAACTGGTAGCACAAGTGCTGGCAACTAGTGCTTTCCCAATCCCAAATGATAACACTATTACACAAAAGATCTGTCTGTCAAAAAGCGTTAGATAAGGACTGGGGAAACAAAATTTTAAACGTTGGCAAAATTTTGGTAAAAACCATGCATTAGGTGGTCAAACAAAAGATTTGCCAAAATAAATTAAAAACAAATTCATTTACAATTTCTTTGTCCCGCCGGGATTTAAAGCTGGTTGACAGATTGGCAGTCGACAGCTCTACCCATTGAGCTAGCGAGACATATAATACTTGATAGCATAAAACTTAAGTGAATGAACTGCTGGGTAATAGTTGGTTGCTCAAATATTTCAGCACTGGCATAAGGTTTGGTAGAACCAATTTGTCAACGTCGGGAAAACAAAAAACAAGTTGTTTTCAGAAAAAAAAATAATTTTTATATATAAAAAATATCAAAAGTTTTAAAAATTCCAAAAAAATGTATGCCTGGAACAGGGATCAAACTCGGTGCCTTCTGACTACTAACTTTTGTAAAGAATTCATCATTCATTTTTTTAAAATAAATGCTACCAGTTGTACACATTTGAGCCGTTGGTAATTTCTCACAGCATAGTACTGGGAAACACTGTTTGGCCAAAATTGGTATAGTGGTTTCAGCCAATTCTTTGCCAATGTTTTTTTCTGTGGACCACTGAAATGATTGTAAAAAAATACTGGCAAAAGGCTTTTTGGAAGCGCTGGTTAAAACGTATTAAACAAGTGTTCTGCCAGTAATATGTTTTAAAATTCCTCGGTTAGCCAGTTTTTTGTACCACTGGCAGTTTTTGCCTGGGGTGTTACATTTAGAAATTTTTTAAAAATAGCTATTTGGGGACTATTGTTAGTACACATCAATTTAAGCTGACTTTTATACAACAGTCTTAATTTTAGGCAATTAATTTAACACAATTCGGACTTGCAAAGTAGTAGTATTGGATTTTCTGGATCGTCTTAACTTTTCAAGTGATCACGAATATTCGTTAATCCATACTTGATCGAATGTTATCACCCGCGGCCATCTTTTCGATCATAAACAAAATTTCACAACGAAAATTATAGATTTTTAAGTTAAAAACGAATCTTATTTACAGTTTGTCAATTAATTCTTTTCAAATGAAAATATTACAAAATATTTTAATAAATGGAATGAATAACAAAAACAAATAAAGTTGTTTCGGAATTTTTATTCATTATTTTAAAACTATATTTAAAACTATTCTTTGGTACCTAAAGGCGAATGATGATAAATTTTTATATTGGAAACATGTTTCTTGAGCCGATTTAATTCGATTTTATGTATAAAATTTAAAAAAAACCCTAAATTTGACACTCAAAATCGCAATCTAACCAGTCCAATACAATGTTTCCATTAGGCAAATTAGTCCATAATGCTTCAAAAATACACCGAATGTCGACCAAATTCCATTTTCTGACCGAACTGTTCGGTAGGGCACTAAAAATATATTGACTCAAAATGAAAGTATTCTAGCGACAAAAATGTTAATCAAGTAGCTCCTAGCTTAGAAATCATAAAACGACAATATTTAAGGAATTATAAAAAATAAATAAATGGTTTATTCAAAAAATTATTTTTGCGATATAAAATCACAATACTAGATATTATTCTAAAAACTGTATTTTAGAAATTCTGATTACCATGGCAACGCTGTTACATTTCATTATATACCCTTTTGTTAAAAGCAAAATCGTGGAGCCTCATCTGCGAAAAAAATTTAAAAATTTTTTTTCATACACGAAAAAATTCTCCGTCTGCGTTAGGGAAGCCTGATTTTAAGATTTTTTATTTGCATTAATATGGTACGAGGGTAAACTTAAAAATTAAAAAAAAAAACACCAAAAAAAATCGTTTGTTTTCTTATATTTTTCAAAAAAATACTTGGCAAAATTCAAAATCTCTCTACGTTAAGGACTTAATTTTTTAGTCCTCTACAAAACAAAAAAAAAAAAAACCGTTGAAAATCGGTTCACCCGTTAAGGCTGCACAGTTGCACCCCATTTTCAATATCTTGTTTTGAGCAAAAAGCATTTAAAGTAGATATTGCCATTGCAAAATATAAGGCAAGGGGTTTGTTTAACAAGCTGTAACTTTTTCATTTGTGCGATTTTTTCTCAAAAATTTTCATAGCATATAGAAAAAAGTTCAAACTATTGAAATATGAAATAAAAAAAAAATTAAAAAAAAATATCTAAAACTAGTACCCCGCTCAAAACCAAAAGCTGTTTAATAATTCGAATTTAAAAAAACCATTTTCTCTCAGCACAGAATATTGAAAAAAGTAAAAAATTTGGTTTTGAGTGCATTTTCCTTCCCATGCAAGAAAGTTGTAATTTTTTTTTATGAAACTGAAAAATATGCTGTATTTAAATTTATGGCAGGGATAGTATTTCCACCCTAAATTATGTAAAAAAAATATTAGAATATTATTGGTATCCGTAGTATGGAAACACGTTAGAGAAACAGAAAATTTTGTAGATGACATTCATTTAGAGGACACTCCTAGACATGTAAAAAGGAATTGTCCTTAAGTATCAAGGATTTAACTAGTTTTAGCACGAACAAACCTAAAGGCATGCAAATACATAAATTAAACAAAAATGCAGATTATTAGCGAAATTCATGGTCCTCGCTCTTTTTGAAAGTGGGTTATAATAATTTGAAAAAAATTTGCAGTTTTTTTCAATAATATTGAGACTATTATTGAAAAAAAATGCAAATTTTTTTTCGCAGTTTTTAATTGGTTTTCCATCACCTGTATACAAATGTAAAATAGTTTCTAAAAACAAGTCTCTTAAAAGCTCCGTAATAATTTGCTTGGGTAATTAGCACTTGATTCCTCGAGATCTACAGCTTACTAATATGAAACAGAAAAAACTACAGCTTTTAAAGACATTTAACAGATTTTTCGCCCTTTGAAAAGTTGTTTACTAAATTGTGCAAAGAATTAATTGACAATTATAAATTTATCGTAATTGCCTTTTTTTCGTATTTTCTCGTAGTTTTTTTTTTTTTTTTTGCTAAAAATTGTGTTTTTCTTTTAATATTTTAGCGAAACATAATATATAAATAAAGAAAAAACATCATAAAAATATTAATTTGATTACGTATTCACTCTTGAAATATTTAAATATTTTTATTTTGAAAAAAAAAAAAAAATTATCAAACTGTATTTAGATTTGGAGAAACTTTAAACTTATTTAATCCTAAAGTTCATATGAAAAATTGGTGTATCCAATAATTTTAAAAATATCCCTCAAATATATTAATGGATTAAATTATATAAAAATTTATGTCCAAATTTGGGGATCCGATTATATCTAATTAAGATTATAATAGATCCCAAAAATATTTCATGGGATTAATTTAGATCCAATTGCATTTAATTCGATCCAAAAAGATAAGTAAATGTGGTGAATCAAATAATATATTTTGAAATTAAATTGGATCTACTTTAAGCGCATAAAATATTTAACTTTCAATAAAATTTCTTAAAAAATATTTTATATAGAAAATGTACGAAAAAAAAAAATAGTCACCGGGAGCATTTATAATTATGTACCGGGGTTATTTTAGCGATAACGGTATTTTAGTTATTCCGGTAACGGTATTTTAAGGATATTGGTATTTAAGTTATATCGGTAACGGTAACAGTATTTTAGGGATAACGATAGTCAATCGAAAGGGTTTTGACTCGATAACGGAATTTTATTGTTATATATTAGGGTGTCCCCTAAAAATAGATTTGAAGTAACAACCCCTAGTTTTATTGCAAATGCTTCCAAATGGACGAATCGATTATTTTTTTTTTTGGAAAACGTTAACCCGTACTGGGTTTTGGCCGAAAATTGCCAATTATGAAAACATCATAAAAAAGTTTTTTTTTATTAAAAATTCCCATAATTAGAATTGTTGAAAAATTAAATTTTTCATTCATTTAATGTAATATAATACAAGGTGGCGCAAAAATAACCTTCCGATATTTTTTGGCTGTAATTAAAAAAAAAAATGAAAAACTTTGATTCTTCTTGTGGATTATTTTTATTTGGTATTTTAATTTTTTTTACATCAAGTCGAGAATATGATGTCATGTAAATGGCCGCCGCCACAGTTGATTGTCATTTGAGCCCTTTTTATGGCATTTTCCATCACTTTGGCCAAAACTTCCGGCGATAGGTCCTCACATTCTTGACGGATATTGTCTTTAAGAGCTGCAAGAGTCTGAGGCTTGTTGACATAAACCCGCGACTTCAAAAAAGCCCCACAAAAGAAGTCTGGAGCGGTCAAATCAGGCGATCTTGCTGGCCAGTGCAAATCGCCAAAACGGGAGATTAGGCGCCCGGGAAATGCATCCTTCAGCATATCGGTTGTGGCACGTGCAGTTTGTGCCGTTGCACCGTCCTGTTGGAACCACATGTTTTCCAATCCCAATTTATCAAGTAAAGACCGTCGACTGATACCCATTTGCGTGGCACGTCGTCTAGTCGATGTCGACGGCGCTTCCATGACATCCTCGGCTATAGCAGCAATATTATCTGCAGAACGGCTACTCCGGGATCTGCCAACGCCTGGCAGCATCTCGTGTTGTGCCAGTTTCTTTGAGCGAGCGGCTAAACGTCGCAGTGTTTCACCAGTAGACGTTGGACGGCCAGGAAATCTGCGACGAAATTCACGTTGTGCCAAAGTCACTGACCGATTATTGGTCAAATAAATAGTCACCAATATTCCGCGTTCTGGAGCAGTGTAGCGTAACATTGTTTATTAAACGTGTATTTCGCATGTGTTTACTACACAAATGTCAAAACAGAACTGACATTAGGGCCAATCGCAAAATTTATAGCAGTTTCTGATAGAGGATTACTTTTGCGCCACCTTATTTTTTTTAAAAATGAATTTTAAAGATTTTTTAAAATTTGTATTTTATTACTTAAAAAACTACCTAAATTAAAACCATATTATACCACATTAATACTACAGCCAAAAACTAGTAGTTTTTGAAAAATACGTGTATTATTTGTCAAATTCCATGTAAATTTAAAATCAAATACTTGAAGTTTTCAAAAACTACTAGTCTTTGGCTGTAGTATAAATATGGTATTAAAAAAGAAAGAAAAGGACTGCTAATATTTAATTATATTCAACCCATTGATATTTAGTTTAAACATAGTAAAAACAATAAAACAATAAACCGATAAAAGTAGTAAAAACAACAGAAATTCTTTTAAAATAACCTTCAATATTTAACGAAAAAACGTTAAAAAACAATTTTTTTGGTTTGTTTTTGAAATTTAAAAGTTTTTTTGTGATTACAAAACAGAACACATACTCAATGTTTGTATTTGTTTGTATATTTGTTATGATTGTATGTCTGAATTTCTTGTAAATGCAATTAAAATATTCTTTATTTACACTCAGGAAATTAAGAGGGTAGAAATGACCACAAATGTTAAAAAGGCGAATGACTATATTTGTCATAAAAAGTAATTTTTAACTATTGATAAAACAACTACAATAGTGGTAAAAACGACTAACGAAAGTGGCCAAAAACAAATAACCTAAATGAATGCATTAACAATAAAAACGACAAACAAAACAATGAACATAAATAAAACGACTACATAAGTTGTAAAAACTACTGTTTTTAACAGTATTGTAATTATAATGAAAAAAATGTATTGTTTTTCTTTAATTACTTTAATACATCGTACATCCTATTTAAAATGCAAAGTTAAATTTCTAAACTGCATTCCAGTTAAGACGTTTGTATAGCACTGTAGCTAAAATGTAATTTTCAAATATAACTGAACGAGAATTTTAAAAACTCGACATAATATTCTATTTTTAAATAACTAACAAAAATTAACTGTTTACTGCAAAATTACTGTTTTGGTAGTTGTTTATTAAAATACTAATATAACTACTCAAAATAACTGTTACTGAATTACGGTATTTTTGTCTACTTATTGTTTGAAATGACTGTCTAAATTAGTCGTTTTTCATTTTCTCATAGAAAAGTTACTACAATAGCAGTTAAAACAACTACTACTGTTTACTACACAATGACCTACATGTAGTTACTGTAAGAATATTCTGAGTGTAAATAAACAATTTTTGCAAAAAAGATTATTGGAATTATTGGAGTTTAAAAAAACAAAGAAAAAAAAAATAATTTAAAAATTAACTGCAGATATTTAACTACTACCGAAATTACGTATATTTCTATAGTTTGTTTTTTAAACTACCGATAGAAAAAGTTGAAAAATATATTTATATTTATATCAATTGATTCTTCATTTGAAAACAAACTTCACGTATAAGTTTATAAAAAAATTTTATTCGGTAACGGTAAATATATTGTGAGTGTATTTTTAAAATATAATAGTGTATTTTTATAATAAAAAACAAATAAATTTAAAAAAATTAAATTAATTATTTGTTAAAAAATGTAACTAAATTTGAATATTTGCATTAAAGTTTCGGAAAAATAAAATTTGATTAAACTATAATTATAATTATTTGGGAAATAGTGGAAATTAGATTATATATGATTTTCTAACAACTGTGAATTGTTGTGGTGTTTGTCTTAGCTATCTTCTGGCAATTACAATTAAATGTAAAATCGACCCCGTGTAATTGAAACTGGTTTTAAGCCACAGCAAAAATCGACCTGACTTTAGATCAAGCGGTTAAAGCGCCTGTCTAAAGTGTAGTGCGAAGTGCATGTGGCAAAGAAAGCAGGTTCAAGCTCACGGTCAGGATTGCATTTAATAAATAAACATTTCATATAGATGCAATCAAACAATAAAAACCATAACAAATAATTACAGTATTGTCAAAAGGATTACTGATGAAGGTTGTGTTACCAGAAACTGCGCAGTCTAATTCAATAAAAATTTACAATGTAGTTATGATTTTAGAAAAGTATGCTTAGTCTTCTCTACCACGCCTATCTCATAATTACTATTATTTAAACGTATTTATCCGTTAGTGGCCTGGGACAAGAAAGACTTTTATATGTAATGTAATTTATAGTATGACTAAAATAGCGTTCGCTTTCAAATTGATAAAAAAATAAAAACTTGATACAAATAATTATTTTATGCAATTTTTCCCATATAGGGTTAATGTTTTAACTTTTGACCAAAACGACCCACTACGAAATTTACTGAATTAATTCTTTCAGATTTTTATTTAATTTGGATATTTATCGCACTTTTGGGGGCTAAAATGTTGGGGACCAAAACGTTTCCAGGAAACAACAAATAATGTGTTTGGTAAATCGTAACACAGATCTTTCAAATACATTAAATTTGTAATCGTTAGACATTTAATTTGGATATTTATCGCACTTTTGGGGGCTAAAATGTTGGGGACCAAAAACGCTTCCCGGAACAACCAAATAAATGTGTTTGGTAAATCGTACACAGATCTTTAAATACATTTAATTTGCACCCATTTTGTATAGTTTCTTTTGTAATTAATGCGAAAAAAAACCAAAATAAAGGAAACTGAAGCCACATTTTTTACCATTTATTTATTACCATATTATGATTATTGCAATTTGTGGGCGTTGTGGTGTAATGGTTAGCACGTTGGACTGTTACTTCGGATGGTCCCGGGTTCGATTCCCGGTGACGCAACATCCATTTAGAAAAATAATATGTATGAGTTTGCTATCACTTATATGTATCGCAGCGCCACCTTCCGTGTTCCCATAGCGTTTTAACTCCATAGAAGTAAAACAATGAATCAGGGCTTCGAAACAAAAAAGCTTCATAAATTCGCCAACTCTACATCAGGCGACGAGCAACAACGGTTCTAAGACTTATCATCTCGCGCAATTAGTGCTGCCATGTTTGAAGCCCTTCATCTACCACCAACTTTCATCTCTCCACTATCCCCTTTCCAAAGAAAGCAACACATTAATTAATAGGAAGAATTCCTGAGTGTTGCTTCTCTTTATAAAAAAAAAAAGCAGGTGTATTTTTCTTTATATGGCTGTGTATGACATCATCTATAATCACATATTATAATACATTTTAAGATGAAAAAACCATAAGACTACGCTCAGGGGGCTTCTGCTTTAAAAATTTGTAGTTGTATGGGTTGTAATACAGTTTCCTTTATTTTAATGTAAATGTAAGTCATTTGTTAGAACAAATTTAATTCTGTACTAAAATTGTGGTTTCATTTAAAAAAACAAACCACATCAAATGACTGTTTTATGATTTTTCATTAATTTTTTTTACAGTTGTTTATTATATTTAAAACAATAAAAAAATATATTTTACTAACACATGTAGTTTATTTTTACTGCAATTGTAGGAAATTTTTTAAACAGGAAAAACAATGGACAAATGTTAGTTGAATTTAATGAAATGTTAGTCGTCCTTTCTTCAAGCGAAATTTAATTTGTTTTTGACTACAATTGCTGTCGTCTTTACCTACATAATATCCTTAGTGTATATATACATTTTTTTACTCGGGTACCATTTTCTTAGAAGTAAATAAACCAATATTTAGATCTCATCCATTTTGCACCATTTATTGGTCATCTATGTCTTTTATGCTCTTCATAGTAGTAGGTTGCAGTATTATGTTGTAATGTTTGTGATGCTTATATTTTAGCATGAATTAGTTTCAGTTAACAATGATTGATGTCAAAATGTTGACAACTCCTATGCATGCGTGTGTGTTTAACTATAGCAAAGTACTATATATAGTATGTGTCAGTTTGTTTGTAAATGTTTGGGTATCCAAACATCAACATATTTATAGTATTATGTATTATAGAGATACTCTCATATTTATTTATAGACATAACTAAACCTAACGAAAATATATTGTGTTTTGGTATGGAGATATACACTCATACCAGGCGCGGATCCAGCTTATCCATATGGGAGGGGGGGGGGGGGGGGGTGTAATTGCTTGATCAGCAGTTTTTGTACTTCAAAATTGTGTTTTTTTTTTTAATATGTCAAGAATATTTGCCTTATACGTTATTCTGCATATTCGGAATGCTTCTTTTACTAAGTATTAAATATGCCGAATACCCAATAAAGACAAATTAGTTGTTAATGGAAATTTGTGTAAAAATCTGTATTTTGATTAAAAAATCGATACAGTAGTTTTGATTTAACTCTGCCTTTTACTTACGTTGCACTTTTCTCATAACTGCACAAAATTCTGGTTTCGTTGTTATTTTACAAATTACGTATGCAATTGCCTTCATTAAGTGCACTGTGTATACCTGCGCATTTAAAATAAGTGCCTCATGTTTTTGGCAGTTGTACATTATTTGCATACAAAGATCGCCGTTAGCTGCCTCTTATTTTTGCTTACTTAAATTTTATGTAAAAACCTTTTAAAATTTTTTATTTTCGTTTTGTTGTTTTTTATATAATTCTATTGTATGAAATAAACAATTAATAAAAATAAATTAAATCATATCTGTCTTTGCAGTTTTCAACAATTTAGTTTACCTGCACTTTAAGGCAGGTAACAATTAGAGTTAGCAACGCTTTTGGCTTACCTGCACAAAAATTCGTGCAGAAGTTGGTTGTGCAGCTAAGTCAAAACTACTGTACAATTTATTTTACGTTGCAGAATAATTTTGGCGGTTTATGATAAATGCACCAAGCCACAGTGGGATGTATCATAAATCGGACTAAAAAATGGATTATCTTTGTATGTAAAATAAAAACGTTTGCAAAAAAAAAAAAGTTTAGGTTGTGTGATCGAATTTTTTGGTCAAATGGTATTTGTCACATTAGTGGCCTGGGACATTTTTTTATTACTGGGCTAGTTCTTAACTGATTTTGGATTTTTATACCTTTTTAAAAACATAATTTTATCTCAATATCGCTCAATTTATCTTATAGAATAAAAACTATTACGACATTGAAATTTTTTCACTAAAACTGAAAAAAAAAAATTTTTTTCCCATATAATCATAGCATCCAAAGTTCGGGGGCCAGTAGCGACCCTTAACCTTGTTAAAAAATCTTGCTATTTTTCCACTGTGCTTAATATATATTCCGATTGGCCTATAACACAATCGATTGTTTTTTTACCAGTGCGGTCCCAAAATGAGGCTACCTAACAAAGAAAACACCAGTAATTTTGTAAAAATTTTTTTTTTTCTTAACATAATCTCCTTTTTCGCTCGATACACTTTTCGCAGCGATATTCTTCGATACCCTGTTTATAGTAAGAACTGTCTAGCTACTTAAAATAGCTAATAACAGCAGACTATACAACTTGAAAAAAGACTTTTTACACTGAGCCATTTTTTCAAGTTTGGAAATGTAAAGTATATCTGGCGAATAAGGTGCTTGATGAAGCAATTCGAACTTTAATTCATTATTTTGCCCATCGCAATAGTGGATGTGTGAACTGGTGCACTGTCTTGATGAAGCAACACTTTCTTTTTCCCCAAATGCGACTTTTTTTTTCTTAATACTCGACGTTGATTTTTTTTTCTTTCTGAAGATAACCGATAAAAATTAACTCAAGCGCCAAGACCTTGTCTACAGATGGAACTGTCTTCGCCTTCTTTGGGCACGATTCTCCCATTCCAGTTCACTGCTTTGACTGCTCCTTTGTCTCAGGTGTGAATTTATGGAACCATGTCTCATCCATGGTTACGAATCGACGCAAAAACTCGGCATTATTGCGGTAAAACATTACCAAACACTCTATTGAAACATATTCACGACGCTGTTTTTGTTCTGTCGTGAGCAAACGGGGCACCCATTTTGCGCACAGCTTTCTCTGCGGTCAATATGCAATGTATAGCAGTTTTTGAAATGCCTTTCATTTCATCCAGCTCACGCACATTCAGCCGACGATCATCTTATACCATTTTGTGGATTTTCTTAACCGTTTCTGGTGTGGACACCTCAATTGGTCGACCATTACGGTGTTCGTCTGAGCAGCTTTTACGGCCTCGTTTAAACTTTGTCACCCAATATTTTAAAGTCGTTAACAAAGGGACAGACTCCCCCACAGTAGAATAAAGCTCGGCTTTAAAATTGATTGGACTGAGACCTTTCAAATGAAAGTATTGAATTACATAACGGTGACCAATTTTTTTCCATGTATACACATTCACTGAGATCGTTTATTTTTGATGGCTCCATTATGGATCCACTTTTCATTAATTTTAATAAAATTTTCGTTTATTTAGTGAAGAAAAGTTTCATTGATTTACTGAAAAATTTGCTTTTTTCACCAACAAAAATATTTGTTGAACCGATTTGATTGTCAAATTAAAAAAAAAAAATACGAAAGCTGAAAAGCAAACTAAATGACAAGCTTTTTAAGATTTTGCTAAAATCTCAAAATCGCATTCATACATTGACTTACCGAACTGAACGAAAGTATGTACGGTTTTTTGTAGCAAAATGACAAAACTGTTCGTCAAATAAACATATTTGGATAGAATTTTTTAAAATTTGATAATAGAGTTTTCAAATTAAATACAAATTATTCCACGAAATCGTGCGTAAAATTTTTTTAATAAAATACGAGTGAATTCAATAACGTGTGTATCTGATTCTAACATATTAGGATTATCAATATTGCAATACCTTTAAATAAAACTCAACAACTTGATTTTAATAAACAAATCTTTGAAAATATATTTATTTTTTATTTGATAAGCAAATTTATTGGATTTTACGGATGAATGCATAACCCCCACTGAAATAATCCCCACCGCCGAAATGAAATAAGCCCCGCCAAATTTATAAAAAAATTAAAGTGGGGCTTATCTCATTTTTGGTGGGCAAAGTTTCATTTTAATACGTGGGTATTATTTCATTTATTACCCACCACATTTGGTGGGGGTTAATTTACTTTCATTGGTAGGGATTAATTCATTTTGGTGGGGTTTAATTCATTTTAATTCTAATATCAATTCTTGGTTTTTGAATTAATTCCTAATTTAACAGTACTAGTTTATTTGTAAAGGTGATATTAGAAAGTACGAAAAAAGAATACGTTATTTCAATTAAAAAAAACACATTTCTTCTTATTAAAAATCCATTCGTGCCCATATCACCAGGTTCCTTAGTTGGTAAAAAACTAATAATTTGCCCTTTTCAGAATGTTGACATAAAGGTGTATCCATATTTTAGAAGGACACGGTGGGGTCCAATAACACCAACTGAAATAAAACAAAAATGGAAATGAAGTCAAATTCACAGGTTGACTTTATTTCCAACAAAAAATGGAAATAAAACCACGTTGGCTATATTTCCTTTTAAAGAATATCGTGTTATCCAATTTAAATCAATATTCATTCCATTTATTTAATCTCAACGTGAAAAAAAAAATTAAAAAAAAAATGTTTATTGTTTTGTGTCGCGGGCAGGAAAACTTTATTGAGCGAAGCCACCTGCCGCGTCCTACTGGAGGAAAAAACCCCTAAGAACGGCCGCAGGCCGCCACACAGAAAAACTTAAGCTTGCGAAGCCATATTTCATTATTTGCCTCGTATTGACAAATGTGCCAACTTTAAATAAATATAAATAATGTAAAGTGGGGCTTATCTCATTTTCGGTGGGCAAAGTTTCATTTTAATACGTGGGTATTATTTCATTTTAATGGTGGGGGCTAATTCATTTTCATTGGTGGGGAATAATTCATTTTGGTGGGGATTAATTCATTTTGGTGGGCACAAATTCGGTGGGGCTTATTTCATTTTCGGTGGGCACAAATTCAGTGGGGCTTATTTCATTTCGACGGTGGGGGTTATTTCAGTGGGGGTTATTTCATGCACCCGGATTTTACAACAAATTAATAAAACTTTAAAGACCAAAAATCGTTATGTCATGAAATTCAACAACTTGTTGATTCAGTTCGAGAAATTATGGTTTTTATTGACAAAAATAAATTTAAAAATACACTTTGAATTATGTAAATTTTTTATGTGTATATTTCAAGACATTTTAAAATCGACAAATCTAATAAAAGATATCGAGTTTTACTTTTTTTTCTTCAGGAAAGTTCTCCCTCATAAAATTTATTTGATTCAGAAAAAGGTTAATGTTTAAAAGATTTTTTAAGATTTCGAAGATAAGATAGTTTGGTAAAGAAAACTCATAATTGTAAAAACTATCGTTACGAAAAAAAATTAAAGACTTTTTTATAAATTAAAACAGAAGCGATGATGTATTTGTTGTATGAAATCTACTCAACAATTGTGAAATTTTTTTTCTGATAAAACCCTTGGATTCGATATTAACAATATTCATAAAATTTGAGTGTACTTTTTACTTCAGTAAATTGTTGAGACACGCAACGAAAAAACATAGTTGGGGCAACCATATTCGAAAAGCATCATACATTTTTGGATTTATGATGGAGAAAACTATGTTACTATGGTTGTGACAACCATACGCTTATCTTTTTCTTAATCATAATATGATAATTAAATTTCCATATTATGGTTCCCAATTGATCTCAATGTTATCATATTATGGTTGTGGAAATGTTTATAAATTATAATAGTATGACTCCTACAATATTCACCCAGCATGCTGTTGAAGCTGGATTAAAAAGTGATATATTTTTTTTTTAAATAGTACAAACATACATTTATTTAATAATTTACACATTTAAATAAACTTATTTTAAAATAAATACAGTAATCAAGTTGTCTTTGTGTTGACGAATAAGATTTGTGTTACTAAGGAGTTACATAAATCATTATTGTGTAGCTATGCAATGTTTACATAAAATGTTTTGTTTTATCTGAAAAATCAAAACTAAACTTTCTCTTTTTCAACATTTTCTCAATGCCAGGAAAAATAAAATAATGGAAACATGTGATTATAGAATAAGTAGGTACGCATAGCTCCATTGAGGAGTAAAGAAGGACAAAGAAGAAGGTACGCATAAAAATATTCTTAAGAATCAGGTTTGGCAAACACTTCCTTTTCATTATAACAGTATTTGGCTACCACGCCCACATATGAACATTTTAAAACCACGGCTAAAATAGCGGCAAGTGTCTTCTGATATCACAGGGTTTATTTCAAAACTATACCAATTAAATTTTGCTTAATCTACAAAACAACGTTATAAATCGTCGTTTCGGTAATTTAGCGTTATATTGACAAGATATTTCAAAATCAATGAGGTAAATAGCAAAATTAAAAAGTTATAGAAGAAGAAACATATCTTTAATGAAATCGCATTTCTATAATTTTAATTTGGATCTTATGAGACATTATTGAATGCCAACCCTGTTAAGAGTACAATTTCACAATACATTTATAATGATCATTACATGTTTATATCGATAATAATATTTGCACTATAGTCATATTTTTGTCCTAGTAATCATATTATGATCATGGAAATGAATTTCATTTATTAACATATTATTATTATTGCAAACATAATATGATTATATCGTACTACAGACGTAAAAGCACGTGTTTTTTTGTTTAAATTTTTCTTTCATATTTTATGTTTATTTTTTTTTTTGTTTATAATTTATTTTGGATGAGTACAATAAATTTAAAAATAAAATAAAAGGGTTCTTGAGGATCTCAACGTAAACAAGTCACCGGGGCCGGATGGCATATCAGCACTGGTGCTGAAACAGTGCTCTTTTACGTTGGCACGTCCATTGGCAAAACTTTTCAGCTCCTCGTACCGTGCGGGAGTCTTCCCCTCATGCTGGAAGGTGGCCAATGTCCAGCCAATCCCTAAAAAGGGTACGGCTAACAACCCTGAAAATTACCGCCCAATCGCAATTTGCTCTGCGCTCTCCAAAGTGATGGAGACCATGGTTAACTACCATCTTGTGAAATATTTAGAGACCAATTCACTTTTAAATGATCGACAGTATGGCTTCCGTAGCGGTCGATCTACGGGAGACCTGTTGGCGTTTCTATCGGAACGTTGGAGCCGGTCACTCCACCGCTTTGGTGAGAGTAAAGTGGTTGCTCTAGATATTTCCAAGGCGTTCGATCGCGTGTGGCACGGGGCACTCGTGACTAAGCTAGTTGCTTTTGGTGTCGGTAATGTCTTCTCTCGATTTATAACGAGTTTTCTCAGAGACCGCACTATACGTGTTGTTTTAGATGGGGTCTCATCAAACGAGTTTCAGCTAAATTCAGGGGTACCGCAAGGTTCTGTTCTTTCTCCTACCCTTTTTCTTATTTTTATTAATGACCTTCTTGGTCAGACCTTTAATCCTATCTACTCTTTTGCAGATGACAGCAACATTTGTCATTCATTTTCATTCGATCACAGGCCAAGCTCTTTGGAGTTAGAGCAAGGACTATGAAGAACTAGGATGCACAGACCGGTGCGCGACGCGCACCTCATCGTGCCAACATGCCAACACCCCAACATGCCAACGCGCACAAAGGTAGTTATAAAGGAGGTCACAGTGGTTTTTGTTACCCATTATTGATATAATTAATTTATTTATTTATTTTTTTAGTAATTTTTAAGCTATTTCAATTTATAATAGAAATAAAATAGAAAAAAATTATTTTTCAACTATTTTAAAAACTATTATCAATTGAAATAGCTTAAAAATTACTAAAAATAAATAAATAAATAAATTATATCAATAATGGGTAACAAAAACCACTGTGACCTCCTTTATAACTACCTTTGTGCGCGTTGGCATGTTGGGGTGTTGGCATGTTGGCACGATGAGGTGCGCGTCGCGCACCGGTCTGTGCATCCTAGTTCTTCATAGTCCTTGGTTAGAGAGCATACGGCAGAACATGAATGACACAATCAATCAAGACCTATCCACAATCTCTGAGTGGGGTCGCGCGAATAAGGTCGATTTTAATGCACGCAAGACCCAATGTTGTATGTTAACCCACAGACGGGCTGTGGAATTAACATTGTCATCTGTAGCTATGGATGGTATATGTATCGAGGAATCGGATACTCTTGATGTTCTGGGCATGAAAATACAGTGTGATGTCCGCTGGAATAAGCACGTATTTCAAGTGTCGAAAGAAGCATTCAAGTGCCTTGGTTTTCTGAAACGGTGCAAGACTTACTTCACTCCATCCGATCTCCTTACTAATTATACCAGCTATATCCGGCCGAAAATGGAATACAACTCCCATATATGGGCAGGGGCTTCAGTGTCTATTCTGAAGCTTCTGGACCGTGTTCAGGGGAGTGCGGTGAAGCTTATCAATGACAGTAGTGTATCCAACTCTATTGATTCATTGGAGCATCGTCGGAATGTGGGTTGTGTGACACTTTTCTATCGATATTACCATGGGAGGTGCTCATCTGAGATAAGTCAACTAATTCCTCGAGCCCGAGTTTTTATTCGTAATACTCGCTTATCTAGTAGAGCACATCCGTTTGTAGTTGATTGTCCTGTGTTTCGCACAACGCATTACAGAGAAAATTCGTTTTTTAGTCAACAATTCGTATGTGGAAACAAACTTCCCGCAGAAATCTTCCCTGTAACTTACAATTTAGAAAAATTTAAATCAAATATCCACAAGCACTACTCCCTCTTTCCTCCTTCCCATACCCTATTTTCCTGATCAATACAATGCACTGCATGAGTAGGGGGCATCCCCTGAGTATTGGTTAAATTATAAAAAAAAAAAAAAAAAAAATTTGTTCGGACTAACTGCTTCTCATAACTACTTTTCACAAAATCTTGAACTAGAATGGCACTGAAACAGTCTCATAAAAAACAGACTGATCATCTTATAGTTGGCTCAACAATAATATAGCTGTAGTTAGAGAGAGGAATATGATAATAAATACTATATCAAGATTGTAGACAGGAGAATAATGAGATATTCGAAAAAGAGAGATTTTTACTATGACATATTTAAAGCAACCATATTATTGGTGAAATATGATTGATATATACATATATGTATATATATGTATTAGCTTGTCCCGTTAAACAGCGTTTTTGCGATTTCGTTGTAGTAACAGCACTCGAACGACGCTTATTAAAGCCCTTAACAATAATAGTTCAGCATAAAAATTTTTGAAGTTGATCTTCAGTTCCCTACCAGCGATTTAAATTTGCGGTTCTAGTACATTTTGCCTAAAAAAAAGTTTCGACGATTTTTTTCAAATGTGTCTCAAAAGTTTCGTATTTTAGCCCTTTTTAAGAAAAAAATAATTTAAAATTTTTGGTAGAGTAATTTTGGACCACTGGAAGATGTTTTAGTTTTCATCAAGCTAATTTTCTTACAATATTTTCTTTAAATTTTTGCATTAAAACACTCAAAATCTTTTCATATATGACCTGTATTTCAAAAACATGTATTGTAAGATTAAAAATGTTAAAAAAAGTTAAAGAAAATATTGTAAGGAAATTTACTTGATAAAAATTAAAACATCTTCCAGTGGACCAAAATTACTCTATCAAAAACTTTAAATTATTTTTTTCTTAAAAAGGACTAAAATACGAAACGTTTGAGCCACATTTGAAACAAATCGTCGAAACTTTTTTTTTGTCAAAATGTACTAGAATCGCTAATTTTAATCGCTGGTAGGGAACTGAAGATCAACTTAAAAGTTTTGATGCTGAACTTTTATTGTTCAGGGCGTTAATACGCATCGTTTGAGTGCTATTACCGAAAAATTTTTTCTATCGGGACACGCTAATATGTATATATATACATATATATTGTATTGTTGCCGCAATCAAATTGCAAACCATATTTATTAATTGCGTGCATCTATTCTATACATTTCCTGAAAATTTTAATTATTCACTAACATTTTTTGGATATATCAAGTCATTAACGTAGCAAAAACTTTTAAATTTTAAAATATTTCCTTTTCTTTTTCCTCATCTTTTTTTCTTTAACTTTTTCTTTAATTTTTTCTTTCCTTTTTCAATTTTCCCCTTTCTTTTTCTATTCTTTTTCCCTTTTTTTCTATACTTTTTCAACTTTTTTGTGGCTTTGGGGAAAGGAAATGTTCTCTGCCTCCCCCACCCCCACCACCTGTACCCACGCCTGCTTATGCTAACATAAATTTATATATACAATAAAGATAACTATTTTACACATACACTCACTCACACACACACATATGATCATGTATATGTGTGCATATGGATACTCTTCCTATAAAGATTTAAACTTAATTGGATTCATGTAAATTACTGCGGTAAAATTGTTATGGTCCTGGATTTTAAAATTTAATATACACTCACACATAGGTACATATACTCACACAGATTATAACTGTCAGAGTGGAGTATACAGGTACTTACACAAAAGCATGTTTACTTTTATATTTATATAAGTTATATTGATAAGATGTTAACGCACAACAACACTGGTCTAGTCAGTTTTTAAAAAATATTTTTGGTTTTATTTTTAAATATTTTTATGATTAAATTTATATTTAGATTATACAAATAATATGGATTTTAAAGCTGAAAAAATACAATATTTGTGTTTTATATAACCAGCAATGCTGTGGAATTTGTCGTTAGTATTTAAAATTAATTCCTTTTTATAGATCTAGAAATATGTATAAAAATACATACAATACATAAAAATACATCAATGATTGTATAATGCAAATCGCAGTTTCGACGTATGAGTGTTATTAAAATATAAATAGAATAATATCGCTCATACGTAATGTGTTTTTTTTTTTTATTAAACCAATCCCAGCAAAAATACGCCTTACAAAATAATGCGTCAAGTACACATCGCATAAAACGATACACTAGCTCCATATAAAAAAACTAAGACGTTCGTGAATTATAAAATCAAAACATTAAAAGACAAACAAAATGGCATAAAAAAGACATTTACTAAAACAATAAAAAACCAAACATAAAGAACAAAAACAAACAAAAATATAATACATATTAATTTAAAATAATAAAGATCAAAGTAAGTAATGTAATGTTAAATTAAATAAATTTTTGAATTCGATTTCATTTCATCACTAGAAATATTTTCATTATGACTAGAAGGAGCTTTATTTTTTACTTTTCGTATGACATAATTTGTCATCAGTAGAGCAACAAAAAAAAAAAAAAAACAGTAAAATCTTTCAAATATAAAAAATACCTGAATAATTTAAAAAATAAACCATTCAAATTCAGATATTTTTATTAAAATCATTACTACAAATAAAATTTGTGTAAAATTTGTTCTTTGGAATTTCGGCAGTCAAACAAAGCTGCAATAGATACATTGGATTCTTAAGCTTCAAGTTCAAATTGGACCAACAAAATATTTTTGATCACCCGATAAAAAAGTTATCGTATAGGTATACATAATAATATATATAAGACTTGCTTGGATGGATAAATAAAAGTATTTTCCGATTCTTTCTCCACAAACTTGCTTTTTTTCCTTTTATCAAAATATACGTGTATACCAAACATTGGCTCAATCGGACGATATTTAAAGGTCGCTATAAAATGCAATTTTTGAGTTTCGTCTCTTGTATTACTTGCAATTGCTATTGTTTCAGCGTTACTGTATTTGTTTATATATTTCAGACTGTGTATTCTTGTTTCACAGTGTATTTATATAATTTAGTGATTTTAAATACTATTCCCACTCTTTTTTACGATTTTACCTAATTTTAAATTTATGAAAATTCAAATAGACCCAAACCTCTCTATAATTATATAACGTATTCTAAAGGCAGAATTAAAAAGAATACTTAATATAAGCCAGGACCGGAAGTTCATGCAAATGCATGTTTTTTTTGCGTTAAAATGGCATCGATTTGTTGGTGCATATTTCTGCATATTTTGCTATAAATGCATATTTGGCTTTAAATGCTTATTTTGATTGCATATTTTTACTTATTTTGCCTTAAATGCATATTTTCATTGCATATTTTTATTGCATTTTTATATGTTTATTGTAAAACATCAATTTTTATATTATTTTAAATTTGACCAACGAGATTATATACACTAAGGAGTACCCAAGCTACTTATGCCATTTTAATTATTCTCTTAAATTTTATATGCAAACTGAGACCAACAGATACATGTTTTAGTGGTTTTTTTTAAATGCGTTTCTTTTCGATATAAATATTTAAAATTTTGTGTTAATTGTGCAAAAGGTGTTTAGAGAATATATTATACGAATTAATTTTAAAATTGCTTAAAAACATAAAATTAAAAAATGAGTGCATATTTCTTAGTCTTGAAGATTTTTCATGCATATTTTAGGTGTCTAAAAACAATTTTTTAGTGCATGAAGTTCGCTGATAATAAGTAAAAATAAAGTTCACTTAACACGGGTGCTCTAGAATTGGGCTTTGACAAAAAAAATTTCCCACAAAAAGTGAGTATGGGGTTTGAAAACACTATATTTATGATTAAAAATAAACGCATTTTTAAAAAAAATCCTAGGACAAATTTAAAAGTTATGACCATTTAAAGTTTTTGGTTTTAAAAAATTTGGCGCCTATAGTAAACTCTTGGAAAAAAACTGCTCAAAATAAATATTTTTTAAAAAGAACATAGTAGGTTTTATAGTACGTTAAATTTTCTTTAAAAAAAATGTTTGCTTAAAAAAATCGCACAACGAAATCAAAAGTTATGGTGTTTTAAAGTTTGATGATCACACATGACTATTTAAGTACACAAAAATAAGCAAATCCGAAAAAAGAATTGTTGAGTTTAATTTAGTTTACATTTAAAGCAATTACGCCTTAAACCAGTTTGCACGTACTGCTAATTTTTTTTTTTTTATTTTGGATCAAAAGATTCAAATCCATAATTTTTTTACTACAATATAATCTGAATTCAACTTGATCTGGTATTTTACTGTTTCAATTAAAAGTTCCGATAAAATTGAGGTTATTGAAGCATATGTATTTTTATGTCTATACTTGAGTATATAAAAAAATGAATTCTCACGAAAAATACAGAAAAATATTATGCGTTATTTGTATGAGCAAAACAAAACAACTCTGTAAGATATCTCTTCAAATGTCACAAGATATAGAAGAGTTCTTTATTTCTAACTTTAACTTATCAAATTCAATGTTTCCTACATCTATATGTGATTCTTGTCCAAATAAATACTTAAAAGAAAAAATAAATCTTCTTCTGCAATGTCATATAAAATTTTTAACTACAATAATGTTGAACGCCCTAAGCCATCTATCAGAGGTAAAGATTGTATGTGTTACATTTGCTCAAATGCAAAGTGTACAGATTTTAAGTTAAATAAAATTAAATCGTCGACTCAAACAGAAAGTAGGAAGACCTTCGAAAAAACTTACACCAACTTCAAAAAAGGCGGTGCTTTGCACTAGCTGCTTAAGCCCATTGTGTTGAGGAAAATCCCACAAATGCAATAAACAAACTAAATTTAGAAACGTTCTAAGTATGACTGGAGCAAAAATGCTGGAACAAATATCCTCTAAAACGTTATCAGAAAATTCATTAGCTAGCAATAGCTCATTAAAAGTATCTTTAGAGAATAATCGTGGAAGACGTCCTCAAAAAGTCTCTCTTGATAGCACTTCTAAAAACTCTGAAGTTGGTAAACAATTAACAGCACACGATATTTCAGTTTTTAAAATCTACACATAATTTTAGTAATAAAAAACCTTAAAATTTACATCGCTTTTAAGGAAAACTATGGGTAATAAATCTATTGAAACAAATATTAAGCCATTAATGCCCAGACTTTTTTTTTAATTTTGAGACAAAATTTTTGAGCACTTTCACATTTTTTCAGAGCATGCTAAATTGTAACAACTATGCTGGCAACTTAAGTTGGCATTAATGGGTTAATAATAAGCTACAAAAAAGTCATATATTTGAGGATTATTTTAAATCCGAAGCTTTTGATTTTGTAAAAAAAAAATTCGAATCATATTTAAATTTTATTATATGTACAGTGTATTTTAAATAAAATAAAATACAAAATAAATAAAAAAAATTAAAAATGTGTGTATCAATTTAATAAGTTTAAATGGGGGGTTTAGTAGTTGGTTTAATTTGAGATTTGGACGACACTTTTATGCAGATTTCATCTCCGAAGAATATTTTCTACCTAACAAAAATTTTTTCAATTGTTTTTATTTAATTGAAAATTGCTTGCTTTTACTACAGTATTATTTTTAATATTATTTTTTAGAAAAATATTTATTTTAGTAGTTGTCTTTATAAGAGATTTCATTTTTTTTCATTTTTTATAAACCAAAATGGTCATAACTTTTAAATTCGTCCTAGGATTTTTTTAAGAATGCGTTTTTTTTTATCATAAATATAGTGTTTTCAAACCCCATACTCACTTTTTGTGGGAATTTTTTTTTTGTCAAAACCTAATTCTAGAGCACCCGTGTTAAGTGCACTTATTGCTGAAGAGTTTAAACATTTATAAAGTAGTTTGGCCTAACAAATCCAAATCTAAAGCCTGCTTGGCTTTCCGAGTTATAGATCATTCTTTATTTAAACCTCTTAACCGAACGAAAATGGTATATTGATAAATATTCCGGAAACGTCTTTAAAATCTCTTTTATATTTTTTGGATTTAAATCCTACACTCAAAAAAATAAGTTAGTACAAAAGTTAGTAAAACGTCTTGTAAATCAGGTATACTATTTTTTAGCAAATTTTTTTGCTAAAATCGTGTTTTGAGCTAAAATTTTTGTTATACTTATTCAGCACTTAACTGTTTTATACTAATGCTTTACTAATATACTAATGTTTTACTAATTAATTTTGTTAAAAAAAATTGTGCTGATAAGCACATTAATAGTGTGGACGACAACCATATTGAAAGATATACGCAGAATGAAGCAGATGTCGCGGCATGTCAAGATGTAGTAGAGAAGAGGAAAATGATACTAAAAAGTACAACTCTAATAAGACATATACAAAAATCAACCATGGAAGACTTTTGTATCAGGTTTTCATACATAAAACAAAATTGAGGATTAAAACAACTTAAATTTTGCGTTGTTACCGGCTTGTGAAAATAATTGTCTATTAATAAAATAAAACACAAAAGAAAATATTTAAATTTAATATGTATTTCTATAATAAATGTTAATAGATTAATAATCTAGTGTGGTCAAATTGCAAACAAACATATACAGACATGTAGACAGAGTAAAGCGAAAGACAAAGACACACATCTTAGTATGGTTCCTTTTTCTTATTGCAAAAAAAGGGTTGTTTTTTTCGTTTCGCTTGTGTTTGTTTATTTTTTCGTTTCTTTTCTATAATTGTCTTCGACAGTTGCGTCCTTAAAAAGAAAGCATCATTTAGACTACCATTGATGTAAGAAGTTGAAAGAAATTTTTTTGTTATGTTATATATATTTATTTCTATATATTTTCAGATATTAAATTAATTCATGACATCAATGTGGGAAAATGAAAATTTTTATATTTCGTAATTATTGTAAATTATTTTTAAAAGAATCACAAAAATATGTTTTATGATTTTCAGCAAATAAATTAACTAAATTACAATTTTTCTACAAATTGTTTGCGTTTTTTTCAGTCTACTAAAATTCAGCAAAAAATTTATTAATTTTTAGCAAGGCTTTTGTATTTCTAATCTACTAAGTGTTAGCAAAATTTTTGCTGAATCTACTAATTTTGTTGCTAAAAATCAGCTCGCTGATTTTCAGCAAAAGATTTTGCTGACATTAGCAATTTTTTTTGCTAGCACCCTCCTGACTAAAATTTTGCTGACTCAGCAAAATTTTTGCTGACTTTACAAACTTTTTTTTTTGAGTGTACATAAATTTAACTTTCTTTGAGTAAAACTATATCAGGAAAATGTGTATTTTGAACGCCCGAGGGGTCTTGAAAATGGTATTTCTTGGAATTGTACATTCAGATTTGTTTAAAAATTATGTCATATGAAAAGCATGCTTTTAATATGCACTTCAATTAATAAAACGAACGGTCAAACTTTAAAGGCTTTCGGCTTCAACATGATTTTTCCCAAAGATCTTTTATAACCCATATTTTAAATATTTCGAGTATGCCCACATCATAGGCAATATGAGTATCAAAATTTTCGTTTTATCGAGTACTTTAATACTGCGTACAAAAAATCTGAATTTTTAAAGATGTTTTCATACAAACACGTTGTAATTTTTGACTCTCCTTGTTAGCCCCTGAACGTGCAATTGAGCACCTTAAAAAAAGTGTAATATTTTTTTTCCTTAGCAATATATCAAAGTTTCATTAAAATCTGCTGATTCAGCACTTGTTTCCTTGTAATTTTTTTTTTTTGCATAATACAAGTTAAAGTTTTTATTGAAAAAAATTCAAAAAATTTCCATTAATTTAATGAATTTTTTTATGCAATTATAAAAAATCATTAAAATATTTAATGAAAAAATTACACTACACTAATGATTTTTCAGTTAATGAACATTTTCAATACATCATTGAATGTACGTCAACACAAAGTAGTACCTGAATTTGCTCCAGCAGAATTTTCAATGAAGTTGAGAATTATAGTCTGCTAAATTTAGGTGACCTAAATTTTAGAAGAACAAAATTTGAGTTGACTGTTGTATTTAAATTAACTAAGAATTAAGCTAATCTGAGTCAACAGAACATTTCTGCTGAAAAGGTCTTTGCGGATCTGACAAGAGGCAGATCCATAGATATTACCGGTAATAGTAAAGAGTACTTACTATGTATGGAGTAATTACACAGGTCAACAGCAAAAAAAGGCTTGACTAACCACTATATAGATTTGATGCATCATGGCTGCCTAAGTACAAAAATGGTAAAATTTTTCAATTCTATGGATAATTTTTTTTTAAAAAAATTTTTTTTTAAAATTGACAATATTTTGAGCCATTTCTCCACTTATGTTGTCATAACTCAAAAACAACTAGTCCGATTTTGTCAAATTAAATTTACAAAAATTAAGGTTTACAATATCTTTAAAGAACGTGTACAAATTTTTTTAATGCGATCAATAGTTTCAAAGTTATGAAACAAATTGTTAGCAAAAAAAAAAAAAAATGCTAAAAAAAAAAAAACTTTGAAAAACAAAAATCTGGAAAAAATCGAAAACTGCAAAAAATATTACTTTTTATTTTTTTGTAGTAAAGCTACATATCATGCGAATTAAACTAGATATGGAACATAAAAATCGATGCATGCTTTACATTTTTATTTACAATTAATTGAAGGTATCGCATATTTACAAGCACTGTAGAAAATTGTACCTACTATATAATGAAAATGCAGAACATAAAAACTCAGGTGCATTTTACGACACGCATTTTGGCAAAACCCCCTTTGGGAAAAACCTCTATGACATTTTTATGATTCTAATAATTAAAAAAAAATAAGTAATAAACAAAAGATTGTTTAATTTTTACGATTGCGGTAGGATAGTAATAAAACGCTCATAAATGTGCGTGTACGCTGAAGTGCTCTTATTTTCCGTTAGCTACCTGTAACGGATAATTTTTTTTTTTTCATAAAAGTCCTTAATGTTTTTTAGGATTCTTGGGAATAATAAAAAATTTGCAGCACACACAAACTGTATCCACACAAAGGGTTATCCCAAATTATAGTATCAGTATTTATAAGATCTCCTTGACCCTTTTTATTTCATTCAAGAAGTGTTTGCGATAACGCAAACATCATTTAATACCTACACAAAAATTATAGTCATACAGCTTAGAAGTTAAAAACAATTTTCAAATATTAATAAAAATGAGCCAGAAAGCCAGAACATTTTCATGTAAAAACGATCCAGATTTATTTTGTTATGTGTGCGGCCAATATATCACCGGGAAAAAACGGAAGTGGTTCTTAACTTCATTGCAAAAGTCATATCAAGATTGCTATAATATCTATCCGCACAATTTGAACCAGCATTGGACACCGAGTACTATATGCATTCCATGTCGATTGAATTTATCTATGAAGTCTTCTAACGTAAAGTAAGTATAAATTAATAGATTTGGAATATTTTATAATTACAATATTTCTTAATTAAAATTTGAATTCTTCATATTCCTGATTTCAATTGGACACTTGGAAATTTTGAAGCCTATGCTATGGAGAGAAACAGCGAACCACGCATCCGAGTGTTATTTTTGTTTAAGTACAAAAAGCATATTTGATGGCCCACAAATTCGCAAATTGGTGAACGATACTGAATTTGGCAGTTCAATGTCAGAAATTGAGAAGAATGCATGGGATTCGTTTGTATGGGTTATTCAGAATTTCTTAGGAAATAACAAGGGTGATGATTACGTTGCGCACGTTGAAGAGATGTTAACTCACTTCCAGAATCTTGGATGCAACATGAGCATCAAATTACACTACCTGCACAGTCACTTAGATCGTTTTCCTGAAAATCTAGGAGACTTGAGTGAAGAACAGGGCGAACGATTCCACCAAGATATCCGGACAATGGAGGAACGATACCAGGGTCGCTGGGATGCACACATGATGGCTGATTTTTGCTGGAGTATTCAGAGTAACACTTCGTTATTCAACAATAGTAGAAAATCGACTAAAAGAAAATTTCAGAGTTTGTAGTTTATAATACATATTTATTTATTTATTTTCTTGTTTTATTTATTATAATAAATGTGAATAATAAAATATAAATTTTCTACTATTTAATTTATTTATTTATTTACATTTAAGCTCATCCAACACAAATGTCTTTCCGAAGAATAGAATCAGTATATTCTAGGTAGGGTTTTGCCAAAAATACACGAATGTTACTATGTAATGCATTTTTGATGTGAAAATTTGTACATAGCATGGGGAAAATGTTTTCAAAATTCAATCAATCGAAAGAAGAACATTAACTACTCAATTTTATGTATATCAGACAAAAAACTAAAATTTGGTGAAAATGAGCGAATTCACTTAATTGTGAATAAATTCGAAAAAAATCAATCGATTTTTATGATCGATATCTCATTTTGTTCCTATTACATGTGGCTTTGCGATAAAGCAATAAATCTGAACGATTTTTGCCGTTTTCGATTTTTTATGATTTTTTTTAACCAAAAAAATTTGCTATTTTCACGTAAAAAAAATATTTTTTCCCTCAATTTTTTATTATAACTCCAAAACTACTGAGCCGATTGAAACGCAATATATTAACGGATTAAAGGCTATGTAAATTTCAGTTTTTCTAAATTTATTTGAATAATATCGGACTAATTTTTTTTTAGTTATCATTAATTATGTGGAGACACGTCTAAAAAAATTTATAATTTTAATTAAAAATTTTTTAAAAAAAAACCTCTCCATAGAATTTCAAAATTGAACCATATTTGTACTACTGGGACCACAATACATCAAAATTGTATAGTGGTTTTCAAAGCCCCTAAAATTTTTTCAAAATTGTTGCCTTGTGTTATTTTTGATCCATTTTGCTCTATCTCGCTTAGTTTTCGAGATGTAGCCTACAAGTGAGATTGCTAGCGGAGACGCAAAAACAAGATTTAAAAACAAAAAATCTTAACCGGCAAAATTTGTAAATTTGAGAATCACGTATTACTAAATTTTAGGTCGAAAAATTAGTTCAAGTACGGATGAAACTTGCTCTTTTGGTGAAAGAAACTTGGTGTTTTAGCTCAATTGAATTGGAAACCGTTTAACAGACATTTGAACTAACTTATTAAAGCTATAAAACCACCAACAAATATTAAATGTTGATTGATGTGGATTAGATTTGTTAAATTAACGATCATCTGCAAACTAAAAAATATTAAAACAGTTGAGATTAAATAAAAAAGAATTATATTCATTAAAAAAAAATGTTATCAAAGAGTCCGTATGACTGATGACTTTAGTACACTCTAAGAAATAAACATATAAAAATAGCAGAAAAAGCTACTTAAAATTAGTTAACCTCCGGTGCATAATATCCCAGTAAAAATTCTTCGTGTTTTTAGAAGCAGGATATAACAAATGTGCTGATGTAAGTGCTAACTATTTTATAATGATGAGAAGCAGCAAAAGAAACAAATAATTTTCGTATAAAAATAAACAAACAAAAGTTTAAGCTTACTGTTTTCCCTAACTAGGATGCAGGTTGTAAGCAGCTTCCCTAAT
Organism: Delia radicum; assembly: GCA_021234595.1. Lineage (NCBI taxonomy): Eukaryota > Metazoa > Arthropoda > Insecta > Diptera > Anthomyiidae > Delia > Delia radicum. The sequence goes on from CM037852.1 coordinate 127,768,764, forward strand.
CCCTTATAAGGATGCAGGTTGTAATGCAAAAAGTTTCCTATTGTGGATTATAAACGATCTATACCAATTTTCGATTTCCGATTGTGTTTGGTATTTTCGAGTATGTAATAAAATATAATTAAGAAATGTATGTAAAATAAATTATGTATATTCATATTATTACTTTTAATCGTAATAATGTAGACATAAAATATGATTTTACTGAAAGCCATGAAATCACAGCTTTTTGTAAGAGCGAAAATCCGCGCTTATTATGCACAAAAGTAATGCTTCCAAGTGGGAATTCGCCACATTAAAATCATGGCATATGTAAACAGGTCTGTAAGGGATTTTTTTGGGCTTACTCCCTTACAAACCTGCTTGCATGTAAGCAGCGTTTACACTGGGATATACGTTCTATCAAAACTCTATCCTATTTCGTATCCTCTATCCTTTACATAAGTGTAGCATGTGTTTTTTTTTATTTCGGCTACCTGATGCAAAAAAATTAATATGACGCAACAAAGAAATGTAGTAAATTTTATATAGCCTTATATCTAATTGAAATACAATTTGATCCGAAAATCTGATTGTATTGTGCATTGTATTGTATTGTATATTGTGGATTATATTACATTTAGTTTTATATAATACGATACGATTCAGTCCAGTGAAAATAAATTTCCTTAATTAAATACAGGGGGCTATATATTATGGTCCGTTTATAAAGAGCCCAATTTAACTTGTACGTACATTTAATCCTTAAACCACTGGACAATTTCAACTTTGCCTGTAATTGGATTTCAGTGATGACCTTATTTAGGTGGACTTAGGGCCATTATTACAACTTGCTTTTAAAGTAAATGTTAGTAAAAGGTAACTTTAGCTAAAGTGAGGAATAAAGTGAGCTATAATGTTTTTCGTTATTACAACTTCCCAATAAAATAAAATTAATATTTTTGATAATGTGGCAGCACCAAAGGAAAAACCGATTATTTTTGACCAAATTAATTGGTTTATAAAAATACGTAGTGGCAACGTACGTATGTGGCAACTTTAAACATATAAACCTTACGTTAAAAGTTAAAGGCAACAATATCTTCCGTTTAGCTTATCGGTCACTTTTAGCTTAAAGTATACTTATAATAACGAAAAACTAATAATCTGTCAGATAACATCCGAACTTTAGCTATTGGCAAGTTGTAATAATGGCCCTTAGTTGTTTAAGGGTTAAATTTAAATTTTATATGCTTAGCAATCAAAATTTATATGTCAAACTAATAAACTTTTGATTTTTTTAAATGTAAAAGTAAAACATTTTTGGAGCTAGTTATTTTAAATTTTGATGTTCATTTAATACAATTGCAATATATATTTTCAATGAACATCTTCGAGTTGATATTGCAATTTTAAGTAGAAAGTTTAAGGATTTTAAAATAAAAAAAACGTCACTTTTCCCAATTAAAAAAAAAAAAATTATATTTTTTACATGGGGCAATACATTGTTTTGTTTAATACCATATATTAATTCTTAATTCTGCCAATTCAATTATATGTTACCCGTCTAATAAAGTTTGGTATATTTCGTGCGCCCCGGTAGGCTAGTTGGTAGCGTGCTGGCTTATCAGTGAGGGGGTCGTGGGTTCGATTCCCACCAGAGGCACTGGTCTGTTTTCGCTACAACGCGACAAAGGCCATAGTAGCTAGTGCTCGGTTAGGGTAATAGGATATAATTTGTAATTATATGATTATTAATTAATAAAAAAAAAAAAGTTTGGTATAACATATTGTAAGATACAATTAAATTATAGTGGCAAGTAAATTTGTATCTTACTATACATGATGTCATACTTAACTATATCAAATTTTACAAAACTGAATCATATTATATAAGATTATAGAATATTATTTTTACTCGGGTAGGCAGTAACCCAGTAAAAAAAGCTGCTTACATGCAGCATTTTTTACTGGGTTAAGACGAAAAGAATCGCTTACAAACCTGCTTACATATGCCATGATTTTTATATGGCGAAATCCCACTTGGAAGCATTACTTTTGGCAAAATTAAGCGCGGATTTCAGCGCTTATAAAAAGCAGTCATGTCGACATTATTACGATTAAAAATATTAATATTAATGTACATACAGTGCACTCGCGAAAATATGAACACCCTAAAATATAAACATCCTAAAATATGAACATTTTTTTTCTTCCATTGACTACTCTAAAATAAGAACAACTTAGTGCTAAAGCTTTAAAATATGAACAGCCTATTTTTGTATTTTTAACGTATTTTTCGCAAAATAACTTTTAAATTTTGTTTCTTTTTCAAAAATTAATTGTTGTTTTTAATCCTATAAACAATAAATAAAAATGTAACATAAGAAACTTTTATTTTTATTGGAAAAACGTTTTTAAAGGTAAATTAGATGCCATTCGCAAATAAGAACAATCTTGCAAAAGTGAACTGGCTTGGTTTTAATTAGTTCATATTATCGCGAGTGCACTGTAATTTTTGTACATAAAATACTACAGATATTAGTTTTTTGGTGTTAAAATTTTTGACATATAATTATATTATATTATAATATAGTTATTTTATTTTTTTTTCCGATCCACGTGCTAGCTCTTCAGAAACAGTTAAATGACTAATTATTTTTTATTTCATACTCGAAAACACCAAACACAATAGGAAGTCACTCTGAAAAATGTTTACAGATAGTTTATAATCCACGATATGAAACTTTCCGCATTACAACCTGCATCCTTATAAGGGATTAGAGTAAGCTGCACCCTGGTTAGGGGAAACAGTAAGCTAACATTTTTTGTTTATTTATTTTTATACGAAAATTATTCATTTCTTTTGCTGATTCTCAATATCATGTAATATAAAGCACTTACATCAGCGCATTTGTTTTATCCTGCATTCTAAAACTGTCTAAACTGTTAAACTGAGCAGATTTTTTTTGCTTAATATTAGTACGATAAGCAGAGCAAAACTAAAAATTTTAAATTAACAACATTTGCGTTATGTTCGAGTTGAATTTTAGTTAAAATAACAATTTACTATGCTAAAATCAGCAGAAGCTTTTACTATATTTGTATTTGTAGTTAAAAAAAAAAACAACAAACAATAACGGTAATATCAAAAAATGTTTACTATATTTACCTTACATTTATTTTAATGCAAATATTAATATATTTTGCAAAAATCAGCAGAAATATTTGCTAAAAGATTGTAAATTGACTATTTCAGAAAATTAGGTTTATATTTGCACAAACACAAAAAATGTAAATACTTTGAAAATTTCACATTTTTTTGTATTTGTTATCTAAAAATATTTCTCACATTTTTTTCTGATTTCAGCAGATTAATTTGTTACTTTCAATTAACTAAAATTTAACTAAAATTTAACTCAAATATAACTTAATTTATGTAGATTCAACAGATTTATATCTGCTATTCTTATCTTATTATTTATCAAACAAATCTGCTAATTTGATCAGTTTTTCCTGCAATTGTTGGAACTAATTTTTTTTTTTAGTTTTAGCAAAATTTTTTTCGATTTTTTTTAGTGTATATATTTCCGTTTTATGACCGTTTTGTTTTAAATGGAAGAATGAATGAAGTACGTACGAGTAGTTAAAAGAGGAGACTCAACTAATTACTTAGTGGTCAGTTTCATTACCATGTTGCTGTACTTAAATAGTGTAGTCAGTTAATTTCGTAATTTTTTTCTCTTCATTTTTTGGCTTGTAAAGTCATTATGCATTTTTATGTTTTTAGTTGTGTCTGTGTAAATGGTTGTTGAGTTTTGGAACTCTTTACATTTGAAATGCTTTATTTATTTTAAATTTTTCTATATACCACTATACTAAGCAATTAGTATTACGTTTTTTTACATACTATGCACACAAATTATAACCCGATGAAAAAAGTTACGATATACCCAGAAAAACTTTCTTTTAATAAGTTTCCGGTAATAAGTTTGGAAATAAGAAATTTTTTTACAAACCCTATTACAAACCCAATTATTTTTTATTAATGCATATCCATCCACCTTCCAAAACATATATTACCTCCAGTATAAATGTAATAAATTTTTGTTTGTTGGAAATTTATATTTTTTTTATATCGATTTCCAGTGTAGAAAAGCATTACCATATATAAGTATAAGTACATATTTGGTAATGGCAAGTACTTACAATTGTCACTACAAATCTAATTACTTGTATATGGAGATGTCGCGCAAAACCATATATAAGTATAAGTACATATTTGGTAATGGCAAGTACTTACAATTGTCACTACAAATCTAATTACTTGTATATGGAGATGTCGCGCAAAATAATGACATACGTATCATTACTAAACACATTACAAAAAATAAAAGAAATATGTAGTTACCTATATGCTTACCAGTATAGACAAAAATAATGAGCCTAAAAATAAATTTAATAAAAACTTTTTTTATTAAAATGTGCCCTTTGTGTTCACACGGGCCTCCAGGTGGTCAGACCGCTCTACCATCTTAGCTATCTCGACATGATATACTTGATGGATAAAAACATTATTGAGTTGCTTGCTCAAAATGTAATTACTTTCCAGCATACAAAAAATCAAAAATAAGTAGTTATATATATACTTACTAGAAGTAAAAAAATAATGAGTCTAAAAATAGATTTTCAAAAAATGTTTAGATCATTATATTTAAAATACAGTAGTAACTCGATTCTTGCACATACTTGATACTTGCACACCTCGATTCTTGCAACATAGGAATATTTATCATTACGCACTCAATACTTGCGACAGAGACTAAGAAGCAGTGTAGTACTGAACAAGCGACTTTGTACAAAACAAACAAAAATTTTAAATTTCTTTAATTCCACATAAAATATGTATCTACTGTTATACAAATGCGTCGAACTTAAATGTTTTGAATTGAAATATTAAATTTAGATTCTAAACAGATGTATGTGCCTTTTATTTTGTATGGGAAATTAATACTCGGTACTTGCGACAACCTCGAAACTTGCACCGAGCCCGGTTTTCATTACGCGCAAGAATCGAGTTTCTACTGTAATGATAAAAATAAGTACTAATGGGTAACGGATTATTTTTTGTATTGAAATAATGGGAAAATGAACTATTTGTTACTAAATCCTTTATATTTGTGCTAAATAATGCAGAGAGTAAGCTGGTGCCATTACTGGTAGCGAGAAAAGTAATGACCATTACCGTTTCTACACTGGGCTATTATGGTTTTACTGCAAATCCGATTCGGCTCTTTGGACTATAAAGATTTGAGCTTTAAAATAGATTTTTTAAAACAATTTTGGATTTTTTTTAAGTTTTTTGACTTAAAATGGTTTTTTTACTCATAAAATAAAATTTATTCTATTAACTTTGAACATTTATTAAAGTCTGGTTTTTCTTTACAATATTTTTTGCTTTTTTAAAATATTTTTTGCTTCAACTACACTGAATTTCGATTTTTTTTGTCTTCTCTGATAATTAAATTTTAAAGTGGAAGTTTTTTTTTTTGTTAACTTCTACCACATATAAAAATTATAGATTTTTTCTTTTTAATTTTTACACAAATATTTATATGTGATGCCATATATAGAGTTACACTATGATACACAGAAAATTTATATATATATACATACATATATATATGTATGCACAGCACATACTGTTGGGACATTTATTCGTTCCCCCGCATAGTTTAGGGACATTTGCTTACTTTGGGGACTGACCTCAAAGTTTTCATACATCTAGCATAAAAGATGAGAACAATTGGTTCGATAAAACGCATACTTAATGAACAATTTTGGGTGTATATACAGATGTCCCTATAGTATGCGCTGTGCATACATATGTATATATATATCGTTACCTAAAACGCAAACCGCCCTAACTAACATTTAAAAAATTTTACAGTAGAAGCAAAAAACATGCTTAAATGAAAAGTGTTATAGTTTTGACCGCAAATTTCTCCAATATTATTAAAAAAAAACACAGACAAATTTATTTCTGATATAAAAAAAAAAATATATTTTTAATATTTAAAGAGTTATGTTAGTTAGGTCCATTTGTATTGTATTTTTCTGAAACAAAAAGCCCTAACTACATTATAGATATTTTAACACGTTTAACAGCTGTATTTTAAACGAAATGTTTTAATAGTTTTTCTATTTAAGAAAGCACTGTTTAATAAATTATTGATTGCATTTTTTTTTATTTTGGTTATAAATATCAAATTTATAAGATACGTTTATTTTATTAACATGTTATGATAAAAAACGAAAAGTATATTTAATTCAGAAAAAAATAAAATAAATTCATTCAAGGACAATAGTTTAATTGCGGGATAAATTAGTTAAAAACAAAATTAATTTTCAAAGGGAATGTTGTCATAAAAATAATGACAATCTTCTGGCAGCAATATTTTTAAATCCTGAAGATGTTGCCATTTCTTTTTAGAAATTTTCAATCTGCGTTCATGTAATTGGGATGGTGCAACCATTTTAATTATATTCCCAATTCTTTGTGGAAGCTGTGCATAATTGTCATTTATATTGGTTTTAAAATAAATAGTTCCGGTTTGTTCGTATCCCAATGCACGTATCATGTTGACAGTAGGATCACCAGCTTTTTTTCCTTAACAAAGAATAAAAACTGTAAGAATCATTTCTTAAGAAACATTATTTATAATAAACCTGGTCTTATAGATGAATATGTCTTAGGAACTGACTCATAATTATTAAAATACTCGTGATTTAAATGGTGAACTTGTAGATCAATGGGATTTTTTCGAGCAGTTTTAATTAAATTAACTAGTTCGAATGGCAAGTTTATTTGCTTATTATGTATCTTTCTTTGAATAAGAGAGTGAGTTGAATCACATTCCATTTGCGTGTGACCGACTATCAAATATTTGTGTTCAATGGTAATGGCCTTTTCCATACATAAGGAGACTAAAGCGTTTGAAAGGACAACATTTCTGTTTTGTTAAAAGCAGCCATCAGAGTATATAATAATGTGGTGAATGTCGGGAAATCGCTGAATTGCATTTCTTAAATATTTTATGATAATCGTGGCAAAAGTAGATGACACTAGACTGCCCTCGGTTTTATCCCAAACGTAATTATCAGACTCATGATTAATAACATTACAAATTGTGAAATTGTGAACCTGAAGTTTCATTTTATAATAAGAGGAGTTGGCTTTTAATTGGGGTAAAAGCTTTACTGCTTGCATATCTATGCAAAGTAGAAGACTTAGTCCTGATTTGGCATTTTCAACATCATTTATTTTTTCAGTTCTCATTTTTTCAATTTCATTTCGATGACTATCAAACTGCTCCTGTGATAGGTTCTATGCTTTATAAGACAAACACACGTCGCACTGGTTATTTCTGGGTTTAAATAGCGAGTAATTAGATGTTTTTAACAGACGCATACAATTTGGAAATGATACAGGCGTAATTTTATTTTCTTTATTGTCATTACATGACTCAGAATAGAGATCATAAACCTGTTTATAACTTTTAAAATCTGCTTCAAAATATAACTTTTTGCTATATTCTCGACGATAATGAGACTCCATCTTCGGCAAATCTTCTAGCCATTTTCGTAAATAGTTAAGATTTTTATTATATAGAACTCGTTGAGTTTTTACTTTATTTTCTCCAGAAACCACTTGGGTGCAATGTAAATTGCTGGAACCTACCCATGATCGTACCATTTTTTCGTTTAAGCCTAAAGTTGATAAAAACATTTGTCGACATACTTGGATACGATTTGTATCGTGTTTTAAAAAATAATATTTTGTGTTGGAGCGTTTGGAGTTTTTTACAGTAATACGTTGTCTTTTTGAACATTCAATGAGATTTGTTGCATAAAGCTTTTTGTTTTCCCACGGCATTTTCCAGAATGAGTCAAAAATTTCTTTTCGAACAACTTCAGTAAAATGAGAGCAATGTCGATTTGAACTTCTTTCACAAAATTTTGACTTACATGCATCATTCAGTTTTCTAGGCTTACGATCAATTATTAAGTTTCCTTTGGAGAATCCTTGGTATTTCTCGCCTTTCATGCGGTTTTGTTGACTACAATGTCTCGAATTTGTTCCCATTTTTGCTTCTGCACCAATGACCAAAGTTTGTTCAGACATAGTGTTTCTTTTTGCTGTCACTTTTTGCAATTAATAAAATCTTATAGCTATTTGTTTTAAGCACTCTTTATATGTCAATTACACGATATAGTAATATATATTATAATAATTGTAAATTTTCTATACCTTTTTTGTTTTTATTTAGATTTTCTTGTTAGCTACAACACAGCATTTAAATAAATTGTTTAACGGTAAAATATACTAGTTGTATAAACAATGATGAATATACAAGCGCGTAATTAGGGCTTTTTGCGTTTAACATATAAATCCTCATGTAGTTAGGGCTTTTATATTTTGTTAATAAAATCGTTATTTTTGATCGAAGGAGTCTAAGTTTTTTTGTGGACATGTATTTTGATGCAATACATCAGAATCAGTAAAAAAAACGATTTTGAATTTTTTGTTAGTTAGGGCCGTTTGCGTTTTAGGTAACGATATACATGTTTGGGGAAATTTGCGTACTTTGGAGACTGTCCTTAAAGATTTCATACATGTAGCGTATACACTGAACCAAAAACCGCGGTAAAATCAACAAAATCAACTAAATCTCATATTGTTAAGTAAATGAATTGTTTGACGGTTAACTATTTGCTGATTGTTATTTTGACGAAATGTCGTCAAATGTATTAACAGAAATTAGTTATTTTAACCAATTTATTTAATCAAATCAAATAATTATTTTGTGGTTGTAACAATGCGCTATATTTAATCTATTCGTATTTTGTTGATTTATTAATTCTTAATTTTATATTTCTTTATCTTTTATATTTCATAAATTTTAATTTTAATAATATACGCCTTTAGTTAGTATATTATTTAGCCAGATCGAAATACTAGTATCAACCAAGCTAATATGTTGATTTGCTTTATTTTTCAAATAGACGGAGGTTGGAAGCTCGTTATAAATTAAAAATAACATAAACATAATCTCGATGTAAAAAACTAAAAAAATTTAATTTTATAAAAATATAAAAATTATAACGTAGCACATACCCCAACAAGCCCCAATTTTTAGAACACATGAAAAATTACATTTATAACTCACATTAGTTTATTTAATATTTAAATTAATAATAAATTAAATGTTTTATATTTATATAAATAGTTTTCTCAACTATTACAGATAATCACTATATAAAACAAATAAAGTAATGACAGTAATAAAAGTTTGCAATTTACATAAAACTGTATGTAATTACATAGATTTATTTAAAAATAATTAATAAAGACACACTTAACAATCCACTACAATTCATTAAGTTTAATAATTCACAATTCTTTTGTGAAAACCCTTGTCACATTAATATATTAATTTTTCAACTTTTACAAATGGTTCTCATACGCTAACACGTGTATTTGTCAAAACGACAATTGCTTCGTAAAGCGATGAAATTTGTTGGTTTTACAAAAATTAACATCAATTTGAATAAAATAATTGTTGTTTTAACAATTTAATTTGTTAAAAGTTAACAAAAATTTTATGTTGATTGCACTTTCGACTTTTGCTGGGCATATATATATGCATAAGGGACCGTAATCATTATGAGTTTTATAATAAAAATTACACAATAATGATTATATTATGAGTTTTAAGGATTTTCTTCAATGGTAATGATTATTTTTGAGTAATATTAATAAAAATCAACCATAATCATTATTGTTGAGCAAAAAAATACAACTCAAAAATAATCATTACTTATGATTTTTATTTTTTTTTCGCTCAAAATAAAACTCACTTTCATAGAATTTTTAAGGTGCATTTCACAAAAATCCTCGAACTTTTGGAGTGTGTTCAACATATGATATGTTGAATTCCAACGAGTTGCAACATCAAGCAATGGTTGCGGTAATTTATTATTTTTATTAATATTTATTATTATTATTATTAATTTTAATAATTTTAATATTGTGCTCACTTTGGAATATTCCTTATAACTGACCGAGTTAGTAATAGTATTTTACTCGTACCCAATTTAAACAACAATCTATAAATAGACTAAATATTCGTAAAATTAAAAATGATATGGAAAAAACTTAGTATTAGTTTGTTTTCAATTTGAATTATAACAGCTTGCAGTCTTCGTGACATTGATTTTTTATTTTTTTTTTAAATTGGGTATAGATTTATATACCAGCTTTACTATTCTTAATGGCCAGTATACATGCATATTAGGGCTATAACAAAATTTTTGGCATAGTACCACGAGTTGGTCAATTAAAGTGAGTTTTATTTTGAGCGAAAAAACTAAAAATCATAGGTAATGATTATTTTTGAGTTTTATTTTTTTTGCTCAAGAATAATGATTATGGTTGATTTTTATTAATATTACTCAAAAATAATCATTACCATTGAAGAAAACTTTAAAAATCAGAAATTTAAAAATCATGACGGATATGCAAAGACTGTCAAAAAATGATAATAATGGTGCAATAAATTTTTTTTTATGTCTGTTCTAAGTGATTGATTTTTTGATTTAAAAAAACGAACAATAATCATTATTTACGTTCCCTGATATATATTTATATGTATGCACAGCGCATACTGTTGGGACATTTATTCGTTCCACCGCATAGTTTAGGGACATTTGCTTACTTTGGGGACAGTCCGCAAAGTTTTCGTACATTTTCATACATCTATGTATTGGTTCGATACACCGCATAATTTGGGGACAATTTTGGGCTAGTCCCTAAAGTATGCGCTGTGCATGTATATATGTATATATGAATATATGTATATGGATTATATATGATGAGATACAAAATATCAACTTATACATAACATAAGATATACTTTTTTATAATAATATATATCATTATATTAGAAATAAGAATAAGTGTGAGATGTAAGTAAATATCGTTACATGTGGCTACATATATAATTACATCAAGTTATATCAAGTTATATACTTATGACTATGTATTACCTTTTTTCGTCGGGTATTTTTATATATTTATATTTAGTTTGGCAAATGTTTGGTAAAGTCTGGCAATAAATATTATACTATTTTTTTATACTAAAATTTTAAATTTAAGTAAATTTAATATTTTGTTCCTGGCACCAGTGGCTTTGCAATGCTCTCACCCTCTGTTAACACCTTGTGCCTTCAAACAGGAAACATGCTTTTTTTACGGAAAACCAAAGCTAAATTGAAAAAACTTTTCCTCAAATCATAACAAATATGTCGAAAACTATCAGCAGCAACATTAAAAAAAGTTCAATTTAGCAATTTAAAGTCGCAAAAAAATGTTCATTTTCCTATTTACAGCCACAAGTTATATATTTTTTCTTAGTAAGTGAGAGTATTGCAATCTCTTTATTTTCAAAACTCTTTGCTGGCACGGAATAATTTTAAATATAAAATAAAGCAAGAATTATATATGATTTTTCTTCGAGCTTAAGATATTTTGTTAAAACGATTGTAAATTATTAATTTCCAATATTTCGTCTCCACATTGGGAGACTTCTTCAGGGAAATATTGGAAATTAATAATTTACAATCGTTTTAACAAAAGATCTTAAGCTCGAAGAAAAATCATATATAATAAAAGAAGATCGAAGAAAATTAAACATATTCATAAAGCAAGAATTAATTTAATCTAAACAGGCACCAACTAACAACTAGTTATTTTTCAAGTTTTGAGATTTAATAAAATTTAATTATTTAAAGGCCATTAATATTTATATTGATAAAAATAGATTTATAATGAAATAATAAATTTAATTTTAAGCAAACCTTGTATTGACCCAATTAAAAAAAAAAATGAATATGATGCAACAAAGAAATATATCAAATTTGATATTGCCTTCTATCTCATTGAAATACAATTTGATCCAAAAAATGGTGGATCGCACTGTATATAAATGGAATATATTAAATTGAGTTTGATATAATTTTATAAGATTTAATCCATTGAAAATAAATTGTTAAATTGAATACAATTGGCTTTATATTATGATCAGATTGTTAAGAGCACAATTTAAAATTAAAGTACAGTTAAATTTAAATTTTATATTTTTAAATAAAAAAATTTTTTGTCAAACTACAATTTTTGGAGTTTGATATTTTAAATTGTGATGTTCATTTAAGACAATTTTAATAGAAATTTTAAAAATGTTCGCCAATTTAAATGTTAAGTAGGATGTTTCAAGAACTTAATATTTTTTTTTTTTTTTTATACATATGGCTATACATTGTTTTGTTTAATCCCATGTATTAATTTAATTCTGCCAATCCAATTATATATTGCCCGTCTAATAACGTATAGTATAACATATTGTAAGATAAATGCCGTTTTACGAAAAATTACAATGGCAAGTAAAATTGTATCTTACTATGTGTGCATGATGTCATACTTAACTATATTAAATTGTACAAAGTTGTATCACATTACAAAATTATATAATATTATGTTTACTCGGGCAGTTCATTTAAATTTTAAAAGATAAAAGTATTTCTAAAATTTTTACATCTCAAAATTGTTCCTTTTCCATATAAACTTCATGTTAAGGTTTAGTTTTGTGTCATTGTTAATGGCAATAAAAACAATACAAATCTTTGTAATGCGTTGAGGTATAACTACCCAGTGTAGAAGAGCATTACCATATAAGTGGTTATATAAGTACATATTTGGTAATGGCAAGTAATTACAATTGTCATTACAAATCTCCTTACTTTTATATGGGAATGTCGCCTAAAATAATGACATACACAGAAAAAACTAAAAACGGGTTTCAATTAAAAAATTTATTGAATCTATTAATATTTTAATTGATTTTGCACCTATCACGGCAATGATACTATCAATTAAACCTTTTATTAAAATTAAGAAGAAAAAAAAGTTATAAATAACTTCTACAAAAAAAAAAAAAAAAATATGATACTCACAAAAAAAGTGTGTGATCTATGCGTTGGTATGTGTGTTTTTTGGAATGCTGAGTCTGTTTGTGTGTTTGCTTGTTTTGTTTGTTAACTTCAAATGTATTTGGTATTTTATACTGAAAATTTTCTATTTAAGCATACAGTGTATGAAAAAATAATATGATAATTGCGTCTAAAATAAAAAATGTATTTATATATTTAAAAGTCAATTAAAATATTAATTGATTTAATTAAATATTTGTTTAGAAACAAATTAAATTCAAATCAAATCTTTAATTGGATATTTTAGGTTGATAATTTTTTCTATGTATCATACATATGTGGTTACCTATATGCTTACTAGTTTGGAGGAAAATATTGAGCTTAAAAAAATTAAAAATTTTCAAATAAACTAAATTTAATAAAAAAATATTTTTTTTATTGAAAAATTTTTTTTTATAAAATGTGCCCGCATGTGATTCGGGCCTGGGCTGTCAGCCAAGCGCTCTATCATGAAAGCAGTAGCGACATGTTAAACTTGATAGATAAATATAAACATAAATATCTTGCTTGCACAAAATGTGATTACTTTACAGCTTTCAAAAAATCATAAATAAGTAGTTATATATGTACTCTCTAGAATTGAAAAACCAATTAGATTTTCAAAATATTTTGTGATCATTACTTTATATTGAAAATAATGATACAAAACTACTAGTTATTAGTATGTCCTTATTATTTGTGTTAAAGTAAAGCAGAGCGTAAGCTGGTGTCAATAATGGTAGACCGAAAAATAATCATATGTCATTACCGTTTCTACACTGGTTGGCTGTACGTATAATAGATCCATCCAAAAAAAGTATGAAAGTTGAATTTTGCGATCTCCACAATGTTGCCCCTATTCCTTAATAAAAAAAAAACTAAAAAAACTAAAAACTCTATGTGCCAAGTTTCAGCCAAATTCAATAACATTAAAAGCTCACAGAAAAATTTAAAATTTAAGTATTATAATTTTTTCTCTATAAAAAATTCTCACAAATTTAGGGTTGGATTTAAATTGAATTTTATTTTATTTTACGCGATGTACCTTAACAAAATTTTGTAATCTAAATTTATGTGCTGCGTATGACGTATATCTGATTGCGTAAGACGTATATATACATCCAGCTGAAACAAGTTCTACAATTCGGTATACAAATTTGTATTTTTTAAAAAAAGCGAATGAATTAAATACTGCGAATGAATTAAATAAAGGTTAACAAAAAACCGGTGGCTTTGAATTTTAACGTCTTTTTCAGACAATTGCAATTAATACTATAATTAAAATGCAATTTTATTTAATTTAAATTGTGAAAGGCGTGGTATAGAAGAATGAGTGTATTTTCTAAAAATCATAACTACATTGTAAATTTTCAATTTTCTGAATCAGACTGCACAGTTTCTGGTATTGAACCTTCGTCAGTGACCCTGTTTTTTTTTGAATAATGTAATATTTGTTATGTTTTTTATTTGTTCGATTGCGTCTATATGAAACTTTCTGTGCAATCACTGACCGTGGTATAGATAAACAGATTTCTAATGCCACATGCACTCGCACTACACGTTAGACAGAGCGCTTTAGCCCACTGATCTACCGTCAGGTCGATAGATCAGTGGCATAAGTGACTGTATTTAGGATTTATTGGCATTTTCATCAAAACCACATTCTGTTGCGTGAATGTGGTTTTCTTCCCCTAATTGTAAACCTTATGGCTGCCAAAAATATTTTTTCTACAAAATTCTATTGATTGAAAACATAAAATCAACTTCTCGATTTCCTCCACCCCTTCTGATTTCAACCAAACTTGCTACAGAAGATGTACATCATATAACTGTAACCTCGACCAAATGTAGGATAGCTAATACTAGTGGATCTGGAAATATCGCGTTTCAAAATATGAAAAATATTCAAACATTTTAAAAAAGTAGTCGTACATAATTTTCCATATCTTTTTACTGGCTTAAGCTACGACTTAAATTCTGGTTTTACTAGTGCATACAAAGCAAAAATGTATGCACTAGTAAAACCAGTATAAACAATTTTAAAAATCTTAGGAAATTTTCCTAAGATTTTGAATTTTTTTTTGGAAATTTCCCAGTTCTGAAGGATACCTCCATGGTTTAGTTTGATGTCCTTGTGTTCTGATTTCGTCCTTGAAAACTTTGTTTACAACTTTCTGATATCATTTTTAATAATATATATAAAAACTGGAGTGATTAAATTTTCCAAAGATTTTATATATATTTTTTTTAAATTTCTCTCTTTTGAAGGATACATTCATGGTTCAGTTTGAATTTTTTTTTCGCAAATCTGCGATATTTTTTATAACCTATATTAAAACTAGAGTGAGGAAATTTTGCTAAGAATTCTTAAATTTTATTGAAACTCTCCTCTTTTGAATGATACCCCCATGGTTAAGTTTGATGTCCTTGTATAATGATTTAGTGTTGAAATGTTTTTCACATCTTTCTGATATCTTTTTTAGTAAAATTTATACATTATAAAACTGGAGTGAGGAAGCTTTTCTAATTTTTTTTTTTTTTTGAAATGTCCCACTTTTGAAGGATACCTACATGGTCCAGTTTGATATCCATGAATCCTGATTTCGTCCTTGAAACTTTTTCCACAAATCTGCGATGTCTTTCGAATTTCGAAAATCGTAATACAGCATAGGAACGTTGAATTCCAATTTGCTTACATACTTTTAATGAAATGGAAACACAGCCATCCCAAAAACGACTAAAATCGAATCGAAATTTTTTGAAATGTCGCCTAAGCAGATACTGTAATTTTAATTTTTTCAATGTGCTTGAATCTTAAAACCGCCATAATTTTTGCGCCGTTAAAGATAAATGATTAACGAAATTGAAGTTTCAATTACAACTTTGAAACTTCAATTTCGATTTGCGACCTCTACCTCTACAAAACTTTTTTTTTTTTTGAGATTTTTTGTTATACCATATTTATTTTTATAATGGCATATTTTAAGGGCTGTGGAGCTAGTGAAATCCTACTTTATTTAGACAACTTTAATGTATAAGTTATTATTATATATAAAGTAACTCAATAAAAACACTAACATGCATACAAAATTTCGAAAAAAACCGTGGAAAAGTCACTAAAGTAGATCATTTGCTGTTACCATACTTTATACTTAAAGATATAAAAATAGCAAAAGAAAGGATACATTAAGGTATCTTTGCATAAAGTCATATAATAAAAATTGCAAATGCATTAAAGGTATTCATGCATTGTATTAAAAAAATCAAATAAAATATTTGAAGGGCTCATTGTAAAAACTAGAATAATTTTTTTGCGATTATCTTAAAATCCAGATAAAACTGGTATCGCTGGAAAGCCTGTTCTTTAAAATTATATATAATGTTATATATTATCCAGAGGTGGAAGTAGGTTAAAAAATATTTAATTTCTTTACTACACTCAAATAAATAAGTCTGTTAAAGTTACAGAAAAAACTGTAATTGTTACAAAAATTTGCTAATATTAGGTCAACAGCTCGTTTTGCTAATTTAACAAAACGTGACTGTAACTTTTTAGGAAAGTGAAAGTAGTGAACAAATAAGTAAAAGTTACTAAAGTTTAGTAAAATTTTAGTGAACTCTTAATGGTAATCGATTTGCTAAAATCAACCAAATTTTGTACTAAATACATATTAGTGACATTAGTTTAGAACACAAATTAGTAAAACTTACTAATAGTTAGTAAAATTGCTGAAATCAACCAAAAATGTTACTTAATATTAGTAAACACGAGACTAATTACTTTTCTACAAATGAAACTTTTTTTTATTATATGTATTGTAATTTTCCACATGTTGTCAAAGTAGTCAATTGTAGTAAATAAAAGAACAAGAACACATCATGAAATGTTTAATAAATACTATGAAAATTTTTCATAAAATTTTATGGATTTCATTAATTATGTTCCAACAACTTTGCGATGTTTTCTTTATAATTAGAATATATTTTTTATAATAGAAAACTGAATAAGTATAACTAAAATTTAAGATGAAAACAAAAATTTCAGCAAAAAATTTTCTGAAAAATAGTATGCGTGATTTACAGACGTTGTACTAACTTTTCTACTAAATTATTTTTTTGAGTGTACCTCAATAAAATATTTTAAATTTCAAATTTTAAGCCCTAGTTGAAGCATTTAATTTGAAAGTGGCATAAATCCCTTTCTTTTCGAAATGATATATTTAAGAGTTTGCGTTTTCTGAATGGATAGTTTGAAATGTCGAAGTTTAACATTTTAAGTGATTTTTAAAAATTTGTACTTATGAACATTTTAGATATCAGCAATACAAAAGGTTTAAAAAAATCGTGTTTATTAAGTATTCGAAAACCGGATTTTTAAAAAGGTCGAATATTTGACAACTTTATTTGAAATATTTTTTTAATTTATTTTAAGTTTTTTTGTCGTATTTGGTTTTTTTATGAAAATATTGTTCTAATATTGTGAAATCGTAACATGTGATACGAGTACGTCGTTGAAAAGGTACAAAGCTTATGTTTAATTTGGTTCCAAAAAATGTACATTCTTCGATTGACACATTTTGCATAATTTTGAAATAAAATGTTTTTTTTTTAATCTACTCCCATCTCTGGAAACGGTATAATATTACATATAATTTTAATCTAATCAAAAAGTTTCATTAGAAACAGTTTCGTTAAAACTATTAAGCTTCTTCACAAAGATTAAGAAATTTTTCATTCACATAGTGAAGAAAACTTCATCAGATTAGTGAAAAAATTTCATTCGAACTCGTCCAAGAAATTCTCTCTGTGTAGGTAATCGTACAAATCTTTTGCGAATTTAAAAACGTGCCTATTTTAAAAACGCCGTGTTCGCCAATTAAATACACCACCATATAACTCAGCGTGGAATTTTTGGTGTATGCACAGTTTTGCAGTCATATCGTTTCATTTTATTTATGCGAAAAATTCAATATTTCTGATAATGACAATCCTAGTTTTTTGAAAGCTTTAATTCAAATTTTAAACTATGACATATGAATCAAATTTTTCCTTAGGAATAATTTTGGTCATTAGAGGTTTTTTCTTAACTCGCATAGTTTTTGAGAAAATTGGAAAATTTTAATTTTTGCAAATTCATATCATGTTTTTGCAAAAAGTCCTTGATCGACGATTTTGATTTTTATCGCAAAACTGTGCTGAGACAACTCGAATACATAATCAAGAAAAATATTTTTGGAGTTTGCACTTTTCAGTTAAATCCTAATCCCAACTATTGTTTGGAAATTGATAAATAAAATACATTAAATTCTTTCTTTAATCGGAAGAAAATACGTTAAAAGATTTTTAATAAATTTGAATACCCTTTATAATGCTGTCGTTTAAGTGTTTGCAAAGTTTTCTTACTAAAGATTTTTGTTGCAGTTGTTCGTTGTTGGTAATGCAGGCAAATATATATCATAATGATAGCGTGAAGTTTCCTTTTTTCTTAAAAAATTTGTATACACCATTGAAAGCAAACACATATCAGGCAAACCGTAAACAGTGGCGTAGTTTTGAAAATCTTAAATTCAATTTAAATTTACTTAAACTAATTCTGCAAGAATACTGAAGTAATTTGGAAATGTCACAAAGGATACATATTTAAATTAATTTTTCTGCTTTTGCGGAGCAATATCACTTCAATGTGTAACAAAAGTGATCACACCCAGATACAACCAGGAATAAGTTTCATAAATTTTAGTCCAGTGTAACAATTTCATCAATAATTATGAAACATTTCATAAATAACAGTAATTACAGTGACCATATTATGGTCTCTAGGATCTTTTTTCTACACAAAACTAATGAAATCCTTACTAATACAAAATATCCTTAAAATATATATATTGAAACATTTCAAAAATATGATGAAATTCATTTAATTGTTTATGAAATGTTTCATAAATCAGGCGCGGATCCAGGGGGAGGGAAAATTTGACATTTCCTAACCCAAAATCAAATTTTTCAATACAAAAATGTAAAAATATTAAAAAAGTTAAACTAAAATATTGATATGTCATACTTTAAAATTTGATATTGAAAATATTAAATTTTTATCATAAAACTTTACATTTTTTATTGTTTTTGTTACAGAACCCTATACAAAGTAATACATTTCAAAGCGAATTTTAAGAATTTTTCAAAATATCCTCAATTTTGTACCACTTTTAAAATTTTTATATAGCAAAGTTTGCTAAATTTTATGTAAAAATTTGTAAAAAGCTAGTAAACCCCTTAATACAAAGATAGTCTAATTTTTAATATTATCTAATTCTAAAACTTTGTCTTTGTTTTTAATAGCGACATCTCAAAAGTGTTGGATAAACGAAAAAATTGAGAAACGAAAATATAAACTTTTGAAAATAAATTTTTTAAATATTAATAAATTGAGTTAACGGCAGTTTTACAACTTTCGATTTTTATCAATTATTGTTGCAATTATTGTAGAACTACAGTGGTGTTCAAAACATTTGCAACTGAAATCATGGTTTAGGTAATTATAATTTTTTTCATCAAAAAGATTTGTGGTATAAGTTTTTGTTTTTTTTTATTAAATTCAGTTATAGCATATTATTTTACAAATACAAAAAAATTATTCATAACTTCTCAAAAATAAAAAAAGTAATTTTAACAAAATAAGTCCATAGTGCAGTGTTCAAAACATTTGCAACTCTTATAGTAATTAGCAGGAAATACAAACAATGGTTTTAACGCTCAGTATTTTGTAGCGTAGCCAATATTTTTTATAACTTCTGAACACCTCTTAGGCATTGAGGCAATGAGCTTTTTAATATAATCGTCAGAAATTTCATTCCACTGCTTCTCCAACTCGACGAAAAGTTCATCACCATTTCGAAATACTTTATTGCCGATATTCCGTTTTACAATCATCCACATGTTCTCAATCGGGTTGAGATCGGGAGATTGAGCCGGCCACGACATGATATTAATTTCATTTTCCTGCAGCCAAACTTTTACAACCCCCTCCGTGTGTTTTGGGTCGTTGTCGTGCTGGAAGGTCCATGAGAGTGGCATTTCCCATTCAGCATACGGAAGCATAACTGAACTCTCTATAGATTGTGGCCGTCATTGTGCTAGTAATGCGGTGAATTGGGCCAATCCCATTTCCTGAAAAACACCCCCACACCATAATGTTCCCACCTCCGTGCTTCACTGTGGCGGTTGTGTATCTGGGATTAAACTTTTTGCCTCGTGGTCTTCGAACATTGGCTCTTCCATCTGATCCCCGGAGGTTGAATTTAGGCTCATCTGACCACAATACATTTTTCTATTGCTGTTGAGTCCACTTCAAATGGGTGCGTGCAGAGTCAAGCCGAGCTTTTTGGTTTTTTTCCGACACAAATGGTTTTTTTTATGCATCTATAACTTCTAAGACTATATTCTCGGGCATCTATTAAAAGTTCATTTTTAGCTTCTCTGGGAACTGCTTTGGGATATTTCGTAAACAAATTTTTGATTTTCCGATCTTCTCTTACAGTTGTAATACGGGGTCTTCCACTTTTATGAGTTGTGTGGATGTTAACAATGCGGCAAATCGTTGATTTTGGAACGGAGTACTTTATAGAAATTTCTTATTCGGAAAGTCTATTTTGAAAATCATTTAAAACTTTTGATTTTAAATCAGAATTGTATTTATTTCTTGCCATTTTTTACAAAAATTATTCTTACGATGTTTATGCTTCCAACATCTTGTTACAACTATTAAAGAACAATAATTATAATAAATAGGTCTGTCAAAAAAACAGAGTAGTATTTGGAAGATGACAAAGCCAATTGTGACAATTTTTTGTTGTTGTTTTTGTTTTTTCTTTGATATTTTAAATTTTGAATCTCGCTCCCAGACGAGGACAAGAAATTCTCATTGAGTTTGTGATTTAACATAACAAATATCTCTAGAAATTCTAATAACAAAGTCCCCTGAAGATTTCCTTGGGCAGGAATGAAATCCGGATAGGGACACGCCTACATCAGATTGCTTTTCACAATTTGTTAAATAAGTTTTGGAACTTTAGCACATTTAATTACTATAAATGCAATTAATGTTTATCCCGATGAAAATAAATTTAAATAATAAATTTGTTTAAAAAATGTAACGGCCTGAATCTCATATTAAAAAGGAATGCGGTTACCGTTATATCCTAGCATTTGTTAGTATAAATTGTTTCGTTAAGAGTAAGAATAATGAGAGTTGCAAATGTTTTGAACACCTACATTTTGAATACATCAATTATTTATTATTCATTTTTTTGTTGTTTCAATTTAATTTGTTGTTTTATGAAGAATATGTAAAGAATATGTGAAAAATAAATTTTAGTAACTAAGTGTGATTTGAAGAAAATAAATCAATGAAAACAACAAATGCGATCTCAGTTCCAAATGTTTTGACCACTACTGTAGGTCTAAAAGTTAGCATCATGCTGTGGCGCCCTAGAAAAAATTATTCCATTTTTGACAATTGTTGATAAACTGCTTTAATAAAAATATGTCTTGCGACACATTATTTTGAATTAATTGGCATGAATATTAAAAAAATTTTTGAAATCGGTTTTCGAGATATTGCGACGTGATTTTTACTAAAAATTAAGTTTTCCCTCTATTCTACAAATATTTTAAAAATAATCCTGAAATTGATTTATTTTTGCACTAGCAAGGTATACAAAACTAGTTTTAATTTAAGCATAATTATATCAATATTGGTTGAAAGATAACTTATTAATTTGCCTATCTCGGAAAAACAAAAAATTTACATGGTAAAATTGTTATGGTTTTCAATATTATACACATGATTATTGAAGGAATATTTACTTTAACTGTTGATTTTCATTAATTAATGTATTGATTGTTGTAGCACTGGGTCCAATAGTTTTGTGGTGCGAAATTTAAGAAAAATAGGATTACTTAGCCCTTGGCGCCCTACGCACAATGCCTCTGTTATATGGAAACAAATTATAATTAATTTTAAAAAATATATTTTGTGATACATCATCTCTAATTTCAGACATAATTATGATGAAATGAAAGCATGCTTTGTGTAGTATGTGAGTACAAAAAGAAAAAATTCTAAATTAATTTTTAAAGAATTTCTAGAATAGAGGAAAATATGACATCTTTAATGAAAATCAAATCGCAATATCTCGAAAATCGTTAGTCCGATTTTAAAAATAAGTATTTGTATTCAGCATGATCAGCATAATAAAAAAAAATTATGTATCGCAAGGCATATTTTAAAGCAATTTAAGAAAAAATTAAAAAATCGAAAACTTTGGTAACGGGTCAGGTTAAATCTATCAAATTTTTCTCAAATTTGCACCAAACAACTTTTAGACCTAATTCTACAATAATCTAAACAATATATTGAAATTTTTTACAAAAAGTTTTTTTTCATACATTTGACCCCAATTACGCAAGTTGATCCACAACAGTGGCGAAATATGCTTTGAAATATGCATTTATAGCAAAATAAGCATTTATAACAATATATGCAACAACAAAATGATGCAATTTTGTTGCCCATTCTTTGATTCGGAAAGTATTTCGTCAAAATCGATTTTGGGCTACTGAGTACTACAAACAGGCATATGCATGAAAGTCGCTGCATTGATGATCACTATTTATTATTATTTAGGATCATAATATTATCATTAAGATTTTATTATGATTGTTACGCATTTCAAACATAACATGATGTTTTGAAACATTCATAACATGATCCTAAATTATACAAAGAAATAAATGTTTGAATTAATTAAATAAACACATAATTTGTATTTGTCATCCGATTTTAGTTGATAGATCGCATCGACTAAGCGGCTTGCATCTCGTATTCAACTTAAGTTAAGTACTTTGACAGCAAGTGTCAATTTTATCATCAGCTACTAATTGTCAACTTATGACACATGAGTTTTACTGAGAAGAGTATAGAATCATATGTTTTCTAAATTTAGATATGTTGTATCTTGCTTTCCTTTTGCATTCGCTAAACCTTTCTCACCTATGATTAAAACAAGCGCCTCTGTTCAATGTAAGCAACAGTATAACTAACACATTTGACTGTCGTTGTTTTTCATGCTGGTGTTAGTTGTGATGGTGGTTTTCTTTTAAATTGTTTTAAGTATACTAGGAGAACATATGCATACATACATTTTATATCTATTAGGATGGATCACGTATTAAAAGAATTATGAGTTGTCGATATCGGTGGGTTGCAGGATATTCAATCGATTAATCGTTATTCGATTAGTAGAACAATTTTGTAAAATAATTGTTCGAACAATTTAAAAAGGTGCTAATTTCAAATAACAAATAATTGGAATAATTTATTACGATTAATCGATTAATCGAAAGTGATAAACATATTATCAACAGTTTTAAAACAGAGTGTTTCTTTTTGTGTTAAATTCCATATATTATGATTTCCGATTAGAAATTAATAACACAGTGCAACAAATGAAGACTTTTGGAAAAATACACGGACTCGACAGTATAGGTTCGATTGTACTACTAAAGGTTAGTAAAACCCTGTATACTTGGTTTTTCCAGTTTGACTACCAATTTTTTTTTATGGACCTTAAAAGATTTTGAAAATCAGTGCACCACTCAAAATAAAGTGTCCTCAGTTTTTGGCCAACAGCTAATTCAGACTTGATGGTATTGCTTAACTGTATTTTTCAATAATGTAGTGAAGAGTCTACTGAACAAATTTTAAAAACATTTTATGTGGAAAAAATCATTTTTCCTGCACTTTTTTGAAAAAATATAGTAGAAAAATTTTTTTTTTTTTACTTTTTTCAGCATAACTTACAGGGACTCATAATTTTTAACTAACAATATATGACAAAATTGTAGCCGTTGTAAATCTCAACAACTTTTGTGAACATATCAATACAATCTGAATGTGTCTAGGCATCCGAAATAGCTTACAAATATTGGTATCAACAAAATTGTTGATACCAATATTTTCTATGTTGTGTGTTTATTTAAATTTTTAAAATATGGGATAAATTTTTAAAATTTTTAAAATATGGGATAAAAAGCTCATCGGAAAAATTCGCATAAAAGCAGAAAAATTATGAATGTAGGAAAAAGTTCAAAGGCCCCCTCGATTAAATTTAATGGGCATTACTATACATATTTTATGGCTTTACCCAACCATAATGCTTTAATAAAACGCCAGTCTTAATATCACTTAAAACACATTTTTGAATAACAAAAATACTTAAAAATTATCGGCCATGTTTCGTGTACCAGTTAATGCGTCTCCAAAAGCTATTTCACTTGGTACCCCATTAGTCTAAAATTTCTGTTAAACAAGCCGAAAAAACGAAAAATGGGACATTTTTTTAACTCCTAAACATAAAATTGAGCCGCTAAAAAAAGTACATTTTTTTTTCTTTATCACGTATCCAAATTTCATTAGAGAGGAGAACCCCCTTTGTTAGTTGGTAAAATATGAAAATATAATATTGGGTCAAAATTACCGAAACATAATAGGTAAAACATAAATTCGCTCATAGAGAGAAACCAAATAAATTTTTTGACTTATTTTTTTTACATTAATACAATTTGTGATAAAATAAATATAATAAAACTGAATTTTACTAGAAATCAGCAATTTTAGGCATAGTTGATTAATCTTGTTTTTTAAAATTTAATTTTGACCCCAACAGGACATTGGAGTTAAAAGTACCCTAGACTATGTATCCGACCAACTTAAATTTATTTTAAAATCGAACATTTTTGGTCTTCAAAGCTTAGTAACGTCATGATGCTTGTTAGGAAAAGACCCTAGCTAGAGCAAAATTGATGATTACTATACTCAGGGAACTTCTGCTTTAAAAATATGTAGTTGTTTGGGTTGTAATACAGTTTCTTTATTTTTAATGTAAATGTCAGTCCTTTGTAGAACAAATTAAATTTTTTACTAACCTTGTAGTTCATTAAAAAAAACAAACCACATCAAATGACTGTTTTATGATTTTACATTAATTTTTTACAGTAGTTTTTTTGTTACTTAAAAAAAATAAAAAAAATTAATGTTTGTTTATTTTTTACTAAAATGTGGTTCATTTTTACTACAATTGTTAGTCATTTTTTGAACATTAAAAAACAAATGACAATGTTATTCGAATTTACTGAAATGTAAGTCGTCTTTTCCTTCAGTGAAATATCATTTGTTTTTAACTACATTTGCAGTAGTCTTTACCTACATAGTATTCTAAGTGTAGATTTTTATTAAAGTTCTGTCTATTCTGGAGGCTCTAGCTTTTCTAAAGCTTCGGGTTCTGATGAGATCTTGGGCCAGATCGAAATACATGTACCAACCTAGCTAATATATATATACTTTGCTTTATTTTTGTAAATATGCGGAGTTTGAAAATAACATAAAAATAATCTCGATGTATGTAAGAGCAAAAAACTGGAAAACTTAAAAATTATTACTCCAATTTTGTTTAAATTGTATAAGCTATCTTTAAAATTGTACGTAATTATGTGTATTTTGAATATTTATCTATATTTTAAATCAGTAGAAAGCATCAATCGTATAATAAACAGCTTCAAAAAGAGCCAACATATCCATTTTTCGCAACTTTATCCACGGTTTTCTCAAAATTCTGTCGTGATGAAAAAATTTGGATGCCGGATTCGGAATCCGGGCATCAAAGCTATATAAATCGGCATTCAAACCAATGAAGCTTGTAGTAGTGTGTGATCTATGAAAAATTTAAAAAAATTATTGCATTCGACTGCTGAAATAACATTTTATTATAATGAAAAATTTGATAAAATATATTTTTTTTTCGAAATTAGAGTAGGTATAAAGTATCAATTCAAAATTTAGCTATAATAATAATAATAATTTTTACAAATATTTTCTAAACACAGCCAATGTTGATATTTTTTTCTGTTCATCCCTAATTTATATTCAAGGATGTATTAAGCAGGCACTAAAAAAATCGTATACTTAATACAACTTCTCTTAAACTCACACTATCAGAGAAGCAGCTTTTTCTAAAAGCAATATAAATGCATATAAAAGCGTCAGTGGCGGATCCAGGAATTTCCTGTGGTGGTGGGGGTTTTTGTGTGGGGTGAGGGGTGGAATTATCTGTATGATATTAATTAATTTTTAGTTGAAGCAATGAAGTTGAACTCTAACGTGCGCATTGAAACTCTTCATTAAACTAAGGATAGTTCACATAAAACAAGTTTGATATAATTTTTATTAAAAATAAAAATTATGTTTTTTCGACCTTTAATTGTGCAATGAAAATGAAAATTATTCAAGTTCGAGGCCATACTCTATATTTCTTTATTAGAATATTGTTCTTACAAATAATCCATAGAGTTTTTTTTTTCAAATTCATTAATTATAAACTTCCAGGAATGTGTTGATATATCTATTTCGGGAATTTTTCAGGTTCCTATCATCAGAACACGTTTTGAAAGAAGTGACAATCCCATGCAAAACATCAAACATTCATATAACCTAGTTTTCCCACTAAATGAGAACTAATATATGAGCTCGAAGTTAAAGATTATCACCAAAACTTGTTCGTTATGTGCAAGCTTGTTTTGTTTTGTTTAAAAAGCAAGATATAAAGGGGG
Source organism: Delia radicum (assembly GCA_021234595.1). Lineage (NCBI taxonomy): Eukaryota > Metazoa > Arthropoda > Insecta > Diptera > Anthomyiidae > Delia > Delia radicum. The sequence goes on from CM037852.1 coordinate 127,795,491, forward strand.
AGTAAACAAGACCGTACTTTGTCTTTTTTGCAAGTTTGATATAATTTTTGTTAAAAATAAAAATTATTTCAAACTTTTATTGAAAATAAAAATTATATCAAACTTGTAAAAAAGACAAAGTTTTTCAACCTGTTCAAATCCATTGACAATCCATCTCTTGAGGAGAAAACAAAATTTTATTGCCATTTTTGAAATTCGAAAATTTTCTACTGGCCACCGAACCAAAATGTACCAAAAACGCCCTTTTTATTCTTATATAATCGGAGATGGTACACTCAGAAATAAATCTATTTGTAAGATTGACAAAAAATTAATTAAAAATTACATTGCAGAAAAAAACTGCAAAAATTAAAGTGTTACATTTACAAAATCTTAGTTATATTAGAAATGAATTTTAGTTGAAGATAGCAATTTTCTCTGCTTAAATCAGCTAAAATTTTTGCAAAATATTTGTACAAAAAAAAAAAACACAAAACAAAAACTTTAACATTAACAAAATTTTTGATGTATTTACCTTAAAATTAGTACACTCAGGGAACTTCTGCTGTAAATATTTGTAGTTGTTTGGGCTGCAATACAATTTATTCATTTTTAAAAGAAAAAACAATTGTTTGTAGAATAAATTTAATTTTTACCTACAAATGTAGTTCATTGAAAAAACAAACCACATCAAGTTACTGTATTATGATTTTACATTCATTTTAATAACAGTAAAAAAACATATGACAATGTTAGTTGAATTTAAATTTTTCAAGTGAAATTTCATTTAGTTTCAACTACATTTGCAGTGGTCTTTACCTACATAGTGTTCTAAGTGTATAAATTAACAGTAACTTTTGGTAAAATCAACAGAAATATTTGATAAAAGAAAATAAACTTTTTATAATTTCATATTCTTTGGTAATATTTGCTAAAAATCTCAAAATTTTTGTTCTGACCCATTTTTTTACCAACGTGTCTTTAAACACACATTAATTTTTAAGAGCCTATCACTTTTGATATGAAGATGATATAACAACGCAGTAAAAATAATATTATAATTTAAAGTCTTGTCTACATTTAAGAAAACTTATAAAAATACAAATATTTTTTATTCAAAATGTCCTTTTTGAAAAAAATTTACTAATCGAATCAAGATATTTCCGGCTTTGTAAAAATATAAGTATGCGGGAAATAAATTCTTTTTTGCTTTTAATATTTAAAATGTGATATTTTCTCTCAACCAGCAAAGGAACATTTAAATTTGAGCGATGAATAGTTGCCAAATAACAATTTTCAAAAACTGTCTAACAATGGCAACATTTTTAAAAATTCTTAAAAAAAAGTCGAAAGCAACAATCCAAATTATTTGTAATTTTTTAATAGATATTTGACTTGTTAATACATATAAATTAAAATTTTTAAAAAATATTAACAATCTTTTTTAAAAAATATATACAAATCCTCAAAGTTTAAAAAGTTCTAAATTTCAATTAAATATACCACTAGTAGGCTCAATTAGGCTATAAAATAAACCAAAAATGCATTTTGGGAACCCAACGTATCCAAGTTTCGCACGAAATGGGTGTCAAAAAAGGGTTAATTTCACATTTTTGGTGATTTCTTTGTTTACTAATATTTATAAAATTGCTACATATAGCAGAATTATTTGTTACTTTCAATTAACTTGTATGTATGTATGTATATCTTTATTCAAAAAATTTTATAAAATTTAAAATAAAGAAAAATAATAATATATAGTTAACAATGACCTATAGTCGTCTGTTATATATAGATAAACAAAATTATAATTATAAAAGTATAGATATTTATTTTTTGGGATATAATTTAAGAATCATACAAATTCTTCAATAATCATTTTTCTATAATTTTAAGCACTATTGATATAGCTATAGAGCTTATTCCATCCAATTTGGCCATTTAGAATATCGATAAGTTCATTTTCGTTAAGATGTGGCTTCCCAAAATGTCTGTTTCTGAATTCATTAAATATTGGACATATTGCCATAAAATGTTTCAAGTTCTCATCTTCTGCTGTGTTGCATAGCGTACATGTTTTGCGCTCTGTGTTATTGTATTTATTTGAATTTAGTGGTAGCAAATCGACCCTTGCTCTAAAAATAGTAGTGATTTGATTCAGTTTTTTTTAGATTGCTTATATAGTTGATACCTAAGCTATGATCTAAATGCTTGTAAAATCGCATTCTGCTGTTTTGTGCCTGTTGATGCATTTTTAAAAATATTTTTGATTTTAATTCTTGAAGCAACGTTGTTCCAAATCTAAGTAGTTCTTGTGCAGAAAGATTTTCATAGTCTAAAGCTAATTGGACTCCCACTTCACTGCCCAATTCTTTAATCTTTTTTGCCCAAAATATATTTTCACGTAACGCAATAATGGACAATTTGTGAGGTAATCTGTTTTGCTTGTATTGAAACAGGGTTTTGTATATGTAATTCAAATGTAAATTGAGTGTATAGAAATAGCTACATTCTGCATTTGTTTCCAAAAGTAAGGCATAGTTTGGTGTAGAATCCGGAAGTTTCAGGATTCTCTTTAAAAAATATCGTTGCAGCTTGTCTACCTCTTCAAACGAATCGAAACCCCAAACTTGTGCCGCATAAGCCTGTATGGAACGACAGACTGATTGAAAGAGCTTCCATTTTGCAGTGAGAGTTATATTAGGTTTGTTGAAAAAACTGTTCCATGTAGCATTTATGCTGTTTTTAGAGGATATGTTTCTCTTCTCAATATGTTTTTTAAAACTTATTTTTGGAGTCAAAATAACTCCCAAGTAGTTATATTCATTAACAATTCGTACGGGTTGATTTTTGTACAGTACCTTGTCTCCCGACGATAGCCTTCCCCCTGCTCTAAAAACTATCATTTCAGACTTAAGCATATTAACTTCCATGTTCCAGTTTTCGCAGTAATCATCTAATTTATTTACCATGTTTTGCATAGTTTCTATATTATCTGCAAGTAGAACAATGTCATCAGCATAGAGAAGTAAACGAATATTTATGTCATCTATCATCAGACCACCTTCCAGATGTTCATGGAGATCGTTTAAATATAAAGTAAAAAGTAAAGGCGACAGAAGGCAGCCTTGTTTGACACCAGTATAGGTTTCGAAATACTCTGACACACCATTTCCTGTCCATACTGCTGATTTCGTGTTATTGTAAATATTTTCAATAAAGTTTACGATTTTCGTTGACATACCTAATGCATGTAACTTATAAATTAGTGGTTTTCTAGGAACTCTGTCAAAAGCAGCCTTAAAATCCACAAAAAAGGCGTAAATTTTCTTTCTTTCCTTAAATTTTGTATTTATAATAACTGATAGATTATATATATTATCTACTGTGGAATAATTTGGTCTGAACCCAGCTTGAAATTCATTGAGAATTTGGTATTTTTCAATCCAATTTGTGAGCCTGGCATTGATGATTCCCATAAATAGTTTTGCTACACAATTCATAAATGTAATACCCCTATAGTTATTTACACAGTTCACATCTTCTTTTTTGTGAATCGGTCGACACTTCGTCGACTTTACCAGTTTCAAAAATAACATTAAAAGCATTTGAAAGTTCTATTAAAAAATCATCTGTAGCGTACTTAAACATTTCGTAGGGCACTCTATCAACTCCGGGTGCCTTATTCTGTTTTGTTTTTTTGAGTATTGCTTTAATCTCATTAACAGTTATATTTTTGTCCAAATCATTATCACTATGAAACATTGGTGCGTATTGGATATCTTTTGATAACTGTGGTAGATTAAGTAACGTTGTAAAGTATTTTTTAAAATCATCTGCTGAAATGGATGTTCCAATCTTAAAGCCTTCACCTCTTATTTCTTTGGCTAATTTCCACCATTGCTTCGAATCATTTAATTTATTAATTTTTTCATTGATTTCAGCCGAATACTCTTCTTTCCTTTTTCTACAAACGTTTACATAGTAGTTTTTAGCTTGGAGGTACTTTTTCTTATCTTCTAGATTATTAGTCTTTCTAAATTGATTTAGAAGCTCAAATGAATTCTGTCTTGCTTGGAGGCAATTGTAGTTAAACCATTTAGATTTAAATATTTGCGTGTTTCTTCTTTTTTGGCATTTTGGTACTGACATATTGATAACTTTAATAAGCTCTTTTAAGTTCATAAATTCATATTGCATTTTGTGATTTGTTAAGTTTTTATTAAGATTTTGTTGATATTTTTCCATATTTTCATCTTTCCACATAAGCTTGGGCAATAAATTTAACCTCTTTTGGCTGTCCTCTCCCGTTTTTAAACACATTTGCATTTTTAGCGGCATGTGATCTGACCATATTTTTGAATCAATTTCAAAACGCTCAATATATTGAAGAGCGTCCTGTGCTACTGCACATATATCATTTACAGAGCTACCTAACGTGCTCACATACGTAATTTCTCCATTTTCGTCACCAATTGTACGGCCGTTGAGTATTACCAGTCCACAATCGTTACAGAACTCTACTAGTTTTCTACCTTTACTGTTAATAATGTTGTCTCTTGAATTTCTTTCCTCTAGACCATATTTGAATTTAGGTTTATGGATTTCTTCTATATATTGTTGCAGTCTACCAATGCGTACATTCATGTCACCTACTAGTATCACATTTTCTACCGGATTACTAGAAAAGAAACTTTTTAGAGCTGTAAATTCACTATTCTAATCTGCTCCTCTAACATATACAGGTATAATACTGAGTTTTAATGCGTTTAATTGTATCTCAAGAACTACTGTTTCGTTTATACGTTGATATGAGTGTTTAAGACGTTTATCTTTCATATGATTCTTGAAACCGTATACGCAACCACCGCTTGCTCTTCCACGTACACTTAAACGATTCGCTGGTTCCCAATACAATTCAAAATTATTAAAATATTTTTTCCATTTATTTATATTCTGTTCCTCTACGTGAGTTTCAAACAAGGCAAATACATCAAAGTCACATACATATTTAAAAAATTCTGGAAACAGACATTTATTACTTAGACCATGGATATTATAGGCTACAACATTAATATAATATTTTTTGAATTTAGTTTTTTGATACAGAATTTTTTAACAAATTGTTGTAATTTATATTTATTTTATCAAAATTATTGCTATATAACTGTTTTAATATTTCTTCTCCCTGTTGTTGGCCGCAAAATAGCACCTTCTCTTTGTCCCACCGCATCCACTTATCTTTTATTTTTATTTTATCGCTTATAACGCTTACTTTATGTACCTTGCTAATTGCTAGTAGCTCCTTTTTCATTTGCAACATAACCTTTTTATCCTGCTGTTTGTCAACATTTAAATCCTTTTCGACATAAATTGATGTCCCAGCAAGTTTGTTTGCATTTTTAAGAGTATCATGGACACTTTGTTCTGAGTCCATCTCTACTAACACAGCCATTTTTTCATTTCTTTCATATAGCTTTCTGGTAGATCTTATAGCTACTGTTTTTGGTAGTTTTAATTTTTCAAAGCAAACTTTACGTACCTCCTTAATTACTGGGTTTTTTGCATTCAAACCTTTGATAATAACGTTCTTGCTTTTGAGTTGATTTTCCAATTGTGCAATCTTTTTTCTGTCGACATCCCTGTCTGCTTTCAAGCACTCTACCTCTTGTTTTAAAATGATATTTATTTGCTTCAGACCATCTACATCGTCTGAGAGAGATGACAACTTCTCAAGAACTTCTTTATTGCCATCCATAATAATCATTTTTAACTCTGACACATCAAGATCTCCGACGGTTCTTCTTCCAATTGTTCGTTCCTCATTTACTTCTGGTGATGTATCAATCAGCAGTCTTCTGGGTGCATTGCCGCGTGCCTCATTTTGGTCATCCTGGGTTATCGAATTAGTTGACGAATTAGTTAGCATACTTTTAGGATTATCTTTACAGTTTGGGGGCTATTGAACGTTTAATTGATGAATATCCCTGTGTTAGGACAGAGTTGTTACACACCACTTTATAAAAAAATTTGCCACACTTTACAAAATATCAGCACGAAAGGAACAGCTGCTGTGTGTTTACTTTCCAATAAATTTATATATTTTGTGATGTATCAATTGTCTCTTTCGTTGAGTGTTTTAATAGATAATTTTATATAAAAATGTTAAGCCAATTAAATAATAAAATAAATGCAAAATTTATTGGCAAACTTTATGTGACTCTATGTTATGTTACTATCCCCACGATCACCGTACACTGCTTCGAATACGTCACAGGTTCCGATAAATTAATAAGCTTGTTACAGGTAACTTTTTTTAAAATTATATTCGAGCTCAAAGAAAACACGTCTAATTAAAGTGATTGCTTCGTACTTATTATATATATTTCAATTAACTTCAATTAAGCTCAAAAATAGCTTATTTTTTGTAGATTAAATAGATTTATTATTGCTATTTGTATCTGACTAATATTCAGCCAACAATTTCTGCTAGTTTTAGCAATTTTTCGTGCAACGTCATTTTGAACTAATTTTTAGTAGCTTTATCAAAAATGAATCCAAATCCATGTTTGGATGTCAAACCTGGATTTATATTCTCTATTAAATATTTTTTGTTTCATTCAAGTCAGCGTTAGAAGGATTCCCCTGTGAGTTTTTTCGTAATTCGATATCTTAACTATTTTTTCGATAAACATACACACAAAGAAATAAAGTGCCAACCGAACTGAAAAGTGTATTTTAATAGTAACAACTTAGAAATTCAGTTAGAAAAACAATATTTATATTAGATCACTGAATATTTTGGGTGCTGTAATTAAAATTTAGTTGAATTAACCGAACTTTGTTGTGAAAACTAATGATCAATTGTCTCAACCGACTGAAATTCGTAATAACAGAATTTGAGTCGTAGTAACCAAATTTCATTTGGCAAATAGCTGAATTTTTCTGTGTGTGTAGGTAACAAAATGCTTAATCGCATTTTTTTTTTGTAATTTTTGCTAAGAAATACGTTTAAAATTAATTTAAATTTTATTAATTTTAAAAATGTATGAACTAACTTCCAAAAATTTATGTTTGTGAATTAATGATTTATTTTTAATACATAGAGCCCTTTACTGCATGAAACTCTAGATCTTAATGAAAGTTGTATATTTTGATACTAAATTGAAAGTAAGTGAATACCTATTTTGGCTATATTTTGCCTTTTGCAATTTAATTAGAAAAAAAGCAAAAATAGTCAAAGTTTCGGATCACCCAATAACCAAAAATATAGCAAATATATAAAAAACAGAATAAGTGTGTTGGAAAGCTTATAATTTTTACTTCATATCTAATTAGTTTGATACCGACTTTTTGTCTGTGGATATATTTATATTTTAACTTCAGATTCTTGTTAGGGCTTCGCATATTTGACTGCGACTCCTTCCCACCAAAATATGGGTCCAATTTTTATGACTAAAACATTCGAATATTCAAAAATAATTTGTTTGATTTTGATCTGGTCATTAGATGAAGGTAAGTGCCGTTTCGAGATTCTAGCTTTGGTAGTTTAGGAGATACACTAAAACGCCCATTTTTTCGGAGATAAAGGCTGAATAAAAAATCCGACTCTGTTAAGGAATATCGCGACCATATTGCCCTGATGAACAGTTTATGCATTTGATGATTTTTTTAAAGGAAACAAGATGCAAATGAACATATTTAAATAAAAATATTAATGGTGGTTTATTTTCTGGAAAAAAGTATTGCACTTTAAAATTCAAACATTTCAAACATTTCACTTTCGCCCCATTAAAATGCTTAATTTTTACAATCAGAAAATAACACATGATTATACAATATTGTAATGGCAGGCCGGTTTCGAATATCAGCCAACGTAAAATAATTTTTTTTTAATATTTTTTTTAATAACAAATTTTTTTAATTATTTAAAAAATTTGGAGTTAGCTTCATGTTTTTTTTTTTATTATTTAATAATTTTTATCATAACTCCGGGTTATTTTAAACGAATTTTAGGTTAAAAAATTATTAAATACACTCACAATATTTTTTCGTTAAAGACTACTGAGTATACACATTAAATTAATAGAAAATCAGTTAAAAAAGGACTACTTACTTTTCGTTTAAAACAATTTTTTTTTTAATTTGTTTCAACTGTTGACTAATAATTTTCGTTGATTTTAATACTCATTATAATATAACCACTTTTTGTTTGAAATATAAAATTTTAACTGAATATTTTAACTAATACCGAAAGTCCGTTTTTTTTTTGTTTATTGTGTTTATTGAATAACAGACAGAAAATTAAAAAATATATTTCTTTGGTAATTTAACTGTATATTCCATTGAAACAACTTTAACGATTAACTTTTTAAATAACTGTTGAAATTTTATGAAAAAGTTCTTGTGAGTGTAAAAATAGTGATCCATTGCCTGTTTGAACCTGGAACCTTCTACATCAAAAGCCAGCACACTTCCCCTCGGTATCCGCGCCTGAAAAGCGCATATTTTTCATATTTAAAGCTATCCATTTTTTTCTTTCTGGTCTTGGTTTTATTTTTTTATCTTAACTAATACACTAAAAAAAATAAAATTAGTACAGTCATCAAAAGTCAACAAATTTTTAGTGGAAGGTGCTTTGGCTGAAAATCAGCGAGCTCATTTATAGAAACCAAATTAGCAGATTCAGCAAATGTTTTGCTAGCGCTTAGTTGATTTAAAATTTAAAAAATCATTGCTTAAAGTTAAAAAAATTTTTACTGAATCTACTAATTTTGTTTCTGAAAATCAGCGAGTTTAGATTTTGCTGACATTAGCAATTTTTTTTGAAAACACCCTGCTTAAAATGTTGCTGACTTAGCAACATTATTTGCAGACTTTACTAACTTTTTTTGAGTAGACTGAAAAAACTCGAAAAAGTTTTAGAAACATTATACTTATTTGCTGAAAATCCTATATATTACATTCTTTTGTGATTCTTTTAAAAATATAGTTAACAAGAAGTTACAAAATAAAAAAATGTTCATACTCCAACATTGCCGCCATGTGTTAATGTAATATCTGAAAATATATAGAAATAAGTATATATAACGTAATCAAAACAATCCTTCAACTACTTACATCAATGGTTGTCGAAATGATGCCCCTTTGCCTTGGATAATTCTGGAAACGAAACGAAAAATAACAAAATATGACATATACAACCCTTTTTTGCAATAAGAAAAAGTAAACATAAAAATTACTTTAATGAGTGTCCTTGTCTTTCGCTTTAGCCTGTCTACCTGAACGTATATTTGTTTGCAATTTAACCACGCTAAAGTAGTAATCTCTATAAACGTTTAGTTTACAAATACACATTTAATCTTTATTATATTTAAATATTTTATTTTGTCTTTAATTTAATTAATATACAATACTTTCACAAACCGGTGCCAACACAAAATTTAAGTTCTTTTCACAATTTTCTTTTATGTATAAAACACAGAAACCAAAATCTTCCATCTTCATTTTCCTTGTCTCTACTACACCTTAACATGGCGAGGCATGTACTTCATTCTGCGTATATCTTTCATTCTTGTTGTCATCCACTCTATTAATGTGGATATCTGCACAACTTTTTTTTGAGCAAAATAAATTAGGAAAACATTAGTAAAATATTAGTAAAACATTAGTGCAAAACAGTTAAGTGTAGAATAAATATAACTAAAATGTTAGCTGAAAAATAGAATACTTGATTTACAAGATGTTTTACTAACTTTTTCTACTAACTTATTTTTTCAAGTGCACAACTACTACTACCACTATTGCACATAACAACGACTACTACTAAAACTAGTACTTGACACTTTTGCAAAATGCATCATACACAATCTTCAGGACTACATATTATAATTGCCCAGGCAGAAATAGACAATCGGCACAGTGTTGGCAAAGCGTCGTCGACGGTCGGTTATACGTTGGCATAACGATGGTATTTCAATAAAGTTGGTGCTTTTAAAAAAGCTTAATTAAAATAATTATGAGAAATATTTATAATAAAACACATTTAAAAAGCAGCAATGCAGTTGTGTCTTTGTCTTATACATCATATGTGTGATGTGTGAAATACAATAAAATATTTAAAAAAAAAAATATCTAAGTGGTAAAAACAATATTGGCAAAGAGTTTGTGGAACTGGCAAAACACATTCTTTGCAAACAAAATCGTGTTGTCGTAGTAAAATATTAGTTGTACCTTTGGTAATTTAACAACACGCTGGGTTTTACAATAATGGTAGTGGTTTGCCAGTACTATTTTTTTTTTTTTGTACGATTGACAATTTCTACCTGTGTGTTTATGCGTGTGTGTATAATGCAAAAAAAATAAAACTAAATAACACCACAATAAGTTTATTTTTTCTTTAAAATGTAACTATTTACAACACACTCATCTTTACTTAGCATACTTACAAAAGTGTGTGCGTGTGTTGTAATAGTGTAAAGTCCTTAGACAATAAATAATGTCTAGAACTGTTGTTGTTTGTTTCAAATTGTTCTATGGATTTATGTATGTATGTATTAGGGTGATAACTTTTTTTGGACAACATTCTCCCCAGGGGTTTTCTAATGGCAAATATTGTATTAATGATAAAAAAATCTATTTCAGTTCAATTTGGTAAAAAAACCTTGCGCACCGACAGCGATTTCTAAAATGCCTTTAATATGTATTTTTTTAATTTTTTTTTAATAACAATTTTTTTAAAATATGGTTTATACATATGTAAGTAAGCTAATTTGGAAGAAAACTATTCCATTGACTCGAAAACGGACTTTACTATTGAAATCAGCATGCCTTAATTATATAGATGTGATGGTCAGACGTTGAGGCATCAAAAAAAGTTTTTTTTTTAACTTTGTTTGATTCAAAACTTTAACGCGTTTGGTGCGGAACCTTTTTTAACGACAGCGAAAAACTAAAAACGCAGTTCTTAATATTTGTCCATGCCCTACACGATTTTGTCTGGGGAGATTTGATATTTGCAAAAAATGCAAAAAGTTATCACCCTAGTATGTATGTCTGTATAAGGTTTATATTTTATATTTTAAAAATTTTAGTACTTAAAAAGTGTATTTTAAATTTCCTAGAACAATTTGAAATATGTTTTGTCTAAATATAATACTCATGGTTTATGAATAATCTTCGTGCCTAAGAATTAAAATATAATAGACAATACTTTTTTAACATATTTTTTTTTTTTTTAATAAAGTATATTTTATATTTATAACCCATGTATGAAATTGTACTTTGCAGCTCTATAAAATTTAAACTGATCAAGTTACCTTAAGTTGTTTAACTGGGTGTGAATTGGAATAATGTTAGTTATTAAAATATTTTTTTGGTTTGAATCAGTTATGCATTGTATTTAGCGATATTGAGTAGTTTCTGAAGTCATTTTTTTCTTCAGTTTCAAGTTTCATAATTAAAATTTGTTGGGTTATTCAAAAGAATCCACTATTTTTATCGATTTTTTTTTATAATCAGCATTTATTAGTAAAATGAGAAAAAGAATCGCCCTTTCTGATTTAAAAAAAGAACAAATTTTGACTTTTACAACCCTAAAACTATAAATTTCCCGAATTCGAAGGGTAATCGTCAATTTTTTGAATGATAACGAAAATTATGGAACAAAGAAGCGGTTTGAAAGAGAACCCATTTCTTGAATCGCGATATACGCAAGATTTTAAACGTTGCAAGTAATTCTACCATATCCTAATTTCGCCATTTGTCAACATCAACAGCTCAAAAATAATCTGCAAAGTAAAATGAACGTAGTTCCAACAACTTTTAGCAAGGGTCAAAATGAAACGTATGGAATAGCCAGAGTTAAACATGACCACACACAGAGAAAAAATTTGCCAACTGAAATTTGGTTACAACGTCTCAAATTCGGATATGTAGCCAACAAAATAAGCAATTTTTACCAGTTGTCAAAATTAAAATAACTTGATTAATTTAAATTGATTATTAGTATTATCGACCTTTTTAGTAAATATTTGTTAAGATTTTAGAAATATCTAAAGTGGGCTTCTAAGGTCATTTGTTTTCAAAATAAATAAAAGACTAAATTTTATAAAACTGAAAAGTGTAACTTTATACATGGGTTATTAATATAAAACGCACCTTATAATATTTGCTTGTATGGTCATATGCATAATCGTTTTTGCAAATTTATAAACTGTGTATAAAACAAATTTTCATATAAAAATCATTAAAATATTGTAAATTTAATTTTGTATAAACAAATTTTATGAACTTTTTATTTTGAAAGTTGTATGAGTCCATTTAAGAAATAAAGGGATTCGCATTGCAACGTTTTTGAAACTGTAAGCGCAAACTTTTGTATAACACTTTTAAACACATCTTATCAGGGGACTTTAATTTCATTTATATTTTAAAAAAATTACATATTTATTGCGAAAATCCATGTTTTTTCAGTATGCACTGGACTAATACCACTTTCAAAAAAAAAAAAAAAACCGTAACACAAAAATAGTACTGGCAAATCACTGCTATATTTGTAACGACCGTGTTTTTGTAACCACCGTGTTAAAAATTACCAAAGGTACAACTAATTTTGTCCTAGGAAAACACTATTTTGTTTGTAAAGCATGTGTTTTGTCAATACCGACCCAAAATTCTTTGCCAATATTGTTTTTAAAAATATTACAACCACTTAGAAGCATTAAAATATTATTACCCAGCAAAAAATAGTGCTTCCAAGAAGCGCTTGTGAAAGGCCTTCTTTGAACCCGAAGCGCTTGCTGAAGGCCTTCCAGAAGGTATGATTTTTGTTCGCGATGTCCCACTTGGTAGGTCTCTTTTAAGTAGGTGAGAAGCGCTTCTAGCCTGTGATGTAAAACTCACATGAAAGAAGCGCTTCCGGAAGAGCTTCCAGAAAAGCTTCCCGAAGCGCTTCAAGAAAAGCTTCGAGAAGCGATTCTTCCTTTAGGGAAGCACAATATAATGCCTTCTAGAATTGCTTCATAGAAGGCCTTCTTTACTGCTTCATTGCATGCCTTCTTCACTGCTTTTTTTCATGCTTTCTTTACTGCTTCAAAAAAATGCCTTCAGGGAAGCACAATATAATGCATTTCAGAAGTGCTTCATATAAGGCCTTCTTTACTGCTTCATTGCATGCCTTCTTCACTGCTTCAAAAAAATGCCTTCAGTGAAGCACAATATAATGCTTTCCAAAATTGCTTCATTGCATGCATGACGGCGAGGCGCTTCTTTGGAAGCACTGAAAAGAAGTTACTGCTTACCAAATCGAAATTATTTTTTGCTGGGTATATTTGATGCATGTGCGCCCCGGTAGGCTAGTTGGTAGCGTGCTGGCTTAACAGTACGGTGGTCGTGGGTTCGATTCCCACCAGAGGCACTGGTCTGTTTTCGATACAACGCGCCGAAAGCCATAGTAGCTAGTGCTCGGTTAGAGTAATATGATATAATTTGTAATTATATGATTATTAACTAAACGCATTTAATAATAATAATAATAACCGAATCGAACGAAGCATGTAGTAAAGACTTATTGTTTATTCCGCTTTTATTTGCCGGTAAAGGTATTTTATTCGGTATTGGTATTACAGAAACATCGATATTATTGAATAAATTAAAAAAAAAGAAATCATAAAAAAGCTCGAATTTAGTAATTTTGTATAAAAAAAAAATTATTTCTATTACAAGGCCCAATTAATGAAAGTCTCTTTAAAATTTAATAAATAGATAAATTCAAATTATATATGGGACACACAAAAATGTCTAGCCAGGACTAATATTTTCGATGTTACTGACAACAATAACATTTCAAAATACAGATTCATGGTCATTAGACCGTTTTACCGAAAACCTTTTTTTTTGGATTTCTGCAAGTCTTAAAGCATAATATGAATGGTTATGGGGCAAAAGATTTTTTGTATGAATTATATCAAAAAGACTAGTAGTTTAGCAAAATTATTTAAATCACAAGTTGTGAGCTAAAGGCTACTAAACAAAATTATTAAGGTAATTAAAGTGACCACCGTGTTTTTTTAACCAGCGTGTTAAAAATTACCAAATATGCAACTAATATTGTATTATGAAAACACGATTTTGTTTGCAAAGCATGTATTTTGCTAGTAGCACCCTTAAAATTCATTACCAATATTGTTTTAAGCGATATTACAAACCAATTAAAAGTAAATATTTTTTTAATATTTTGTTACAATTCACACATTTAAATATAATACGAAGACCGAAATGTATTACTGCTTTTTAAAAGTATTTTTTTTAGACATATTTCTTAAAATTAATTTAATTTAAGCTATTTTAAACCAACACATTTTTTGAATTAACAACGTTATGCCACCGGTGGCAAGTTCGTTCAAACCAACGGTTGGCCACTGTTATCAATCAGGAAACAGTAAAATACTGTCAAGATTGTTAATCCTACGTTCTGACAATGCATAACCGACCGTCGCCGACCCTTTGCCAACAATGTGTCGATTGTATTTTTCTGTCTGGTTATATATGAAGAGCTTATTGTAAAAACTTGATAAGCCACATTTTATTTTTAGTTTGTTTTCGCCTTTTAAAGGTTGAAATAATGCAACAAATATGACTTTTGCAGGACACATATATTCTAGGCACTTGTAATAATAGATTAAGCAAGACTTCTATCAAATATTGATCAATGGATGTCTAGAAAACAGCTAAAATTCATAAAACGACAAATGTGGCTGTCATGTTTTTACAATACGCCCTTCATATATATATATATATTTTTTTTTTTTTTTAATAATCGTTTGCAATTAACCGCAATAATAAACAACAATTGAAAACAATGACCAAAAATAAAATTTCTCAATAAACAAATTATTTAAATTTATTTAACCATTGTGATAAAACAAATATATGCACATTTAATTTTTAAATAGACAATAAATATTTAAATCTAGCTCACCACGGATATAAATATGTGCTAAACAAATATGTATATATATATGTTTTACCAAAAATTTTTATTGAACATTAAAATCCAAAAACCACAAAGCGAAAAATATCAAATTTATGAAGAGGTTTTATAAAATGAAAATGTACAATGTTTTTAAAATTACTATTTATTAAAGAATGATATAAAAATATAAATTTGTTCATGCGAGATCAAATAGTTGAAATACTACCTTAATTCCTATATTACGATTTCAAATTTTAAAAGCTTCAACAAATTTTAAAACTTTTTTTAAAACTTTTTTTTATAATTCTTTGTACATGTAAAACTATTGAAAACTTTAAATAAGCCAGACTTAATTTTTTCAAAACCAATTTCAAACATTTGAAATTTTAACATTTAATTAACCACCCCTGCGTATACTTATTATTTACATTTGAAATAATATCACTCATACGCCTGATTTGTTAATAGAGCTTTTAATTAGTTTTTTCATATGCAATAATTACGTTTTTAATGAATATAAATATTTAATAAAAATTACAATATTTTTAAAAACTATTTCAAAACTAACAAAAGCCAAACTGAGCCAGCACATTTCAACCATTAACTATTTAAATTCAAAATAAAATCCAATCATGCTTCATTCAGTGCACGTGTCCAGAAATACCTTTAACCCTTTCACTACCGAATTTTCGTTTGTTTATATATTTATATTTTGACTTCATATTCTTGTTAGGGGTTATTTAATAAAAAATAAATTTTACTGTTTGCCCCCTCCCCTACTACTCAAAACAGAAATATAAACATTTATTGCATTATAGACGTTTTTATATTTATTTAAAAATGTGTGGTACACAAGGGTAGTGAAAGGGTTACATAAATATATATAAATTATATTTTTCATGTTTATTCGTTAATTACTGTATATTTTAAGTATGTTTAAATAGAAAAATAATGCGACAATAAAACTAACGTTTTAATATTTATATTATTTTCAAACGCAAATAATTTTTAATTTATTTTATAAATTTGTTAACAAAATCATTTAATAGGTTGCCAACAAATAAATGCGTCAATAGGCATGTATTTGTTAGCAATAAAAACGTGTGTATTAGGATAACACATATTTAGATAATTGGGCCATTTAAGCGCTTAATTGAATAAATTGAATGAATTGAATGAATTGAATGAATTGAATGAATTGAATGAATTGAATGAATTGAATGAATTGAATGAATTGAATGAATTGAATGAATTGAATGAATTGAATGAATTGAATGAATTGAATGAATTGAATGAATTGAATGAATTGAATGAATTGAATGAATTGAATGAATTGAATGAATTGAATGAATTGAATGAATTGAATGAATTGAATGAATTGAATGAATTGAATGAATTGAATGATTTTTTTTTTTTTTTTTTTTTTTTTTTTAATAAATCTTCTTTATTTAAATATAATGTTATACATTCTTAATGCTTAATAAACCTGCTAAGCCTTATTACGACTGCTGTGTTGTTTTCTGGCAGATTGTTGGTAAATAATTGTAAACTGTTGTTATTTAACACTAAATGGTTGTTGTTGTTGTTATTTTGTCGTTGGCTATTGATGATGGTACTATTGCTGCTATTGGAAGTTGTGTTGTTGTTGATGTATGCAAGCTTATAGTTTGTTGGGTTGTTATTAATTTGAAAAGTTAAATTGGTGGTAACATTGTTGTAGTTGTTTGATATACTGTTGGATATATTGTTGATGATGGCAATGTTGCTGTTGTAGTTGTTTTGTATAATATTGTTGTTTGATGTGTTGTTTTGGGTGTTGTTGTTGTTGCTGTTATGCATATTCTTCATCCATAGGATTTTAAGAACACGGTTTTGAGTTTGTTGTAACCTTTTACAGTGGGAAGAGTTACCCCAAGCAGATATACCATGCCTTATGTACGATTCCACTAATGCAAAATACGCTTGGCGTAGTACAAAATAAGGTGCGCAATAGCTAAGGTGGTATAAAGAAAAGGCAGCTTTACGTAATTTCTTTTGAAGTTCGTTAATGTGTAATTTCCATTTGAAAGTTTCATCTATATATACTCCTAAGTATTCATAGTGTTTCACTAGTTCTATCGTAGTGCTGCAGTTATCATTTATATTATTTGTCTTGTTGTGTATGCAGTTTACATCATGGTATTTTAATTTGATGTGTGATTTTTTCATATTGGGTTGCCTGACGTGCATAATTTTTGTTTTAGAGGCGTTTATCACTAACCCATTATCATGGCACCATTTACAAACTACATCAAGTTTTTCTTGCATTATTTTGGTCGCAGTTTCAATGTTTTTGTTTGTAACAATAATTGCCGTATCGTCAGCGTAGGCGTAAGTGTAACAATTTGTAAGTGTATTAAGCATATCATTTGCGTAAATAAGATAAAGCAGTGGGCCGAGTTTTGATCCTTGTGGAACTCCTTGATTTGTTTCTATTTCTTCACTGATTTTATTATTGATTTTTACTCTATACGTTCTGATATTAAGATAGTCACTAAACCATGCCAGTATATGCCCTCTTATACCATTTCGTTCAAGAATTTTCAAAAGTTTTGAATGAGACAGGGTGTCAAAAGCCTTACTGAAGTCTATGAATAAGACTAGGCAATGTTCTACATTACTAATGGCAGTGTTTATGGTATTAGCAAATCTGCCAAGTAGTTGGTTTATATTTTTATTTTTTGAAATCCATATTGATTTTTGTTTATTACATTGTATTTGTTTAAAAAATATTCAGTCTTTTGACTATAATTTCTTCTAACACCTTTTCTATGACCGGTAGTATGGAAATAGGTCTGTAGTTATTTACGTTACTTTTTACTCCGCTTTTATAAATCGGTCTTATTATAGATGTTTTAAGAAGTTTAGGAATAGTTGCCGAGGAAATACTTTGATTTATCAGAGATGTTATTAATGGTGCAAATATTGTTGCATTATTTCTAATATCTTTGGGTCTAATACCATCATAACCAGCACTTTTTCTAATGTTTAGTTTAGACAATATATTAAAAATTTCTTCTTCTGTTGTATATTCTATATACATGGAGTTCTGTAACGATGTCGCACGATTTATATTACTAGTATGAATATCACAAGTGTGTATTATTTTTATCACGTTTTCATTTAAATTTAACGCAAAGTTTTGTAAAATGTTTTCGAAATTTTGGTTTGTAAAGTTTTTTAAAATTTGTTCATCTATGTTTTTCACAGTTTTACCCTTTATCTCATTTATGAGTTGCCAGGTAACACGAGGATTAGTACGATTTTCGACAAATTTTTGACGGTAGTAATTGTTTTTTGCATATAATATTGCTTTATTTAATTTATTTCTATATTGTTTATACTCAATTTCATTGTTTTGATTTCTTTTATTATTTTTCCATTTTTTAAAAAGTTTATCCCGGTATTCGCATCATTTCACTAGATCATCACTAATCCACGGATTTGTAGATCTTTTTTTAATTGTTTTTTTTTAAAACTTTGGATTTTTCATAGATTTCATTAAACTTGTTATTTATATTGTTGTAGAAATTATTTATATTGTTTGGACTTATTAAATTTTTCCAATTGGTTTCATTTATAAATTTATTTACTTTGAAAGTACTTATATATGTCTCTTCGTTTAAACAGTTTGGCGACTTCTGTTGGTTTGTTTTATTGTTTGATATAACATGTTCAATACAACAAAATAGAGAAAAGTGATCCGATATTGTTGTTTTAATGACGATGGCGTTAGCAGTAGCTTGATTTTGTGTGCTTTTAACAAGACAGTGATCGATGCATGTTTGTGTGTTTTTTTTAACATCGATTCGTGTTGGTTCATTTATCACAATTTGCAATCCGTTTGACTGACACATATCAATATAACTTGTAACCGTATTATTTTCGCATAAAATATCAATGTTCATGTCACCCACGATTACTATGTCTTGTTTGATTCGAATTTGTTTTGAATTGAATGACTTGTAAATATTTTTCGTACTTCAATCTAATTTGACTAAATTTTGATAGATCTTAGAAAAACATAAGGAATTTTTAAACTTTTTATTTCCAAGTGAACGAAATTTAAATAAAAATCGATCTTAAATAAAATTTATCCTAATGTGTCATTTACATTTGTACCTAGAATTATTTAATAGTGTATATTTTTCCCACAACATGAACAAAATCCGCTTACAACCAAATTAACATGAAGTGCTTAAAAAAACTTAAAGCCAAATAAACATTTATAGCAAAATGACCCATTTATGCATTTTATTATTAAATTCAGAAAATTTTTGTTTGTGTATTTACGTTAGAATTGTGTTGGTATTATTGTATTTATTTTATAAATTTATATAATTTAAATAGTGTTTGTTTTTGTATTTTTACATGCATGTCCAGTGTAGAAAAATATTACCTATGTAAGTGGTTATATAAGTACATATTTGTTAATGGCAAGAACTTACAATTGCCAT
This sequence comes from Delia radicum, assembly GCA_021234595.1. Lineage (NCBI taxonomy): Eukaryota > Metazoa > Arthropoda > Insecta > Diptera > Anthomyiidae > Delia > Delia radicum. The sequence goes on from CM037852.1 coordinate 127,814,940, forward strand.
TGAAATCACATATATGGCGATGTCTCACAAAATTACGATGCCGACCGAATGGCAGTTTAAAAAAAAAGTTTCAAGGCGCCACGTTTGTTAGTATTTTTTTTTGGAGCCATTAAATATAAACGATTTCTAAACATGAAAAAAAATTGTTCACCGTTATGAAATTCAATACTTTCATTTGAAAGGTCGCATTCTAACCAATGACTCTACTCTAGGGGAGTCTGCTCCTTCTGTTAAGGCTATAAAATATTGGGTAACAGAGTTCAAACTAGGCCGTTCGAACTGCCAAAACGAACACCAATTGAGGTGTCCACTAAAAAAACTGTTAAGAAAATGGTATGGGGTGATAAACATCGCATATTGACCGAAAACTTGGAGATGAGAACGCTGTGCGCAATATAACAGCGTCGTGAAGATGTTTCAATAGAGTGTGCTTTAAAGTTACTTTAAAGTTCGAATTTCTTCATCATGCACCCTATTCGGAAGACTTAGCTCAATCGGATTATTTTCTATTTTTAAAAAATGCCTCGGTGGTAAAATATTTGCTAACAAAGAAGAGGTCGAGTTTGCGCTTGATGGTTATTTTAAATAAAAAAATATGTGGTTATCTGTACGCTTACTAGTTTGGACAAAAATAATGAGTCTAAACATTAATTTTCAATAACCTAAATTTAATAAAAAAATAGTTTTTTTTTAAACTTTTTTTTAAATAAAATATGTCTACACGGGATTCGAACCTGGGACTCCATTTTGACAGTCAGTCGTTCTACAAACTGAGCTATCTCGCCATCCCAGTGTAGAAACGGTAAATTCATGTTTCCTCACTACCAGTAATGACACCAGCTTACTCTCTGCCTTACTTTAAAACATATAATGACATCCTAATAACTAGTTAATTTTGCCATTATTTTAATACAAAATATAATGAGTTACCTAAAAGTACCTATTTTTTCATTATTTTAAATATGAAGTAGTAATCTAAAATTTTTTTGAAGATCTACTCAGTATTTTTGCACATCAAGAAAGTACACATATAACTACTTATTTTTAATTTTTTGTATGCTGGAAACTAATGACATTTTGTGCAAGCAAGTAATTTATGTTTTTATCTATCAAGAATAACATGTAGAAATAGCTCAGATGGTAAATCGGTTGACTGACAACCTGGATGGCCTGGTTCGAATCGCGTGTGGCCACAGTTTATTAAAAAACATTTTTTAAATTTATTTTTAGACTTATTATTGTTGTCCATACTGGTAAGCACATAGCTAACCACATATTTTGGTTATTACTAATGTGTCATTATTTTTGCGTGACATCCCCATATAAAATTAATGATATTTGTAATGACAATTGTAAGTACTTGTCATTACCAAACATGTACTGATAAAACACTTATGTGGTAATGCTCTTCTACACTGGGATGCTATACTTGACAGATAACAGCGTAAATGACTTGCGTGCACAAAATGTCATTACATTCCTGCTTACAAAAAATCAAAAATAATTATTTATTTATATACTTACACACAGAGAAAAATTTATCTATTAGCCAACTGAAATTCGGTTATTTCGATACAAATTCGGTTATTACCAATTTCAGATATTCAGAAATCTAATCTATATATCCTTGTACTAACTTACCATTCAATTCGGTTGGCACTTTATTTCTGTGTGTGTACTAGAGTTGAAAACATAATGAGTCTAAAAATAGATTTTCAAAAAAAGTTTAGATCATTACTTTATATTTAAAATAATGATACAGATATGTACTTATAGGTAACGCATTATATTTTGTATTGAAATAATGGCAAAATTAACTAGTTATTAGGATGTCATTATATATATGTTTTAAAGTAAGGCAGAGAGTAATCTGGTGTCATTACTGGTAGTACGAAAAGTAATGATATGTCATTACCGTTTCTACACTGGTTGTTTATGAGGTTTACCTTTAATGAGTTTGTATTACACGAATGCTTGAAAATTTAAACATTAAACATTCTAAACCAAAATTATTGTTATCATTAATGTAAATACACTTATTGTCAGTGCTAGTACATACACTTGGAATACACAATTATATAAGCTTATAAACAAATTAAAATAAATTTTAATTAAATGTAAAAATTTAAATTATTCAAAAACTGTTTTCGTGCATAAACTGCAAATTGTGCTATATATATATTTTAATTTAAAATGCAAGAAAAATACTACTTATATTGCTTTAAATAGTGCTTTAAATCATGCCTTTAGCTCCTTCACAGTAATGCTCTTCAAAAAAGAAGACATGTTCTGAAAAAATTTTAATTAAAACAAAAATTAGTTTTCTACATTTCATTTGTGTAATCTTTACATTTATACTTAACCTTATAAAAGGATTTTAATAACAAATGGACATAATTTTGAATCACTTTACATTTCAAAATAAACTTATTTTTTAACACTTCTGTCCTGTTTAAAATTAGACCCCATCTGTTATGTTTGCTCGGTCAAATGGACACAATTTGTACATTGTGTCCTGGGCCGACTACTACTCGAAAAAAAAACACAATCAGATCACAAACAATTTTTGAAAAACATTTTTTTTTAAATTTATCACTTTTACAAATTGACTATACTCATAGATACTTCAGTAAAAATTTTAAAGTGTTTCGATAAAAATTGCGCAGTCGAAACAAGTACTCGAAAGAACTCGACCATTTCCATACAAAATTGTAGAATTAAGCTATTTATGTTAAAAGTTTGATGTAATTTTATAAAAAAAATTAAAAACTTGATACAAACTCATATCGCACACCTAGTTCAAAAGTGACTTAACTCAAAATTTTAATTTTTTGGGCTTATATGCTTAAACTTTGCAGAGTACACTTGTTTATCTATAAAAAAAAAATATCAGTGTATTTTGTTGCTGTTAACTGTTGCTAAAAAACAGTCTTTCTTTATGTTTCAACTGCTATAAAGTTGCAAATATTTTTTTTCGATTTCTGAAAAATTAAAAATTTTGAGTTGAGACACTTTTGAACTAGGTGTGCGATATAATTTGAAGTCGCATATTTAAGCAGAATCTACGTTTAAAAGTTCTTGGCAACCCGCCGAAGATTGGGGGATAGGTCAGCTTCTACTCAAAAAAAACTAAAACATTGCCATACAAATGTGTAAAATTATGCAGATTTTACATGGACGTCAGGCAATACCGCTACAATACCGTTATCGATTCAAAACCCTTTGCCCTGATTATCGTTATCAGTAAAATACTGTTACCGATATAATCGAAATACCAATAGCCTTAAAATACCGTTACCGAAATAAGCAAACACCCGTTATCGTTAAAATAACTATTGTAGTTACGAGGGCGGCTCAATAAGTCCGTGACTTTTTGAATGAAACACAGTTTTTTTTGCAAAAAAAAAATTCTTTTTCAACATAATCTCCTTTTAGCTCAATACACTTAGTCCAACGTTTCTCAAATTTTTGTATCCCTTCCAAAAAATAATATTTTTCGATTTCCATAAAATAGGCATTTGTTTGATCAATACTTTCATCGTTGGAGCTAAATCTCTTTCCACCGAGCCATTTCTATAGGTTTGGAAATAGGAAATAGTCACTGGGCTAAATCCGGAGAATATGGCGGATGAGGTACCAATTCGTAGCCCAATTCATGGAATTTTGCCATTGAGACTGCAGACGTGTGCACCCGTGCACACGTGCATTATTTCTTGGCCATATGGGGTCGTTTTTTTTTTTAAATCCTCGTTAAATCGGTCCAATAAGTTAGCATCATATTCGCCGTTTATTGTTTTTCCCATTTGAAGGTAATCGATGTTGATTATCCCGCGTGCATCCCAAAAAGCTGTTGCCATCACCTTATTGGCCGACAAACTTACCTTGGCCTTCTTCGGAGCCGGTTCACCAGGAGAAACCCATTGTTTAGACTGCTGCTTGGTCTCCAGAGTGTTGTAATGGATCCATGTTTCATCCACAGTTACAAAACGCCGCAAAAACTCATTCGAATTGCGGTTAAACAACTCCAAACAATCCTTTGAAGTTGTCACACGATTACGCTTTTGGTCAATTGAGAGCAAACGCGGCACCCATTTTGCAGACAGCTTTCTTAAACCCAACTGATCATTTAAAATTGAAGCCACACTGCCATATGAAATGCCTGTGGCATCAACAATCTCACGCACTTTTACTCTTCGATCGGCCAACACCATATCGTGGATTTTTTCGACATTTTCGAGTGTGTTGAGCGTCATTTCTACTTGAGCGACCACAACGAAAGTCAGTAAACCACTTTTTACCATTGAAATCGATGATGCAAAGTCCCCATAGTATTTATCAAACTTTTCCTTGGTTTGATTGACGGTTTTTTTTCGCAAACAATAACTTGCTCAAAATTTGAGAGTAGTCTATTAACAGGTGGTACTTGATGGGAGCAGTGTTGCATTTCATATAACTACGAGGGAAGTTCGAAAATTTACTGACTTATTGATCCGCCCTCGTATCATTGTGGTTCGAACTCGCGAACTACTAGAGTATCAAATTTCATGGTGTATTCGAGCTACCCGAAGTTGATCGTAGGCACTGGTAAATAACCAATATTTTTAAAATAAAATTGGCCTGGATTTGGTCCCGCTATTAGGACCGTATTTGGAATTTTACATTTTCAAATGTGAATGTCTCGGGAAGCAGATTACAAATTATTAACTTAAGGGAAATAGGATAAGAAACAAAAAAAGAATGGCGTGCACATAAAATTTTGTATTAAAAAAGTGCCCTACTTTGGGGGTCAACTTGTCGCCCCGGCACTGTGGTTTCAAATCAAAATCTAGCTGGACAAAAGTCATAAAAATTTTAGCTTCGGAATAGAAAATAATGGCTATTCATAGCCAAAATGCAAATTTGACCCTTATTTAAAAAGTTTGTGATACATGTATTATTACCTTATATTAGTCGTTTATTATCTAAAATATAGGCTCTAAAATTTAACTTTCTTTTTTAGCGATATATATCTTTTTATAACTTGTTTTATTAATTGATTTTTTTGGGCTTCAAACCAGGGTCTACAACCAATACATTTTTTGAAAGTTTTCCAATTTTTTCAAGGATTGCCAAAACCTTCATAGGTCGTCATTGGCTACAATTTTATAGACACAATCTTTCCCAGATAACGATAGTATATGAGTTTTTGTCAGCCGTTGTCAGTCCAATTTTCTGTACGGCTTTTACTGAAAAACTCACGAATGCCAAATATCACTCTGGTCCGAAACTTGAATCTAGCTGGACAAAATGTTTATAAAATTCTAGTTCAATTATTTAAGAAAAGTCGATGGGGTCAGGCAATTGCGAAATATATATTTTTTAATATTTCTTTAAAATTAAGTTTTATTATGCATGAAGTAAATATGCGGAAATATGATCTTTTTAGCGTTTATGAATAAGAAAACTAGGCTTTTCCATAATCTTTCCTTTTAATAACTCCCGTAGGAGAATACTGTCTCGTCCATTCTCAATTCAAGGAAAAATGATTCCTTTCTCAGATTCTATAAACTATTTGGGGGTAGTTCTGGATAGGAAATTATTATTTAGGCAGCATTGGATAATACTTGCTTGAAAGCAATAAAATGTGGTAGATCACTTTATCCTCTTTTAAATAGAAAGAGCAAATTGAATATAAAGAATAAACTTCTTCTATACAAAATGTGTATTAGACCTATTCTTACTTATGCATGCCCGGTATGGAAAAATTGTGCAAAATCACATAGAAGAAAATTACAAATTATTCAGAATAAAAATTTGAAAATTATATACAATCTCCCAAGGAGATTCCCTACTAAAGACTTACATATGAAGTCAAAACAGAAGACTACACTCAAAAAAATAAGTTAGTAGAAAAGTTAGTAAAACGTCTTGTTAATCAGGTATACTAGTTTTTAGCAAAATTTTTTGCTAAAATCGTGTTTTCAGCTAAAATTTTTGTTATACTTATTCAGCACTTAACTGTTTTATACTAATGCTTTACTAATATACTAATGTTTTACTAATTAACTTTGCTAAAAAAAAATTGTGCTGATAAGCACATTAATAGTGTGGACGACAACCAGATTGAAAGATATACGCAGAATGAAGTAGATGTCGCGGCATGTCAAGATGCAGTAGAGAAGAGGAAAATGATACTAAAAAGTACAACTCTAATAAGACATATAAAAAAATCAACCATGGAAGTTTTTGTATCTCTTTTTCATACATAAAACAAAATTGAGGATTAAAACAACTTAAATTTTTGTCTATTAATTAAATAGAAGACAAAATAAAATATTTATTTATTTAAACTAAATGTTTATAGATTAATAATAGTGTGGTCAAATTGCAAACAAACATACACAGAAATGTAGACAGAGTAAAACGAAAGACAAAGACACACATCTTAGGTAGATTTTTATGGTTCCTTTTTCTTATTGCAAAAAGGGTTGTTGTTTTCGTTTCGTTTGTTTTTGTTTATTTTTTCGTTTCGTTTCTATAGTTATCTTCGGCAGTTGCGTCCTTTAAACGATAGCATCATTTAGACAACCATTGATGTAAGTAATTGAAAGAAAATTTTTGTTATGTTATATATATTTATTTCTATATATTTTCAGATATTAAATTAATTCATGTCGTCAATGTGGGAAAATGAAAATTTTTATATTTCGTTATTATAGTAAATTATTTTTAAAAGAATCACTAAAATATGTTTTATGATTTTCAGCAAATAAATTAACTAAATTACAATTTTTCTACAATTTTTTTGCGTTTTTTTCAGTCTACTAAAATTCAGCAAAAAAAATTTATTAATTTTCAGCAAGGCTTTTTTATTTCTAATCTACTAAGTGTTAGCAAAACTTTTGCTGAATCTACAAATTTTGTTGCTAAAAATCAGCTCGCTGATTTTCAGCAAAAGATTTTGCTGACATTAGCAACTTTTTTGCAAGCATCCTCCTGACTAAAATTTTGCTGACTCAGCAAAATTTTTTGCTGACTTTACAAACTTTTTTTTTTGAGTGTATTAATACAGTTATAAGCGAAATGACCCTGACATTTAGGCAAAAATGCAGGAACTCAGACTATACACATTTGAGGAGTTTGATCTGATGTCTACTAATGAATCTATTTAAAAATAGACGACTTTAGTGGCTGTCGTGCAAACTACTCTTACTATTCTTATATTTATATACTGATATAGTATATAGGTTTTTTACTATCTTTTTCCTATAAATCCTTGAAATTCAATGTAAACCTGGAATCTAAATCTCTTTAACTTTAGTAAATAATTGTTGTAATATCTTTAGATAAAATCTTAAAACTAGTTAAGCTCTTTTATGAAAATTGATGTAAATATTGATAGTAAATAAAAATAAAAAAAAAACTAGGCTTTTTATATTAAATACTAATCAGTTGCTTTTATAAAACACAGTGGAGTTCAGCTATTTCCAACAACACGTAGTAGAGCAAATTTTGTAATATAACAAACAATTTTGTTTTCTTATTTTTATTGCCATTAGGATTCAAAATGTGTTAAAAAAACTAAGCTCAAATAATTTTATATATACAGTAGAGCTCAGCTATAATAAACTTCTTTTGAAGTAAATGTTAATAAAGTTCCAGTAAATATTTCATATGGTAGAATGGCATATTTGCTGGAATATTTAAATGATTATAGTATTTATTTGGTTTTTAATGGTTTCTGAATAAAATGCTTTTTATTTATTTTTAGTTTGTTAAATTATTTATTTTCACTAAAAATATTTTGTGTTAATAAAAGACTTGTCTGTTTGGCAAAAATAATAAAACAATTCAAATATACCAGCAAATATTCCATAATACCATCTCAAATATTGGCTGGAACTTTATTATTGGGTATACAAGTTAATAATGTAGATTTTTTTGCTTGAAAAATGCATTTATTATAATAACAAAATGAATTGATACATTATTCAAAGTATCGTTAGCCACTACTTTTTCCCATCTTTCTGGTAGCATATGGATTCCGCGCCAAAAGAGCCGGTTTTGAGGTAAAGAATTAATCAAGCCAATTTCTGATACCCTGTTCTGAAGTGTTCTGAAGTAAAGCGTATTCCAGTAAGGGCGTTCTGCATGGATCGAAGCAAATGGTAGTCAGAAGGGGCAAGGTCTGGGTTATAAGGCGGGTGAGCGAAAACTTCCCATCCACTGTTTTCCAAATAGTTTTTGACCGGTCTTGTAACATGTAGGCGAGCGTTGTCATGATGGAAGATTATGGCCTCGTGTCTGCTCGAATATTCTGGTAGTTTTTCGTTGATTACTCTCTTCAAACGAATCAATTGTTTTCGGTACAGGTCCCCTGTGATCATCTGACCCGATTTCAACAGCTCATAATACAAAACACCCTTCTGATCCAACTAAATACAGAGCATTACCTTGGCGACATGGATATTCGGCTTCGGCGTTGATTTGGCTGGTTGGCCGGGCTTTACATATGACTTTTTGCGCTTGGGGTTATCGTAATGTATCAATTTTTCATCATGTATCCATTTTTCATACGATGCAAAAAATACTTTTTTTTGTAGCGTTCAAGCAGCATTTCCGACATGCAAAATCGACTTTCAACGTCTTTCGGCTTCAATTCATATGAGCCCCAAATTCCTTGCTTTTGAAAGAATCCCAATGCTTTTAAATGTAGGGAAATGGCTTGTTGTGTCAGTAATGCTTCCAATTCCTCATCTTCAAACTTTTTTGGCTGACCAGGCCTCTCCTTGTCTTCTGTGTCGAAATCACCACTTTTGAACAGCGCAAACCATCGTTCACAAGTTTTTTTGAGTTGGTACATGTTGACCTTAAGCTTCTACCAACAATCGATAACTTTCAGCAGCCGTTTTCTTCAAATGAAAGAAGGTTATCAGACTTCCCCGCAAAACATTCTTTTTAGGCAAAAAATTTGACATTATTATAGCGATTGAAGAAAATGTGTGTTTACACTTTGGCGTCTATCGAATACTGAATTATAATGACAGATGTTTACCCTCCAAAATACCATATTTGTTATTATTGACACAAACCATATGTGATAGTTATGCCATATGTTGTCCAAATTGACATTATTAGCTTGCATACCCAATAATATTAAATCTTAATAAAGTTAGTTATAGCTGAGCTCTACTGTATACATAAAAATACCTTTGTTTATTTTTCTTAACCCATTTTCAATCCTAATGGTAATAATAATAATAATTTTATAATAATTTTTTTTTTTTGTTATTTTACAAAATTTGCCATGTATTTTGTTCGAAATAGTTGAACTCCACAGCGTTTTATAAAAGCAAATGATTAAAATTTAATATAAAATGTTCTATTTTCATATTCATAAACATAAAAAACATAAAACTGTCGCATATGTGCCTCATTGATAAAAAACTTAATTTTAACGACCCAGTTTAGAAACGGTAATGACATGTCATTACTTTTCTCACTACCATTAATGACACCAACTTAATCTCTGCATTACTTTAACACAAATAGTAATGACTTACTAATAACTAGTTATTTTCCCATTATTTCAATACAGAAAATAATGCGTTACACATAAGTACTAATTTGTTTAATTATTTTAAATATAAAGTAATGATCTAAAAATTTTATGAAATCTATTTTTATTTTTAGTCATTATTTTTTCACTTCTAGTAAGTACATATATAACTACTTATTTTTAATTTTTTTTCAAGCTGGAAAGTAATGACATTTTATGCAAGCAAGTAATTTTTATTTTGATCTATCAAGTATAACATATCGAGATAGCACAGCTGGTGGTATAGATGTTGACTGACAACTTGGCGGTCCGGGATCGAATTTCAAAAAAAAAAAAATTTTTTTTTTTATTAAATTGAGTTTTTTTAAATTTATTGTTAGACTCATTATTTTTGTATATACTGGTAAGCATATAGGTAACCACATAATTTGACCATTACTAATATGTCATTATTTTGCGCTACATCTTTATATAAAAGTAATGAGATTTGTAATGACAATTGAAAGTACTTGTCATTACCAAGTATGTACTTATATAACCATTTATATGGTAATGTTTTTATACACTGGGAAATTTCGCAATAAGGGGACCCCATCGTAATTGAACTAGAGTTTTATAACCATTTTTTCGAGCTCTGTTACCCCAAAAATATAAATAATTTTCATAAAATAATTTTGTCCAGGTAGATTCGGGATTTGATGTCGCCATGCCTGTTACAAATTTCATTGCAATCGGACCACTAAGTAAGAAATATCCTAATTATTTCCAAAAATTTTGTGAAATATCCCACTGTGAATTGTGGTCGGTTATTATACCCTTTTAATGAAAATCATTAGTTCTAGTTTAATATTGTCTAACTTTAATAATCCATATTAGTCAACACTTACATAAATAAACACAATTCAATAGAATAAATATTACTACCCATACGTATGATGAATATTAATTCATTATAAATTGAAAATTAATCATACGACCTGTTGTCTCTACCTTTTCTACAACACTTAACAATTTATACAAATTACTTAACTTAATTGTTATAATTTTTCGAGTGGCTTTTAAAAGCAAATATGTCTGCCTGTTTATGATAGTGTCTATTTGTCTGAGTGTGATAGTGTGTCGCATTTATCCTTCACACGTTCACATTTATACGATGAGAGAAACATTAGTAGATATTTAATATTTATTAAGAGCAACGTTGCAAGAATATAAACAAACTATTTTTGTTTTGTTTATAGAAGTGTTGGTGTGCAGCTAGTTTGTAAACCTGTTAACAATATTTCTAATACAAAAGTGTTCAAAATAAGTGGAATAAAGTGTCGGATTTAAAACACTATGGCTTATTACAAATAAACACTTGTAAATACTGTGTATGTGCCGAAATTTATGTACACACAAATTACTATAATTTAAAGTATACCCCTGAGTAAAAACGTTCACATATGGGCATTTCCATTGTCGGTTGAATGAGGTGATCAACAAGGCAAACATATTTTTTTGAATTTCTTTATATATAAGAAACAATCGAACTGCTTGGTTCTGAATATAATCAATTAAAAGGGTTGACGTGATGTGACAAAGGCAGAAATTGGCTTTTTCGTCTTTTACAAAAACTCAAAACTCTGCGAATTGCGCCGGACCTTTTTGATGAAACTTTTTTTAGTATGACTTGGAATATTTTAAATTTGTTTTACAATTTACTAAATTATTAAAACATTTTTTGATTTTCTTTTAGAACCTATTGTGTGAAACATGACGTTACATAGCGTGATGTGACATAAGTTTCCTATTAGGTAAATGTTAGCAATTATTAAAAAAAAATTTATTAATTATTTGCGAAATTAAAAGAATATTTTTGAGAATTAGAATTAAATTAAATTTAAAATAAAATCAATTCAATTACAGAGATTAACAAGTTTTCTAACCCTGATACTAGAATATACTTTACAAAAGGTTTACTGTGTGTTAAATCCTCACAGATAGGACGTTCAAATGACATAACAAATGTTGTGAATAAAGCTTAATTCGCTATGTTATAACGTCCCGAATATAGCGAAAAAGCGATTTTATTTAAACATTAGGTTAAGATATCTGAAAAATGTGTTTTTAGTAGAATAAATATATGAATTTTGTCGTGCCTTAAGTGGGTCGGCTTTTAATTTGCTTCTATACCGTCGAGCGTTTTTATTTCTCTTATTAATAAAGAATGCCATATCTACGTAAAAAATGTATAATTTTAAATAAAAATATTTATTTACTCAAAAGTAAAATATTTGCCAGATGTTGTGACAAAGTTTGCAATTTTATAAAAAAAATAACTCTTATTCCTACTTCCCAGAATTTTTTTATATTAAATTATTCACAACAAATTTGATTTAAATTAAAAGTTGTAAACACTCAATACCAGCAACGCAGAAGTAATGAGAATTAATGTTGTTTTGCTGTGACATACGTGACATTAGAATGTCCATAAAAGCAAATCAAATTTTACCGTTTACTGATCTCTATTTACTTCATTTTTAGAGTTAATTGTTGTCGTAACAAATATTTTGAGATATGAGAATACTTGCCATCACCACTTTTAAAGAATTAAATATTTAATAGAAAATGTTACTAAAAATAAAAAAAAGTTTACCAAAATCACGAATGCAACTTTGCAGTCCGTGTTATCATCATCTCAACTAATATATGCTTTGGACTTTTTAGTTTATTTTTATTTATTTGTCACGGTTGACCTTTCCATGTTTCTAATTTAACAATCTAACACAATTTTATATAAAAATTTTATAAGGACATGTTAAATATAAAAAATTAAATTGTGATTTTCCATTAAAAATGTAGACGTTTTCAAATGTATTGAAGTTGAACAAAATCTTAAAATGATAGTTTCAGTTTTAATTTTTTGATTCAAAAATCTCAACATAAAGTTTAATATTTGGTTGGAAATTTATAAATTTACAAGCTAAATTGGAATTTTGCATTAGAAATTACTTCTATTACTTCCCGATTAAAAAATAATATGATGCAACAAATAAATGTATCATATTTAATTTTTTATTTTTATTTTATTAATTAATAATCATATAATTACAAATTATATACTATTACCCTAACCGAACACTAGCTACTTTAGCTTTCGGCGCTTTGTAGCGAAAACAGACCAGTGCCTCTTGTGGGAATCGAACCCACGACCTTCGCACTGATTAGCCAGCAAGCTGTCAACTAGTCTGCCGGGGCGCACGATATCATATTTAATATAGCCATATATCTATTTGAAATACAATTTGATTCGAAAAGTGTTGGATCATATTGCATCACATCAGATACACCTAGTATCTAATCCGGTACAATAGGATCCGAAAAAAGGCTTCTTATATCATATTAAATTATGTACAATAAGTCTGTTTTGGTAAAATTATTTTTATTAAATTTTATACTATAAAATAAAATACTAAAAAATAATAACAAGGCGTGTACCAATTGTGGTTGAATCCTAAAACCGTCATTACAATTTTCAAAATTAAACTCTGGAATGCCCAAAGTGAGTTAGCAGGCCAAATCCCAACTACTTTTATACGATTTCTATGTAAAGCAAAATGTTGCCATGTAGCAAACACTTGGTGACTATTTCCATTATTTTAAAATTCTATAAAGTTGTTGTGATTGTGGCGTATAAACCCATTCTGAACTATTCTCCAGTGCTTGAAGCATATGTTGGAGATTCATTTTGAGAAATGTAATGATGCTTGCTGTTATTTATTAATAATTGTACATGATTTCTAAACATCATTCCAATTAATCTTTAAGGTTTCATTTGCATTATAGCGAATTTACATTAGTTACCAAATCCAGTTTAAAGTGGATTTCGATACATTTCGACGGAAATTCAGTTAAACGTAAAATATGCAATAAAAATAATAAAACATGCAAAAAATATGCACTTTAAGGCAAACTATGCATTTATAAAAAAAAGTGCAAAATTAAGCATCCCAGAAAAATTTTTTGGAACAGATTACCTTTAATCCTGTTATAGAACAACTTCTTTTACCACCGGTTACATGGAACCGGTTCTAGAACACGTTCCTGGGAGTCGGAATGTAAGGTGCCACTGTCCCATAACCAGTTATATAACTGCTTCTATAACCGGTTCTAAAGCAACCTGTTCTTGTTTGGAGGTAAAGAACCTATTGCAAATAGGACAAACTCCATATAAAATGAACCAGTTGCAGAACAGAAATTAGAACAAGCTATAATACAGTATCAGCTGTTCTGCAACCAGTTATTTGGATTTTACTATTTTACTGGGATTAGCAAATCGATGCCATTTTGTTTCAAGTTCTTTGATCCGGAAAAGTATTTGGTCAACATCGATTTTGCATGAAAGTTGTTGTCATAGTAATAATAATTGGAAATTTTAAATGTTTTAACACCCGATTTTAATTTAATGTACAATTCAATTTAAATTGTTTTGCTTAGCCATGTCATAACAACATTTGGTGGACTTACAGGAAAATGATCTCTCTATTACAAAAACAAAATGTAAAAAATTCAAACAAAAAGTTAACAAAGTAAAAAACCCCTAATTCTCCCAATTGCCTTTACCTTGTATTGTTATCTCATGTGGTAAAAAAACAAAAATTTGTATGTTAAACTTAAATTTTTGGAGTTTCATATTTGGGATGTTCATTTAAGTTAATTTCAATATTTATGTTCAATGAAAATTTTACAGTTGATATAAAATTCCGGTATGTTGTTGTGGAATTCAAAACAAAAATATAATTTTCAAAAACTTAAAAATATTGTTTAGAAATGTTGAGGTTACGAAGAAGAATAAACGTTTTTCTTTAAAACTTATAAGCACTATTACTTTTTAAATCAGACTAGACTAGTTTCTGCCTTTTTATGGACAGGCGTCATCAGTGATTTTCCATTTAAATTGTATTATTATTTGTGTCTTATAATTGTCAGATTTTCTCTATATGATAAATTTTTCAACAACCTGCGGCTGTAAGAATCACACCTGCGCTTCTTCTTACATTACAAACTTAACAATACCAAGTTATGACCGTTTAGCCATCACACCCAAGTATGGTTTCGAATGTAATGCAGCTAAATTGAAGTTTTCTTTCCTATTAGCTTTTCTGTTATTGTATTATGCTCAGAAGTGACAACACTAACAAACACAAATATTCTATTTTTAGATTTTTATTTATTTTTCTAATCTCCTCCGTCACTGTTTGTTTGTTTGCATAGGGCAACATATTGTGTTGTTTAATCCCATATGTTAATTTAGTTTTGCCAATATAATCCTTATATTGCTGGTCTAATAATATAATATATTCTAAGAGGCAATTAAATAAGATCTTTTATTAAATAGTACAACGGCAGATTGCATTACACCATGTCATACTTAACCATATTAAATTTTATAAAACTGGATAACAGATTAAATGATATAATTTTGACTCGGGTTCTTCAATATGAATTGCAAAATTTTCTACATTAAATATGGAAAAATTTACTTCATTTAAAATTTTCTTGATTTCAGCTGAAATTCTAAAAAAGATAACAAATTAATTCATTTGATTTGCTTATTTGTATGTGTATTTGTAAATTTGATTAAAAAAAAAAAAATAATTAAAAACATTAGGCGTTCCCGATGAAAAAAGTTTCTATATACTCATATACAACTTGATATCGTTATATATGAGTATAAGTGTGGCAATATATTACGATATATATTCATATCTTATACTTAGTTTATGCAGTTTTTTTAATATAGCGCAATATATCATTGTATATCATTGTATCCTAGGTTATATATTATCAAATCTTGTATATCTGATCATATGCAATAGATATACATCTATATATGACCATATGTGTGTATATGGTACAATTAATCAAAAATAATTCGATCACTTTTATATATAATTAAATTTGTCAATTCATATCATTATATATAAATATATATAGTAAAATTTAATGAATCAAAAATTAGGCATAACGTATAATTTGATAAAATTAGATAAAACTGTATGAAATAATAATTTTATACAATATACTCGTGCCTTTTTTCGGATGAAATTTCATATATTTATTAGAGTTTGTAACGAAAATTCGATTTTCGGATATCATTGCATAAATGAAATGAAATGAAAAGAAAAAAAAAAAACAAAATGCCGTAAAAATTATTAAGGTATCAATTTTGTAAAAAATAATAAAAAATATTTTTTTAACATCTATTCTGGAGGCTCTAGCTTTTCTAAAACTTAGGTTTCTGATAAGATCTTTAGCCAGATAGAAATACTTCTTATTATCAAGCTAGCTAATATATTTTATTTGCTTTATTTTTGTAAATATACGGAGGTTAAAAACTCGTTATAAATTAAAAATAACAACGAAAAAGTATTTTGAGCTATGAAAAATACTGAATACATTTTCGAAATATCGCGGGCCGTTAAAAAGTTGTTAACATGTAAACACCTTCAAACACTACGTGTACAAAAATTCACCCAAAAAAGCTAATATTTGGAAAGTTAGTGTAACAAAAAATTTTCAAATTTTATTTTAAAATTCATAGGAATATATGAGCAGTAATGAAAGTTTTTGTTGAACTAACTTTCGCAAATATTGAAGTTTTTGACTGAATTTGGCTATAATTTTTTTAAGCTATTTACATATTATACTAACAGACTAATTATTACACTCGGGGAATTTCTGCTTTAAAAATATGTAGTTTTTTAGGTTGTAATACACGTTCTTTATTTTTAATGTAAATGTCATTCATTTGAAGAACAAATTTAATTTTTTACTAACCTTGTAGTTTATTTAAAAAAACAAACCACATCAAATGCCTGTTTTCTGATTTTACATTAATTTTTACAGTAGTTTTTTGTACTTTAAGAATAAAAAAAAATAAATGCGCCTAATAAGTGTAATACGAAACTAAGCCATTTCGATAAAAAAAAAAACAAAATTAAGAAAATATTTTTGAAGTAATTTTTTGTGTGCAGTGCACGGTTTGGAAGCGAGAAAGTAATAAAGGTAAAATTTCAAAAAATAAGTATTGTGAAATTAACACAATTTTCAAAAATCTTAAAAACATATTTATATTGACTAGAAACCATTGCTAATAAACAGAAATTAAGATTTGGTCCAAGGATACCTCTAAAGGACAGCGTCTTAACTTGAAAACGTTTGGTCGGGTTTTTATGAAATTTGGCAGAAATATTATATTTAGTAGTAGCAGCACAGACTTTAAGTTTCATCGATATATATGGACGTTAAGAGGTACCTTATCACTCAATTTTGCATTTTTCAAAAAACAAAAATCACCATATTTTCTTAAGTAAAACAAACACAAACCGTGTTATTTTTGGACTGTAGTTATATCTTGGTAAGAGAATACTATATAGGTTAAGACCACTGAAAATGTAGTTAAAAACAAATGAAATTTATCTTGATTAAAGGAGTAAATTCAGTAAAATCAATAAATTCAATTAACATTGTCATTAGTTTTTTAATTTTCAAAAAATGACTAGCAATTGTAATAAAAATGAACCACATATGTTGTTTTTTTTTTTTTTTTTTAAATAAAAAAAAACTACTGTATAAAATGAATGTAAAATCATAAAACAGTCAGTTGATGTGGTTTGTTTTTTAAATGAACTACATATATAGTCAAAAATAAAATTTCTTCTACAAATGACAGTTTTTTCACTTAAAATTAAAGATTACTGTATTACAACTCAAACAATTACAAATATTTACAGCCGAAGTTCCCTGAGAGTAGACAACAAAAACAAATTTGGTAGAAGAACCCAGCAAAAAATTTCCAAAAAGGTAAGCGAGTTTGTAATCAAGCATTTTGGGCAGAACGCATTCCTTTCTAGATTACCTACTCGATTCTTTTAACAGGGCGTGAGACTAAAATAATTGATTCTTTAGAATTGATTATTTTTTTTACCGAAGAACTATTTACTTTATATTTTTAAGAACTACATACATTTTTTAATAAAGAAATAGTTCCATTGTAAAACTGCTAAGTACTTACACAAAAAAATAAATAAATAGTTCCCTAGAAAAAATAAGAAGTACTTACATTAAAAAAAGGAAGTTGGTTGGTTGGTTGGTTTAAGTGGCAGCTCACGCTACTCGTGAGCATCAAGTAGAGTCAAAAAGCGACTCCGTTTTGAAAAGACCACACTACCCGTAAGGCACTAATATCCGGAGTACTAGACCCAACCCGTTCGGTTAATATAACGTATGAGATCACCGAATCCCACACGTGATATTACCGAGAGGTCGTCCAGTATATGGTCACCCAAGATCCGGAGTCGAATATTCTGCAGCGCCGGACAATCGCAGAGAAGATGCTCCACAGTCTCCTCCTCACCCGGTATGCCGCAGCTGCGACAATGCGAACCGCGTACAATCCCAAGTCTAATGCCATGCCTACCAATCAGCCAGTGACCGGTCAGAACAGCCGTCAGCCTCGAGACATCCCTCCTGCTCCTGCTCAGGAGAGAGTTTGTACGCCCTAGGTCGTAGTTGGGCCACGTAAGTCTCGCGGTCCTACAGGTATCCAAATTATGCCACCTATCCCCCGCCCTGCGAAGATAGTGCCGGAAAATTTCCCCCTTAACAGTCCCCAGCGGTGCAGCGACTCACACCGATGTGGAGACGTTTAAGGCAGATCCTGCCCTTGCCAATTCGTCTGCCCTTTCATTACCGTAGAGGTCCCTGTGGCCGGGGACCCAAACTAGAGTAACTTGGGATAGACAGCTTAGCCTGGACAGTTCCTCCCTGCACTGACCAACGAGAGCAGAGGATGTGACGTACGAGCTCAGGGACATTAAAGCCGCTTGGCTATCGGCGAAGATGCCCACTGTCCCTCGAGCCCCCCTTTCAGACAGGAGTCTGCAGGCTTCCCTGATAGCCAGAATTTCCGCCTGGAAAACAGTAGCATGATCAGGTAGCCTGAAAGAACACCGCAAGTTACACTCACCCGAGAAGACCCCGGAGCCTACACCACAACTCATCTTTGAGCCGTCGGTGTATACCCTGATGTCAAAACCACATGTTGGATCCCCCATATCCCACTCCCGCCTGGAGGGAAAGCTAACCCGAAAAGGTCGGCAGAAATCCAATCTAGGAGTAACATAGTCGGACTCAAATCCCATACGTGGGTGAAGTCCATCAAGAAGCCTAGCATGTCCATAGGTCCTGGACTTCCAGGAACCTGTTGCAGCAAGCCGCGCTGCGCTGCTAGAAGAAACCGCCATTATATACAAATCAACAGGAATAATGTGAAGCATTGCATTGAGAGCCTCCGAGGGACAAGTCCTTATCGCGCCCGTGATCCCAATGCAAGCAGAGCGCTGCACCCTATACAGACGATCCGTAACCACCCTCTTAGCGGTCGCGGTCCACCACACTATAGAGCCATATGTAAGTATTGGACGCACAATAGCCATGTACATCCACAGCACCATTTTCGGACTCAAACCCCACCTTGAACCAAACATCCTCCTACAGGAGTAGAAAGCTACCGTTGCCTTCCTGACCCTGTGCTCGGTGTTAAGTCGCCATGATAGTTTAGAGTCCAAGATGATACCCAGATATTTCGCATGATCAGAGAGGATGAGCTCACAGCTTACTTATGGAACTACAAAAAGGAAGTAGTTCCATAAGTAAATTCAACTTTTACTCACACGTGATGATTCTCCTAGGTCACTCAAATAGAACGATCAAAACTCATACGGAAATAAAATCCTATAAAGTGAAACATCGAATTGTTATGATAACATGGGTTTGTCATAATTTTGGAGCTATAAACCACGAAAATATAAATTTTTCAAAAAAAAAGAACAATTCAAAATTGAAAAACAAAAATATGACTCACGCACAATCACCCTCGAAAATTATTTTTACACTCACGATAACTTCAGTAATTTCAACTTCCACTCACGATTTTCTGCTCACGTGCGCCTCCCTAATTTATACCTAACCACAGTTTAACAAAATTTAGGCAACATGCAATTTCTGTTTTTAGTATTATTTTCCTGCAAATAAAAATTTGTTTGAAAAAATATATGGGATAAATTCTTTAAATACTAAGCATATTCCCACGAATAAGTTTGGTGTGTGTCATATTACATACAGAAGGTATGATAATAATAAATAATAAAGATACATGTAATAAATCATTTTTGAAACCTGCCAACATTTTTAAATAATTGAATTAAGTCTCTTCATTAAAATTTGTATTAAAAACTATGAACATTTTTTAAAAATGCTAATTTTGCGAACATCGCTGTTAATAATTTATTATTTTTTTTTTTAAATTTACCCTTGCTGGCAATTAAACATAAATAATAGGACATTTGTTGATAATATGAAAAGTAAAGAAAATATGTAGAACGACAAAATAATAGCAACAGCATCTGCTATGCCATCGTTAAAAGAGAATGTGAAAAAAACATTAAAGGAAGAGTGAAAGTAGAGAAGACGTAGTTGGATTATAAGGATCAAGTGTTATCTAAACACTTAATACTTAGTTATAAAAAGTATGTAGTACATTTAGTATGTGATTGTATGTGCTGTATGATTTTAATAATATCAACACTACGAAAGGTGTTAATATTAACATAAAATTCAAGTTAATCCAAGTGATTATAAACACACAAAAAATAAAAACTATAATAAATAACCACATTAACTCTAGCTAAAGTTAAATTTTACAAACTGTTGGTTGTTGAGAATTATTTAAGTTTAAGTTAGTTAGTGTTCAATGCTTTCTTGAAAAGAATTTAATTACATACCCACATTTTAGAACAAATAAATAACTAAGCATTTTATTTTATTTTTCAGAGCTTTTTATCAAATCGGTTTGACTTCAATAAAATACACAGTACACAAAGGTAAGATTTGACAAAAAAATTTTTATTTTTTTTTAGAAATTTTTTTTCCAAATAAAATTAATTAGTCAGATTTGTTTTTGTAAGTGAGCTATTTTAAATTTTGTGATACATCAAAGTTTCAACTTTCCTTATATCGATTTCCAAATTAATAAAATTTATTTTCATACTTAACAAATGAAATGCCTATCCTCATTTTATACCGAAAAAAGGAGTTATATTTCATATATAAAATCATATCCCATTTGAAATAAATCCCTATTTGGTTTAATACAAGTTCATCATAAAATTTGGGTATCCAATAATATCTAATAATATCCAATAATATATAATTAAGATCCTGACAGATCTCAAAATATCCCCTGTGATTAATTTAGATTTAACTGGATCTAATTAAATCCAAAATGATAAGTAATTTTTGGTGGTTTGAATAAGATATATTGAGATTAAACTAGATCTACCCCAGTAAAAACGTTTTGATATAGTTATTAGGGTGCATTTTTCAAATGCCTTTTTCGTTTGTTTTTGGGATATCATCATTTTTTAGAATCCTTTTGACTTAAGAAAAAATATGGAACAAATTTTTTAAAAAATTTTAACTCCTTCACCTCCTTCAAGGGTTCCAAAAACCGCGATTTTGGGGCCTAGTTTCTATAGATTCTACACAAAAAATTAATAGTGTGAGTAATTATTTTAACACTTCCAGCAAGCACCAAATAGCCACAAGAGTGGGCCAAAAACTCATTTTTTCAAAAAAAATTTTGAAAACTGATTTTTTTACATCGACAATTCAAACGTATTTCAAACTAAGAAAAAATGTGGAAAAACTATGTATTTATCGCTAACAGTTAAAAAGTTATAAAGATTAAACATTTTATTAAGGGCAAAATAAATATTATTTTTTTTTTTTAAATAAAGTTTACAAAATTTCTTTGTCAAAAATTAAAATAATTTATTTTCACTATTATCTACCGTTGTAATAGCTAAACTATTCAATTCGTTTTTATTTTTTAATAAACATGAATCGTTCAATCCTGATATTCTTTCAACCAATTGTTCAGTGTAAATGCTAGTTGATTTTATATTTTTCGACATTTTGATTCCATTTACAAAACTTTTGTGTCTTGGCCAGAGCTGTGACTGAATCATTCATTTTTGAATTAATTCGCGAATCATTCATGCAATGAATTAGTTAAATTTTGAATTAATTCTTTTCGCCAAAAAACGAATTGAATGAAATTTGAATCGATTCATATGCCTTTGGCTGGAATGAATTGCAATTAATTTTAAATCAAATGAATTCGGCAAAATGAATTGCAATTCATTTTGAATTCAAATGAGTTTGGCGAAATGAATTGCAATTCATTTCCAATTCATTTGACTTGAATTGATTTTGAATTAATTCAAATGAATTAGAAAAATGAATTGCAATTCATTTTCAATTCATTTGTATTAAATTGATTTTGAATTAATTCAAATGAATTTTATGAAACTCTTCATCACATATAAGAAAATTTTATAAATATGATTAATAACACTGTGCAATATTTTTTCTAATTCATTTGAATTAATTCAAAATCAATTCAATACAAATGAATTGAAAATGAATTGCAATTCATTTTTCTAATTCATTTGAATTAATTGAAAATCAGTTCAAGTCAAATGAATTGGAAATGAATTGCAATTCATTTCGCCAAACTCATTTGAATTGAAAATGAATTGCATTTCATTTTGCCGAATTCATTTGAATTGGAAATGAATTCCAATTTATTTTTACCAAATTCATTTGAATTAATTAAAATTTCATTCAATTCTTTTTTTATGTGAAAAGCATTATTCAAAATTCAATTCAAATTCGTAATGAATTGAAATCAAAAATGAATGATTCATTCACAGCTCTGGTCTTGGCCACTCAAATGCATTATATCGCATGAAAGAAATATTAATTCCAAAATTAACTAAAGTTTTCAGACTTTGTGTTGTAACAAAATCTAAGGGCGATTTTGAAAAAACGAAATGTTTATTTGTTAATGTTGCATTTTCTTCTATATAATTGTTTAAAACTTCATTCTGTTCTTCGATATCAATGAAATCCTGATCATAAAGAAGTTCATCAGTGGAAGATTTTTGCTAAAGCCTCTTACTAGTTTAATGAGCAATTCTTCCTTTTCTTCAAAAGGAATTCGCTCATCAAAAATGGCAAATTCAGCGTTGTCTTCGTTCAAATATTCCATATGCCCTAACTGTGTGGCTATCACGTTATTTGAAATTGGGGTAAAATACTTTCCGTTGATATTTGAAAATTCTTTAAGTTCCAACAAATAATCGAAGTCATTTTTTGGAGCATAAATTATCGACTCGCAAGTGAACCAATATTTTAAGTAAACCGTTATGAAATACAAAATCATTGATTTAAATTGTTCCTCTAATGTTTCCGAAATCTGAAAGTGTTCTTTAAAAAGCATAATTTTGAAAATGTAAATTACTTTTGAAAGCCATCGGGCGTGGTGATCGGATTCACAAGCTTTCAATTTCTAACCAGGGTTCGCATTTGACATTTTGGAAAAATAAAGTTTAAGATAATTTTGTAAAGTGACGTAAAAATTGAATTTTTTATTATTAGAACTTTTTAACGACTGGCAGTAACTTTTTAACCATTAGCATTAAATACATAGTTTTTCCACAATTTTTCTCAGTTTGAGATACGTTTTAATTGTCGGTGTAAAAAAATCAGTTTTTAAATTTTTTTGAAAAAAAATTAATTTTGGGCCCACTCTTGTGGCTATTTAGTGCGTCCTGGAAGTGTTAAAAAAAATGCTCACATTATTAATTTTTTGTGAGGAATCGATTGTTGAAGTAATATTTGCATTATATTCAATAGTTTTTGCTCTATAGAAACTGGACCTGAAAATCCTGGTTTTTGGCAGCCTTGAAGGAGGGGAAGGAGTTAAAATTTAAAAAAAAAATTGTGCCGTTTTTGTTTTTAGTCAAAAAGAATCCAAAAAATGTTGATATCCCAAAATCTAATTTTTGAAATTCACGCTAATAGTAATATATTACACAGGCCTACAATGATTTTGGTGCCGCTAAAAATAAAACAGATTTCAAGTACGTTCGGTACCCTGATAAAAAATTGATACTTACTTTTTTAATGCTACGTGTAGTTTTCGAGATTTCGGAAGGATCAACGTATGTCTTCTTCACTGCATCTGTTATAGGTTTTCTAAACTTTTTTACTACATATTCACCACAAATATAACAAAATGTATTTGGATTATTTACACAACACCTTCTCGACGACGGCATATCGATATTATCATTTAATCAAAGAAATTAATTGACTATAATGACATTAAGTATAATAAAATACATTTTTTAGGTTATGACCGATCAATACAAACCTGAACGTAGCTTCGCGATTTTGACAGCTAACCATGACGTCTTGCGGACTAATTAACCAAATTATAACATAGAATTAGCGGCACCAAACAAAAATTTTTTTTTTGTAGGCCTTTGTTATTGTTTAGAATGATATATTTTGCAAAATATATAATAATATATTTCTTTATATTACACTTCATATAGCGCAATATGTAAAACTATCCAATTATATATAAATTTTTACTGATAGTGCAATGTAATTTTCTTTACCAGTAAACTTTTACTGATTACTGAAAAAATTTAAGTAATCCGTAAATTTTTTACTGATTACAGAAAAAAATTGCAGTAACAAGATATTTTTCCCGAAAAAATGCAATAATCAGTAAAAAATCAGGGGTGGCGGGCAATACCGCTAAAATACCGTTATCGATTCGTAACCCTTTCAACTGACTATAATTATCGCTAAAATACCGTTACCGATATAATCAAAATACCAATAGCCTTAAAATACCGTTATCGAAATAAACAGAAAACCGTTATCGCTAAAATAACGTTACCAAATTAATTGAAGTAGCGTTATCCTTAAAATACCATTACCGAAATAATCTGACAAAATCAGAAAAAATAATCGCTATAAATAGATTCATCTTTTCCAACAGCTTGATCATAAACAAGCTAGTCATTAGAATTCGGGCATAATGGGGCTGAAATTCTAGATGAGCATTGACATAACCTGAGTAACTTAAATAACGTTATCCTTAAAATGCAGTTACCAAAATAACTGAAAAACCGTTACCGCTAAAATAAATTTACCGAAATAAACGAAAATAGCGTTACTACTAAAATACCGGTACCGAAATTAGTAAAATACCGTTATGCCTAAAACGCCGTTAACGAAATAATTGAAATATCGTTACCCCTAAAATACCATTGCCGAAATCAAAGAAAATAACTTTACCCTTACCGATATCCGCATCGAATCGGTTACCTACCATTCATGACGAAAAAAATTTAAATTCAAAAATATTAAATTTTTCACACAATTAAATTAAAAAAAAAAATTTAATTTAAAACAAAAAACATAATTTTTTATTTTAAAAAAAATTATATCAAACTCCAAAAAAATTTTTTTCAGTAAAAATAAATTTTTCAAAAAAGTTTAATTTTTCAAAACAAATTTAAATTTTTCAAATAACTGAAATTTTTTCAAAACATTATAATATAAAAATAAAATTAATAAAAAAAAAAAATAAAAAAAAAATTGATTTCCCGACGAAAAAGGTTATATATATAGTTCTATATATTTTGCTATCATTGTATAAAATTTTTATGAATACGGGCCAAAGTGTGTAAATGTATTAACATTTAAAAATATAAACGGATTTGTAATTTTAAATTTTGTGAATAAACAAAATTATACTTGGAACTAGTTCATTGAATGGAACAATTAATTGACAATTTAATTGGCTTTGTTTGATGCCAATGGTTTGATAGCTAGGAAGACAAAAATGGAGCAAAATTGATTATTAATAGGTTTTTTTTGTTAAAGCTCAGCCTACTCTGGACGCTCTAGCTTTTCTGAAACTTCGGGTTCTGATGAGATCTACAGTGAAAGCGACAGCCTCTATATATATTAGCCTATATATATCCCCATAATGTGTGTAAAGAAATGCTACCAACATTATTTTAATATTTGCAATCTTTAAATTTTTTAAAATTATATATTCATAATCGAAAATAATGCTAAATTTTAACCAGTTTTTTGGCCTAGTGTATTCAAGGTTTAACAATTTTATAAAAACTAA
The DNA here is from genome assembly GCA_021234595.1 of Delia radicum. Classification (NCBI taxonomy): domain Eukaryota; kingdom Metazoa; phylum Arthropoda; class Insecta; order Diptera; family Anthomyiidae; genus Delia; species Delia radicum. Next base: position 127,840,586 of record CM037852.1, read on the forward strand.
AAATTTTTTGTTTTGAGTTGTCGGGGTTAAATATAATTAAAAAATGTTTGTGTTTATTTGTTAACTTTTTTTAAAAAATTATTTTATAAAAAAGGCAATCAAAGTCTGGAAAATTTTCGAAGTCTGGTAGCGACCACAAATTTTTTTTTTCCAAAATATTAAAAAAAATTAGAGATTATTTTTTTTTTTTTATGAATCTTAATCTAACCAAAGGTTGCCCCTTTCAAAATTTGATTTTTTGTTTTTTTAAGAAGCAGCCATTTAACGTTCACAAAATTAATTAAAAAATCATTTAATTTAATTAAAGCTACATAGATAAAATATCAACCTAAAATATCTAATTAAAGATTTGATTTGAATTAAATTTTGTTTCTAAACAAATATTTAATTGAATCAATTAATATTTTAATTGACTTTTAAATATATAAATACATATTTAATTTTAGACACAATTATCATATTATTTTTTCATACACTTTATGTATAAATAGAAAATTTTCATATAAATTTTCGTATAAAATACCAAATACATGTGAAGTTAACAAACAAAACAAGCACACACACAAACAGACTCAGCATTGCAAAAGACACACATACCAACGTATAGATCACACACTTTTTTTTTGTGAGTATCATATTTTTTTTGTAGAAGTTATTTATAACTTTTTCTTCCTTCTTTTTTTCAATTAAAATATTAATTGATTCAATATATTTTTTAATTGAAACCAGTTTTTAGTTTTTTCTGTGTACATCAATCTATAGATGTCATTGTATGTATGACATTTCAAAATATACATTACAAAAAAATATAAAAATACTCACAACAATTTTTTGTCATATATTAGAACTTAAAAAAATAACCGCGCATAGCTTGCCGGTTTAATGATATTTAGTTGAGTTTAAGTTTAATTAGTTGCAGCAAATAATATTATATTCTTTCAAATTCGCAAAACTAAGTTTTTTTTATAAAGACTCTTTTTAAAGTTACGAAAATTTTCTTTCTTTCTATCTTTCGATTTTAGTATAAAGCTAATGAAAAAATTTTATTTGATGTATGATTAGTCTGAATTGACGCTTTAGTTCGTAGCTGATTTCAACTATTTTAAAGGTTTTTTTATGAGTGTGCGCTTATTTTTACTACCAGGAAAAATGTACATTTACACACTTTGTGTATAAATATTATACACAGTGTGTGTATCATTTTTAATTTACACACATTGAGTTATTTTACTGATATTATAGTATACTCATAAGAAAAGCTCGTACAAATAGTTGAAAATTCAGCTACGACAACTGAAAATAGTACATGAATTTGAGTCAGCAGAATTTTTAATGATGTTGAGAATAACAGTCTGCTAAATTTGGGTGACATTACATTTTAGAAGAACTAAAATTGACTTGACACATAAATTAACGAAGAATTTAGCAAAATCAACAGAATTTTTAAGCTGAATCAACTGAAAGATTCAGCTAAAAATGTCTTTTCGGATCTGACTTAGTTTCCGAGATATAGCCTATTTTATTAGAAAATAAAAAATATGAGAAAATAACGCTATCTACAAGTGTAGACTGATAGTGGAGACACAAAAACATAATGGTTTGAAAACAATTGTGGCTTAAATTAACTGACTAATTTTTTTTACTTGTAATTCTCTGAGACTATTAGGCTACAATATATCGCTAAAAAGTCACATCTGTATATTTTCGATCACAACTAGTTCTATTAAACTCGTCCTGCAGGTTTTCCTAAAATGGCAAAAAGTAAAAATGGGACATATATCAACCATTCGTCGTCAAAGTTTTGTAAGGAACTTCCGGTTGAGCCGGGTTTGAAGCTGGGATAGCTCAGCTAGTCCAGCGGTCCTCGCATTAAATTTGTAAATCGGGAACGATTAAAAAACACACGTATTTAGCTTTTATTACACTTTCAATTAATTCACTTTATTGTAAATCCTTATTATTCTCTTTTTTACACTTTTTTACACTTTGTTATTATTTTTTCTTTATAATTGCCTCTTTGGCAGTACACGTTCTCCTCTTTGCTGATGCCGCCTTGTGCTGGGAAAAAAACGTTGCTCCTGGGCCGGTTTCGTGATCGCTGCCCTAACCCTCCTGATCCTTTTTCCCTCACTAGCAACGGATGTTATCCGCCTGTATTGGATGTTATCCAACTCCCTAGCCTCCTAGGTTTCTGGTTGTGGAACCAGACTATTACTTTGGCCCTGTGTCAGTGCCCTAGCTCCTTCCGAGTTGGATGTTATCCAGTCGGCACTCACGGATGTAATCCGGACTCTTTCTGTTTGTTAACCAGAACCCTAAGCTTATCTGATTGTAAAATCAGAACTCTACACTGTTGTCTTGGTGTTACCAAACAACCTTAAAATACACCCTATTCTATGCACTGCACTTTCTTTTATTTATATTAAAAATCTTACCACCACGTTGTTCCGGCCTGTTGCCACGTCTTGCTCGATCGCCTGCTCTGCACAAAAAGACCACGACTGCTGTTGGTCATCACCTTTTATACCCCTCGCTAGCTACACACAAGTTGCTTTGTAGCCACAAAACACTCTCTTGGTTGGTAAACAAGCAAATGCCTGTCCGTTTAACCGGTTTGAGTTGAACTAAGTGTAGTTACCGTGGTGAGTTTTATTTCGTGCCGTTGTGGTGTGGCTGTACTCCTCTCTTGACTCTCCCTGTAGTTTTCTCCTTGTAGTTTTGCATTTGTAGTTTTTGTTTCTTTGTCCTCTCTTCTCTTTGCAATCTCTCTTCGCTTATGTACATCCCTTTGCTACTCTTTGCTTAATTGCGTCTTCCTGAAATTAAAGTACGAACCCTGTTGCAGGCGGATGTAATCCTACCTTTTCTTTTCCCCCATGGGTGTAACCCATTCCAATTAAAAATCAATACAAAATCACTCATATATATATATTTTTTTTAATTATGTGTGCAAAATTTGCCTCAAGATTTTGTTCCTCACATGGTTCCCTTACCCACTCGAAAAAAAAGTCTCACCACTGTTTTGTTGATTGCCAAAATTTATCACATTGATTTGACATAAGCTGCGTTTTCGATTCTTATTTTTTTTCTTTGTTTTCTCCTTGCAAAGTCGGGTTGTTGGTATACGCATGTTGCTCTGCAATTCTTATTATGTGTTTGTTGCTTTTTTTTTTTTTTAAATTCCTGAAAACAAATAATAACTGCAACATCGCGTGATGTACTTTACTGTTTTTTTGTTCTAACATGCTTTGACCAAACGAGTTTTGATGTTTTGTTTGTTATTGTTGTTCTACTGACTTGTGAGCCCTTACTTAAACATTAGCATGTGTATTGTGTGGTTGTTGTAACAGCTATTTTGTTTAACATTAGGGTGGCATGAAATTTTTGTAAATCGGTATTTTTTTTTTTTCCTATGTGTTCTCTTTTTTTTTCAAGTAAATTTCCTTTCACCCCGTTATTGCTTTACCGGTCTTATTTCTACCGATATCTACCAATAGGGTGACCCCTAAATTTGTAAATCGGTATTTCAGATTCAGTTTTTCTTTCACAAATTTAACACTTTTGGATCACCAATATTGCCAGCCAAAATCACGGTGATTCCAAACTTTTATTTACTCTCGTTTGGATCACCAATGTTTTCGAACCCTAACTGGGTTATAGTAGGTTTTCATGCATTAACGTTTTTTTTTTCTTTTACTCTATTGGCGATTTTTTTCTTTTGAAACTTTATAGGTTGTTAGCTTTCGCTGTCACCCGACTCTGGTTCTACGGTTCCTCGGTAACACTTAAGTTCACTCACGTGGGCAGTGCGATTCTTCTTTCGTCCCTCCTGGCGTAGCTCGACTATTACTGGGGACACAAGCCGGTGAACGGTGTACGGGCCCTCAAACTTAGGTGCTAGCTTTGCAGCAAAATTGTCCGCTGCGTTAGACAAATGATGTTCTTTGGCCAGGACCAATTCTCCTACCTTCGGTTTCCATCGCCTTCGTCTGAGGTTGAAATACCTTGCCTGATCTTTTGCTGCTCTTTGCAAATTTTTGCGCACCATCTGAAATACCTCTCCCATCATCCTGACCTTATCTTCGGGGCTTCGGGTAGTGGTTCCTGTTCCCGTAGTGACCTCGTCGTATAATGCGGCCGGCAGCCTGGGTTCACGTCCATATATGAGGAAGGCAGGGCTATATTGTGTGGAATCCGATTTGGCAGTGTTCATCGCTAATTGGATTTCCGGCAAAGCTTCATCCCACTTCTGCTGATTTTTACCCGCGTACTGGGCAATCATCGTCTTCACGGTACGGTTCACCCTTTCGGTAGGGTTCTCTTGGGGAGTATAGGGAGCGGTGAGCTGGTGCTTTACGCCCAGCTGTTGTAAAAAATCTCGGAACGCTTTACAGGTAAATTGTGACCCGTTGTCAGTTATAATCATTTTGGGCACACCAAAATTCGCCAAAATTCTCTCACGAAATGCCCTTCGCAGTGTTTCACCCGTTGCTCGTCTCAAGGGAACCAATTCACACCACTTGGAAAACTTGTCGGTGATCACTAGAAGCATGGAATTCCCGTGTTTCGATCTAGGAAGCGGCCCTACAAAGTCTGCACAAACCACGGCCCATGGTTCTTCGGCAATTTTCGTTAGCATTTGACCGGCCAGTTGCTGCTGATTTGGTTTATATTTCTGGCAGATTTGACAACTACGTACATACTCTTTTATCTCCCGGAACATACCGGGCCAATGGTAACGGTTGGAGATTCTGGCTGCTGTCTTTCGGATACCCAGGTGTCCCGCCGTTGGTGAGTCGTGATTTTCTTCTAGCACTCGTTTTCTCTGAAACACTGGGACGCATAGTTTCCACGGAGCACATTCTTCGTCTTCCTCTCGCGTTGGTATGTGGCGATACAGCTGTGCATTTACTATCGTGTAATCTGGGAATTTCTCGGGGCACTGGATTACTTCTTCACATCTCTTTTTCCACCAGGCGCACTCTTGTAGTTTCTCTTGGATAGATTGGCACGCTTCAACAGGTTGTCTCGATAAGGCATCGGCAACAACATTTAGTTTACCCCGCCTGTACTGCACATCGAAACTATATTGCTGCAGTTCTAGCGCCCACCTGGCCACTCTACCGGAAGGACTTTCAATGGAGTTCAGCCATTTCAGAGATAAATGATCAGTTATAACGCTGAAGTGGTAACCTTCGAGATATGGTCTTAGTTTCCTTATCGCCCACACAATCGCTAAGCACTCTTTCTCCGTCGGTGAATAATTCATCTCGGCCTGGTTCAATCGTCTGCTGGCATATGCTATCACGCGTTCCTGGCCTTCGAGCTCTTGCGTTAGCACTGCCCCCAACCCGTAGTCACACGCATCAGTTTGTAGCGTAAATTTCTGAGTGAAGTCTGGGCACGCTAGTACGGGAGCTTCTGTGAGGTGTTTCTTCAGCTTTTCGAATGCCTCCTGCTGCTCTTGGTTCCACCTGAAATGCTTACCCTTTTTGAGGAGCGACGTCAATGGATGCACTATTCTCGAAAACTCAGGGACAAACCGTCTGTACCACGACGCAATGCCGAGGCAGCGCCGCAACTCTCGTGTGTTTTGTGGGGGTTGCAGTTCGCGAATTGCCTCAATTTTGTCTGGATCCGTGTGGATCCCACTCTCGTTGACCACGTGACCCAGGTATTTAATTTCTTTTTCGAAAAACTTACATTTCTCACGGTTGATTTTCAGCCTGGCCTCTCTCAATCGTCTAAAAACTTCTTTTAAATTCGACATATGCTCTTCCAGCGATCCACCAAGCACTACAATGTCATCCAGGTAAGCGAACGCGTGTGGTTCCATCTCAGGACCGATAACCCGGTCTAACGTTCTTTGAAACGTTGCAGGCGCTGATGTTAGCCCAAAAGGCATCACCTTCCACTGGAACAACCCCTTGCCGGCCACTGTAAATGCCGTGTATTCCTTACTGTCTTCGGCCATCGGTATCTGCCAGTACCCGTTCTTCAGATCGATGCTGCTAATAAATTTGGCGTTTCGCAGACGATCCAAGATGTGGTTAATGCGGGGTAATGGGTAGGCATCCGCAACGGTTCGGGCGTTCAGCAGGCGGTAATCAACGCATAGTCTGTAGGTGCCATTCTTCTTCGGAGCCATTACGATTGGAGCGCTGTAGGGACTCTTGGAGGGTTCGATGCACCCATTCCTCAATAGTTCGTCCACCTCTTCGTTGATTCTTCGTTGCATCTCCGGGTTACGTTGTGCATACCTCTGCCTTACCGGTCGATCATCTTTAAGGATGATGGTGTGTTTTGCCAAAGGGGTTGGACCTTCTACACCTTCAAATTTCGCCAACTCTTCGCTAAGAAACTCGTCTATTTTCGCCTTCTCTGTGTCTCTCGTGGATATACTCGCTTTGGGCTCATCCGCCCTTACCATGGCACATCGTCTCTCTGGCTCTAGGGGTTTTAACTGCACTACCTGGTCTCCGATTCGTATTTCGGCGCGGACTGCGCGAAGAAAATCCAGGCCGAGTAACGCATTGTCCAACATGTTTGGCAAAACTCCCATTTCAAGATTGCTACTTTTGCCACCTAGACTAACGTCCACTCTTATCTCCTCCTTTAGCTGTACAGGGGTGCCATCGGCCAACCGTATGCTGTTATCGGTTTGCAGTACCTCGTGTTCACCTCTGAGCTCGTCGGCTAGGTTCTCGCTCACATAACTTTTTGACGCGCCAGTATCTATTGTGACCTCTTTCTGATGGTTACCAAGGCCAACGGTGGCTAACAGCCGGTGTTCAGTTTGGCGGAATGCGTTTACTGAGGCAAGGGGTGTTGGTTGCGGGCCGCCGCCTCCCCTTGCTGTTGGCGCGGACCTTGGTCGTTTCCCGAACCTCTTCGGCAACACTCTTTAGTTCTTAAGCCTCTGCGACCACACTCCCAGCAAAACAATACACTGGGGTTTTGGCAAAACCGGAACCCGTGGCCCTCTCGACCACATCTTCTGCACGCCGTTCGTGGATTAATTGCTGGTGGTTCTTCTTCTTGTATCACCTGTCTTGTTCGCATATCGTGCCGAGTGGTGTGTTGGCGGCTATCTCGGTGTTCTCGGCCGACTTCTGGGTGATTCGCTCTGATACACTCATATTCCTCAGCCATACGGATGAGCTCACTGAGGTTGCTAAAATCTTTGCGCCGGATATACATCTGGTAGTCCACGTGAGCATTACGGAAGATACGTTCTAGTTGTTGTTCTCCCGAATAATTAGCGTGACGCATCATATTTTGCATCACAATCACATAGTCTTTAAAACTTTCGCGGCTTCTCTGTTGCCTCTTCCGAATATCATCATCTAAATCTTCAAAATAACGGGGTGGTAGGAAGAACGCTAGAAATTCATTTCTGAACGCGGTCCACGTTTGCCAATGGTTGTTGTTGTTACGGAACCACATGAGAGCTCCATCTTTTAAAAGTTCGGGCATCGTACGCGGCATCATGTTGCAATCTAAGCCGTATACCTCCGCCAACTCTTCAACGCGCTCAATAAAGCCAATGGGGTCCTTACCCCCGTCATACTTAAACGACCATCTGCGTACGGTGTCGATCACTGAGGCGTACGAAATTCCGGTCAGTGGTTGACTTGTTGCCGGCAGAACATACCCTGGTGGTAGCGTTGGATCGTTGACGACGGCCGGTGTTGGTAACTGGGGAACCGTCAGTGTTGTTACCTCCGCGGCATTGTTTGCCGGTGGTGCCCTCTCGGATGTAGTCTGAAGACTCGGGGATGCCGCTCTGCTATACTGCAATTCTAACTCTTCTAATCTGGTGATAACGGTTTCTTTATGCTCACCCTGGTTTATAAAGCCCGCAAATCTCTTACGTAGCTCCTCTACTGTGCCACTCACCTCTAATGCAAATTCTGTCATGCATTGTACCAACTGCTCCCTGCGAACGGAGTAGATCCAATTACTACGTACCATATTTTCAACTGGGGTCTACGCGTGGCTGGTTGTTTTGTCGCTTACTCTGTTAGACACTCTGTTGACACTTTGCTGATAACGCTCTTGGGGTCTATGTTGATTTACAAAATTTATCTTTGTGATAATCGTCCCTGCTCGGGCGCCAAATGTAAGGAACTTCCGGTTGAGCCGGGTTTGAAGCTGGGATAGCTCAGCTAGTCCAGCGGTCCTCGCATTAAATTTGTAAATCGGGAACGATTAAAAAACACACGTATTTAGCTTTTATTACACTTTCAATTAATTCACTTTATTGTAAATCCTTATTATTCTCTTTTTTACACTTTTTTACACTTTGTTATTATTTTTTCTTTATAATTGCCTCTTTGGCAGTACACGTTCTCCTCTTTGCTGATGCCGCCTTGTGCTGGGAAAAAAACGTTGCTCCTGGGCCGGTTTCGTGATCGCTGCCCTAACCCTCCTGATCCTTTTTCCCTCACTAGCAACGGATGTTATCCGCCTGTATTGGATGTTATCCAACTCCCTAGCCTCCTAGGTTTCTGGTTGTGGAACCAGACTATTACTTTGGCCCTGTGTCAGTGCCCTAGCTCCTTCCGAGTTGGATGTTATCCAGTCGGCACTCACGGATGTAATCCGGACTCTTTCTGTTTGTTAACCAGAACCCTAAGCTTATCTGATTGTAAAATCAGAACTCTACACTGTTGTCTTGGTGTTACCAAACAACCTTAAAATACACCCTATTCTATGCACTGCACTTTCTTTTATTTATATTAAAAATCTTACCACCACGTTGTTCCGGCCTGTTGCCACGTCTTGCTCGATCGCCTGCTCTGCACAAAAAGACCACGACTGCTGTTGGTCATCACCTTTTATACCCCTCGCTAGCTACACACAAGTTGCTTTGTAGCCACAAAACACTCTCTTGGTTGGTAAACAAGCAAATGCCTGTCCGTTTAACCGGTTTGAGTTGAACTAAGTGTAGTTACCGTGGTGAGTTTTATTTCGTGCCGTTGTGGTGTGGCTGTACTCCTCTCTTGACTCTCCCTGTAGTTTTCTCCTTGTAGTTTTGCATTTGTAGTTTTTGTTTCTTTGTCCTCTCTTCTCTTTGCAATCTCTCTTCGCTTATGTACATCCCTTTGCTACTCTTTGCTTAATTGCGTCTTCCTGAAATTAAAGTACGAACCCTGTTGCAGGCGGATGTAATCCTACCTTTTCTTTTCCCCCATGGGTGTAACCCATTCCAATTAAAAATCAATACAAAATCACTCATATATATATATTTTTTTTAATTATGTGTGCAAAATTTGCCTCAAGATTTTGTTCCTCACAGTTTCAAATCTTTTGTCAAAATTTCGTCATGTTAACATATCGGAATTTCAAAAAACTTGAAGTTTTTAAATTTAAAAGCATACCTTACAATTAACTGATTATTACATAGTAAAATTAATAATCAATTACAAACATATTTATTCAATTAACTTATTTAACTTTCCCCTTTTATTGAATAGTAACATACCTTAAGGCAACTTTTATAAAAATTTATTTGGCATGTAATTACTATCACAAAACCCAGCAAAGCTTGTTACTATTAAATAAGGCTATTAAATGGAATCAAAAAATAGTCCTGTTTAAAATTGGGTCAAAATGAACCAATTTTAAAATCATAAAAAATCATAATGCAACTTTTTTGTAATTAATTTTTTTTTTCACAATTACAAATTTACTACCATTCTAAGTGATAATAGTAAAAAGTAGTAACATTAAAAAGAAAACATATATCAATTCTCTGGATTTTATAAACCAGCCATAAACATTTTGTTGATTTTATACTAAAGAAAACGTAATAACTCCCACGGAATACCACAATATTAAATATGGTCATCACAATTGTGAAATCTTTACCAAATTTGCGCTTAACTATGAAGTGACGAAAAAATATTTCTTCTCTAATTTTAAAAATTTTTACACAAATTTATTTGCAAACTTAACAAAAAATTATGTTACTTCTATTTGAGTTTGCATTTTAACGTCTTTTTCAGACAATTGCAATTAATACTATAATTAATATGAAATTTTATTTAATTTTAATTGTGAAAGGCGTGGTAGAGAATAATGAGTGTATTTTCTAAAAGTCATAACTACATTGTATATTTTCAATTTTCTGAATCAGACTGCGCAGTTGCTGATATTGAACCTTCGTCAGTGACACTGTTTTTTTTTTTTTTTTTTGAATAATGTATTATTTGTTATGTTTTTATTTGTTCGATTGCGTCTATATGAAATTTTCTGTGCAATCACTGACCGTGGTATACACGGTGTTTTTGTTCTTGCATACATTATCTCAGAAGTACAACTCCAACACAACAGTTCTATTTTTAGAAACTTACCTCACTCTAATGTCCACTGTTTTCCCATATGTTGTAAGTGATGCCACACCTTTTTTTTGCACGTCATAGCTTTTAAGTATATTCAACCTAACCCTGCACGGAAAAAAAGATTTTCTTACTTTTTATTCAATAAGATCGGTTTGTTGAAAATTTTGAAAGCTGTCAATTAAAAATTAATTGAATCAATTAAAAATTTGCTCAAATTCGGAACCTGCTTGACATTATTTTATATTATAGCTCAAAAGCAAACATCAACACATTGTTGTTGTTTTTGTAATATTTATGTGGTTGTTTTTTATAAATGTTTATGTGCGAGCTGATTTTTAGCAACAAAATTAGTAGATTCAGCAAAAGTTTTGCTAACACTTAGTAGATTAGAAATAAAAAAGCCTTGCTAAAAATTAATAAATTTTTTGCTGAATTTTAGTAGACTGAAAAAAAACGCAAAAAAATTGTAAAAAAATTGTAATTTAGTTAATATATTTGCTGAAAATCATAAAAAATATTTTTGTGATTCTTTTAAAAATAATTTACAATAATTACGAAATATAAAAATTTTCATTTTCCCACATTGACGACATGAATTAATTTAATATCTGAAAATATATAGAAATAAATATATATAACATAACAAAAATTTTCTTTCAACTACTTACATCAATGGTAGTCTAAATGATGCTTTCTTTTAAAGGACGCAACTGCCGAAGGTAATTATAGAAACGAAACGAAAAAATAAACAAAAACAAACAAAACGAAAAAAACAACCCTTTTTTTGCAATAAGAAAAAGGAACTATAAAAATCTACCTAAGATGTGTGTCTTTGTCTTTCGCTTTACTCTGTCTACATGTCTGTATATGTTTGTTTGTTTGCAATTTGACCACACTAGATTATAAATCTATAAGCATTTAGTTTAGAAATACATATTAACCCTCAAACAGCTGACAGTTTACAAATGTAAACTTTCCGACTTTGGAACGTTTTTTTTTTTTTTTATTTAGAATTGTCCGAATTTCTTCATAAGAGAACTACAAATTCACTTCTAAATCGAATACAAGATTATAAAAGTGGTGAACCCTTTTTCTGTTCCTCATTTTACCAGTTTTTCAAAACTACCTGCTGATCGACTGACTGGTTTACATTTGTAAACCAGTATAATTTGATATATAAAAAATTAAATAGTAAGAGCACAGTGTTTTTTTTTAAGAAAATTCAAGTTTTATTCAAAATCAATTAGAAAAAAATAAAAATTATGCATAAGTAGATAAAAAATAGAAATAATTATTGACAATCCGGGCACTTTGTAATCGTGACACAGTGCGTATCACATACCTTCTTACCGCAAAGAGAGCAACACTTTCGGGTGACGCGTTGCCTTTTCTCCATTGCGCAGAAGACGCACTTTCCTTTGATGCCCAATGTTCCTGGATTCGCTTGCAATTGTGGCTGTGGCTGATCCGGTGGAAGGCTCCTAATGTGCAGCATGTCCAGCATCGCATTTCGAACATGAGGCGTACGATTGACGTGGCTAATCTGTGCTCAACGTCTGATGTTTGGAGTGGCCATATCATTCGCCAATGCAATAAGGAAGCTACGACGAGAATTGCTGGTCCCATGCGTTTCAGAATACAGCACGTATGCACCTAGTCCCGACAAATCGACCATGTTGAAAAACATAGCTAATGGCCACCGACGCGATTTCCGCTTGCACGTGTAATTGCCAAGCATTTGGTCCATAGTATCCACGCCAGCTTTCGTACGATTATATTCCATGATTATTTCTGGTTTGCCAGTTTTTGCATCAATGGCGTTGTTGGAATGCATCGAGTATAAAACATAGACATTTTTTTTTTGGCTTTGGGCAGTAAGCGACCAATGTGACTTCTTGGCGAAAGGCAAACACAGATTCGCCCACTTTTCTGTCACGTGTCCAATGCATATCCTGTGGAATACATCGTTTGTTCTTGCGCATCGTGCCAACGACAATCAACTTTTTGTCAACCAATTGATGAGTCAAATCCAATCCGGTGAAAAAGTTATCCATAGTGATGTTTCGACCAGAGCCCCAACATGGTTTGACGAGTTCTTGCACTACATTAGCGCCAATATTAGTGGCCATCGGTTGACCAGGCTGGCGGCCATAATATATGTCACCTCTCAGTGGATAATGAGTGGCAGCATCGGCGGCCCACCAAACTTTGATGCCATATTTGCAGGCTTTGATGGAATGTACTGCTTGAAAGGACAGCGCCCTCTAAACGAAAACAACTGCTCGTCTATTGTAATGTAGACATGCGGCTTATAGTTAGCTTTCAAGGATGCATTGAGCAACATCCACAATTCAGAAATTGGAGCACCTTTATCTGTAGCTTGTCGTTTAGCTCGTGTATTAGCATCATCGAATCGAATGGTCCTCAAAATTGCTTTGAAGCGATCCCGGCTCATCGATGCGCGATAAATTGGTGCTGCTTGTGGTGCCCAAAGCTCTTCTAGTATTTGATCGTGTGACTTATAGACGCCAGCCGTTATCAACAAGGCCAAGAAGGCATCAAACTCAACAACATCAACTTCTACCCACTTGCGAACTGGTTTATTTGGATTCTTTGCACTCCAGGTCTCTGCCATTGTATGTCCCTTTTATTCGTATGCCGCAGGATAATATTTTTCATGACATCATTAAAAATAAGGCGCATTGTGTCACAACGAGTTTGCATATTTCTATTGGTTGGGCCACCTAACAAATTAAATGAAAAACAAATTAGAATGGATAGTAGAAAAATGTAAGCCAAACATATTGAATTCTCGAATACTGACCATTTTCTCGAACAATATTGTGCAATCGTGTTTGAGTAATGGGAAGCGGATTTTTAGCCCATGTAGTGCCATCCTTCGAGGTATACGTCATGTCTGGCCCAAGAAGACTTATGGTAGCATTCCAATCAGGTTCCTCTTCAACCTGATCAATCATATCTGCAGCACCATTCTCCCCATCATTCATCTCATCGTCATCGTCGTCGTCGCCGTCGTCGTCGTCGTCGTCGTTGTCACTTTCATGAAGGTCAACTGCGTCTTCCAATTCTTCGTCCGACGCTGCTCCATTTGGGACCCAATCGATATCTTCAATGTCATCATTGCAATCGCTGCCACCATCGCTCTCGCTTGCTAAAAGTTCCTCTAATTCCGCTTCAGTCAATCTAACAAAAATTAAAATGCACTTCACATATAAAGAACACGATATATAGACACGATACACACCTGGTTACATCGATCTTGCCATACCGGTTATACCGAATAGAGCTACCGCCACAAGGTAATACTTCATTACTGTACAAATGAATAGACAAAAACATAAATAACAAAGTGTAAACACAAAAATATCAACAACAAACCTGGGTTGTTTAACATTGCTGGGCCCAGCCTCAGGCTCAAAAACTGGTGGCTCCACAACATTCCGTGCACGTTTTGACATTTTTCTTATTTTTTTTTTGTTTTCACTTTAAGAACGATACACGTGTTTTCTCTGAGCTTTAAAACATAACTGTTACATTATTTTATTGCATCTTTCCTCGCATATTCATACATAACATATGGGTTTACAAATGTAAACCAGTCCGCCGAAATAGGTAAAATAAACAGTCAGCTTTTTGAGGGTTAAATTTAAATATTTTATTTTGTCTTTTATTTAATTAAAAGACAATTATTTTCACAAGCCGGTGACAACGCAAAGTTTAAGTTGTTTTAACCCTCAATTTTGTTTTATGTATGAAAAACAGATACAAAAGTCTTCCACGGTTGATTTTTTTATATGTCTTATTAGAGTTGTACTTTTTAGTATCATTTTCCTCTTCTCTACTACATCTTGACATGCCGCGACCTTTGCTTCATTCTGCGTATATTTTTCAATCTGGTTGTCGTCCACACTATTAATGTGCTTATTAGCACAATTTTTTTAGCAAAATTAATTAGTAAAACATTAGTATATTAGTAAAGCATTAGTATAAAACAGTTAAGTGCTGAATAAGTATAACAAAAATTTTAGCTGAAAACACGATTTTAGCAAAAACATTTGCTAAAAAATAGTATACCTGATTTACAATACGTTTTACTAACTTTTGTACTAACTTATTTTTTTTGAGTGTAGTAATAAATATTTTAAATTCATTTCAATTCGATTGAATATTAATTCTTATTAGGTTTATTACTTTATTAAGTTGACTTATTTAGTTTCAGTTATTTTAATCTGAATATTTGTTTATTCTAAAACATTATCATAAAATTGATAATGTAATTTTTAAAGTATAATTTCGTTTAATAAAAATTTAAAATTAACAAATTTTCTTATTATTTTTTGATCAATGGTGATAATCTCTAACTTCGAGCTCATATATTAGTTCTCATGTAGTGAGTAAACTAGTTTATATGAATGTTTGATGTTTGGCATGGAATTGTTTCTTCTTTCAAAACGTGTTCTGATGATGGGAACCTGGAAAATTCTCGAAATAGATCTATCAACACATTCCTGAAAGTGGTCAATTTATAAATTTGAAAACAAAAACTCTATAGATTATTTCTTAGGACAATATCCTAATAAAGAAATATATAATTGGTTTTGTTTAAAATAAAATTGGAAATAAAATCGCGATTTTCATAAATGTTTAAAAACTGTAAAAAAATATATATATAGCATTCTAGAGTACACGACAGAACATAAAAAAATATCTCATTATATGTTTTTTGTCATTTCGTAGTGAAATAGGCGATATATTTTTATTAACCCAAACATTTTAATACTCTATTAGCTGCTGTGTAGCAAACAAATTTATTGCCTCACAAAAATTAATAAGAGTTGTTCAAAAAAATTTGTTTTTCCAAAATTTGGCTTTGATCGCGAAAACCATCACGATTCTTCTTTATGTGCAGGTCAAAAGAGTCTATTAGAAAAATAATTGCTGTTTAATTTTGCATAATAACACTTATAACACTTTTTAAGGAAAACCCATTATGTAAAAAGGTTTTATAAGTTTTTAGACCATTTATAAGTTTTTAGACCAAAACTCAAAACGACCGGTTTGCACAATAGAAGTCCAAATTTTTTAGCAGATATTATTTCTTACACCCCCAATGTATCATAAAACGCGCGGGGAGCGAAAATAAAACAACTTTGGAATTTCATTCATTTGCATGCACAATTAAACATTTTTCAAATGAAAAGACAAATGTGAATATGATGCTACCAATTCATTTTAAACCTATATTAAAAACATATATTTTTTAAAACACACAAATATTAATAACCACTTTTATAATATTTTGTTGGTTTAAAGCTACACTCAGAAAAAAAAAATCAAAAAAAAATATTATTTATTTTTCTGCAAGGATCCTTCCAGCAAAAATGTGGCTGACTTTATAAACTTGTTTTTGAGTGTAATAGCAGCATAAATAAGATTAAATTGTTTTTATGTAAAATACCAAATGAAAACGTGTTTTTCAATTCAAACTGTAGCAAAAAGTCATTTGTATGTTTAAGTTTTCATTTGCACACTCACACCAACAAACCAACCAACCATTTTTCATATTCCACAAATAAAATATAATAACTTTATGCTAAGAATAAAAAGTATGCAACAAAAGTGTGCATCATCAACATTAAGTACTACGTGCAACCTTTATTAAAGATGAATCGTAAATGAGTTGAAAAAAGCCAAAGTAGTTAAGCAATATTAAGTAGAAAACTAAGTTTGAACTTTATGGAATTAAAATAAAGTTTGTTAAGGGAATTGTAAAAAAAAAAAAAAAATTAACTAAAAGATTCAATGAGACTATAAAAATTCTAATGATGTACTAAACAATCAGTGTTGCCAGAAGCAGGAGAAAATGGCTACATGTAGGTTTTTTTTCTTTAAAGGAAACAGGGAAACAGGACATATATTTTTAATTAGTTGAAAACCGTGGTTAAAGTTGCCCCAAATGGCTAGTTGGTACTTTTTAACGCCTTTTATTACACGTTGGAGACGCTTTCTATTGATTCAAAAAAATGATAAATATTTAGATTACATTTTACTCTTCGCTTAGAATACTATGTAGGTAAACCCCACTGCAAATGTAGTTAAAAACAAATGAAATTTCACTTAAAGAAAGGACGACTTACATTTCATTAAATTCAATCAACATGACTACCAATAGTAATAAAAAGGAACAACATGTTAGTAAAAAATAAACAAAAATTTGTTTTTTTTTTAATTTTTTTAAATAACAAGAAACTACTGTAAAAAATTATTGTAAAATCATAAAACAGTCATTTGATGTGGTTTGTTTTTTTAAATGAACTACAAGGTTAGTAAAATATTTAGCTTGTTCTACAAATGACTGACATTTACATTAAAAATAAGGAAACCGTATTTCAACCCAAAGAACTACATATTTTTAAAGCAGAAGTTCCCTGAGTGTTGAAATAGTGTAGCCAGAAGTAAGAGAAGATCTCTACAGGTAGGTTATTTTGCTTTAAAACTAGCAGTGTAGGGGGAATTAATTAAAAAAATGTAGGTACTTTTTCAAATAATGCAAATCTTATTAAAATATTGTTATTTTTGCTTTTTTCGGTAGAATATTTATATTTTCAGAGACAATATTTCCTAGGACAAACTTTTTGTCTTGTAATTTGGCATTTTTACCTATTAATTTAGCTTGTCATTATTTAATATTTATTTTAGTGTTGGTCACTTTTGAGTATAATATACAATAACAGAAAAAGCTAATAGGAAAGAAAACTGCAATTTAGCTGCATTAGATTCGAGGCCATACTTGGGTGTGATCGCTAAGCGATCATGACTGGGTAATGTAAGAAGAGCGCAGGTGTGATTCTTACAGCGCAGGTTGTTGAAAAAATGTATCATATAGAGACAATTTGACAATTATAAAACACAAATAATAATACAATTTAAAAATGGAAAATCAATGATGTCCATAAAAAGGCAGAAACTAGTCTAGTCAGATTTAAAAATTAATAGTGTTTATAATTTTTAGAGAAAAAGTTTATTCTTCTTCTTAACCTCAACCTTTCTTGATGCTAAGACCGTGAGTTCAAATCACAGTACGACACCAAAAAATAAAAAGTTTTTCATATAGAGCAAAATTAACAATATAAAATACTTTGTTCAATTGACACATAAATTAACCACTGACGAGTCCCAGGAGGGGGACGAAACTGCGGCAGTCTGGTGTATCCCTTGTGTCCGTAAAATTTTTCAACAAAAATGTGTTCTTCTTCTTCTTCCTGTAAAGAGACTAACTAAAAAAAAAAAAAAAAATTTGTTTTGAAATATAAACAGCAGTATTCCAGTGCCAAATAACGTTGGAAAATATAGTAGGCATACATTTTTGGAGGCTGTATTTTTAGAGTAAAATGTGCTGGATTAGGAAGAAATTTTTTCCACGATGGCGTAAATAGCATCTTCAGGTATAGAGAAAGTATGTATAACAAAATATAAATTACCCGTTTTTAAATGATATTTCAATTAACTGTCATAATTTCAACAAATTTTGATTTGTATGCTTTGGTAATTTCGTTCGACGAAGAAAGAAATCTACGAACAACAATTATTCCACTCATAATGAAAAATGTCTTTATATGACATTTCGATCATATGTCAATACATTGTTCATATAAAATATTTGCAAAGTTATAAATATTACTAACGATGAAAAATTTGTGTTTTGGTTCTTTCGCAGTCTGTAGTAAGTAGATTTTTGCATTTTTATCAAAGTCGTGGGTCATTTTGGATTCCAGGCTAAAGTGGGTTAATGTTATTCGACGACGTCAGAATAGCATATCGGAATAGTTTTAAGTATATTAAATGAATAAGTGAAATAAAAAGTTTTTTTAAATTAATTAAATTGAACTTTTTTGAAAAAAAAGATACAGTTGACAAATGTTCAACATTAACTTGACGAATTTGACCCATAAGTGGGGGCGGTTGAGCCGATTTTAGTTATTTTGAAAACCTTAAAAAAATTTGAATTTATTGATTGTTGTTTTTAACATACACACAGAGAAAAATGTAGTTGTTTGCAAACTGAAATTCGGTTACTACGACTCAAATTCGGTTATTACGGATTTTAGGAGGTTGGCAAAACTTAACATTAGTTTTCATAACGAAGTTCGGTTAATTCAACTGTATTTTAGTTGCAACACCCAAAATATTCAGAAATCTAAAGTAAATATCGTTGTACTAACGGAATTTGTAAGTTGTTGCCATTAATATACACTTTTCAATTCGGTTGGCACTTTATTTCTCTATGTGTACAAATTAAAGCTAAGATATGTAGTTTTTTTGTTTAAAAAGGATTTTTTATAAACAAAATTGTTTGTTTAGTATCGACAGACCTTTGAAAAAAATGGGGCGAATGCTCCCCCTTCTACTCTAATTTTAAATTTATTGGTTATAACTTTATCGCTTTATCTTCTTTATGATCTCTCATAATTGTTAATTAAAACACTTAAAATGTCCTTTTTCCGTATAATATATTTAAAAATATTTAATTTTCAAATTGTCCTGTACAAATATGGTTTGTTCTTATTTCTTGTATGGTTGAATAAAGACACGCAGTTTACTAATTAAATATTGAGCAGACAATTTTCACACTTTCTAAGGCTTAGGAATAGAGTAGCATCGTCATAATATATAGATGAACTTGTTTAAATTGAATTTGTGAGTGTAAGTGTGTGTGTGAATGTGTTACAACAACCATTAGCTAATGACTTACTAAATAGTTATCAAACTTTTGTGTCATAGCAAAGATAAATGGGCAGACAGACACACTGAAGTGCGGAAGAATAAAATGGACGGATATTGAGACAGAAATAATGTTGAGTAAAAAGGTTAGAGAAATGTTTAATATGCGTTGGATTACAGGCGTTAATTGATTACATTTCAAAATTTACGTAAAACAAACACATACACACACTAACACTTATAGAAAATGACAATGAAAGACAATCAAAACCACAAAGGCATGGAACACTTACAAAATTAAACAGTTGTAGTAGTAGAAAATGTTCATTTTATAAGTTTCGCATACACAGAAATTGTTCTTGTTGTTAAGCATTAGTAGTTGTGTTAAATCCGTTTCCGAGTATTTTACTACACACATACATTTATACGTTTATGACAACTTGGTGTCTGGTTATATAAAACCGACCAAAACGAATACATTACATACAAGTTGTTGTAGTGACAGTAGTAGTTGTACAAGTAGTAGCACATCACATTAACAAGAATTGAAAATTGTACGTGACACACGCATCTTAATCTAATGGATATGGACCACGCAAACACTCAAGGGAGTGTTATCAAGAATATAACTTGATTTTCCAAGGGATATATTAACACTTTTTTTTTATTAATGGAACACGTACAACTGGAACATGAAAAAATAAATGCACACAACTATAAAATTAAATCTCAATAAAAGTAATAAAACTTGAAAATTAAATAAAGTATTTACAGTTAGGAGCAAAAGTGTAGCAGGGTTCACTTTGTTCAGATATAGTGCTTTAAATTTGTATCTATGAAAGGAAATCTAATAATTCTTTTTAAAACATTATAAAATGTTTTGATTTGGTTTCTATTCCTATTAAAAAAGTTTTTTTATATGACTATTGAATTGCGGATTTGTTGCCAAATTTTTTGGCAACAAATGTTTTATTTTTCTATGCTAGAAAATAAATTTTGCTCTTGAATTTTAAAACATTACCTTTTATTTAATATACCATTAATTTCAGACATCTAATGATATCCATTTGTATTAGGTCGCCCAAAATACTACTGGAAATATTATAAATTTTCGTGATTTGGGACAATCTCTTTGGGGTTGGGTTATGGTCACTGCTAAACTAGTGCCATGCTCAAGTTTTGGGTTTAAAATTATTCATTGTGGTATATTTAGCTAATATAATTAAAAACTATATGCTTTTAATAATATTAATATAATATAAAAAGTTAGCTATTAGCAGTGAAACTTGTTGCTATCAGTATTCGCGTCTGCCTAATGAATAAGGGGTTTCGTTAGATGTCTGAAATTGATAGTATAATAAATAAAAATAAACTCTTAAAATTCAAGAGAACAATTTATCTACAAGCTTAGAAAATAAAGGATTTTTTGCCAAAAATGTACCATTTGGGCCAAGTCCGCAAATTCAATAGATTTATAAAAAAAAGATTTTTATAGGGAATAGAAAACCAATCAGAACATTTTCTAATGTTTATTGGTCTGTGTTATCGTATGTGATGAATCAAATTAATTACTTTTGGATTTACTTAATATTTCCGCATGATTAATATGACTAACCTCCAAAAATGGTTTACTACCTGAACAGAGGGGGAAACATTTATTTGGAACCCAATTGTTATTTTAAAACAATTTGCCTAATTACATACAAAACCAGCAAAAAGTTTACGGGTGTTTAAGTTAATATTAAAAAAATCTTAACAAAACTATCAAATATTAACCGGGTGCAAAAGTGTAACATTGCTCTTAAATTGCAGTATTTTTTTCTTCATTATATCAAGTAGTTTAAAATTTGGTTTTGATTTTGAATAAGGGCATACTAATAAACAAAAAAAGCTAAAAAGAATTATTGTATTTTCATTCATAGATAAAATTTTAAAGCAATATATCTGAACAAAGTGAACGCTGTTACATTTTTGTTCCTAACTGCATAGAGCCTTAAAGTATGCTATAATTTTATTTCTTAAATATACTTTGAAGGTATGCTTCAATAGTTTTATAGTTAAACCTTTACTAAAAAGTAAAACAGAAAACATTCGCTGAAAGTTGAAATTTATTTATAGGATGTTTGAAAAATATTGAGCACAAAAAACGACTTTTTCAACTTTACCTCTTCCGGTTTTAGTAAAACTTGGTGTACATATAATTTGATGTTTTCTTAATATTTCTTTTTCCAAAATTCGTTATAGTTTGCATTTAGTCGCTGCTCATATTTGGAAGTTTTTATCAAATTCAAATGTGCAAGAAATACAAAATGTTTGAATTACTACAACTTTTGAACGCGTCCACAGAAAATTACAAATTACAGATGTAATTTTAAAAATCGGAGCCTCCTCTTTAAACAGTGTTGGACAAAGATTAAATTTTTTTCGCGAAAAGGATACCGAAATGTATAAAATGTCCTTAATTCCTGAATATCTCCAGAAATCTATAATGAATTTTTGTGAAATTTATTTTGCAATTAACTCAGAATATCACCTAGAACATATAAAAATATCAAAAGCGTTCACAAAATTAGCCGACCTAACAAAGAAAACACAACAAATTTGGGAAAAAATTTCGTTGTTTCTCAACATAATCTACTTTTACCTCGATACACTTTTCCCAGCGATATTCAATAGCTTCGATACCCTGTTTATAGTCTAGCTCCTTAAAATTCCCATCAACTGCAGACTCCGCCTCTTCACTGTTGGCAAATCTTCTACCACCGAGCCATTTTTTAAGTTTGGAAATAGAAAATAATAGGAAGAAGCTAAATCTGGTAAATAAGGTGCGTGATCAAGCAGTTAAAACTTTAATTCATTGATTTTGGCCATCACAATAGTGGATGTGTGAACTGGTGCATTGTCTTGATGAAACAACACTTTCTTCTTCGCCAAATGCGGTATTTTTTCATCGCTACAAAAAGTTAGCATAATACTCGCCGTTGGTTGCATTTCCATTTTGAAGATAATCCAGACCTTTTCCTTTTGAAGATAAAACAGACGCCATGGCCTTCCCTGTAGATGGAACTGTCTCAGCGTTCTTTGGACACGATTCTCCCATTCCAGTCCATTGCTTTGACTCTTTGTCTCTTTATCTCAGGTGTGAAGTGGTGGACCCATGTTTCATCCATGGTTATGAATCGACGCAAAAACTCGACTTTATTGGGGTAAAACATAGCCAAACACTATATTTAAACATCTTCACGACACTGTTTTTGTTCTATTGTGAGCAAACTCGGCACCAATCTTGCGCACAGCTTTCTCATTTCCATATTTTTGGTAAATAATCGATCTATAGCACTTTTCAGATAACTGACTTGAACATTTATTTTTACTGATCTGTAATTAAAATTTGAACATTTATTATTATTCTTTGTTCCTACGGATTTGTTTGTCATTTAAACAATATGTAAAAATAATTAACAAGAAACCATTCTTTTAAATGAAAAGTAATTAGACCGGATTTCAAGTGAATTATCATTTATGTTAATAATAATTAAAAATTTCAGCGATTTTTTAAGTTGTGAATATTATGGAACTTCACCATTATCTAAATTTTTTTTAAAGTGAACTCATACCTCCTTTTTGATTTGATATTTGATTTTTGGTTTGGTATTTTTTTGATTTGATATTTGATTTGATTATAACTTCACACAAATATTTCGGAAGCCCGACACAAAAAAAAAAACAAATTACTTCTCAAACACTAAATTTGATATATATCGATATTTATTCTTATCCAAGTTTATCTCAAAATTTGGGTATCCAGTTATATCCGATTAGATGCCTCAAATATATTACTGTATTAAATTTGATAAAAAATTATCTCAAAATCGGCGGATCCAACAATATCTAATTAAAGATTCTGATAGATCCAAAAATATCGAATAGAATTAATTAAGATATTATTGAATCATATTAGATCCAAAAAGATAAGTAATTTTTAATAGATCGAATTAGATATTTTGCGATAAAATTGAATTTACTTCAGTCACATGACATATATAATTTTTAATATAATTATATATAATCATTTCTCAAACTAAATTGTTAATTTTGTGTCATTCATACATAATTATATCTTAACTCCTTTAACGTCATATATAATTATATCTTAATTTGTATTATATAAATGGTATCATATATAAGCTTACCTTATATCACACACCCCACACGGTTAAAAACCTTTACATATAATTATGCATTATTATATGTTATTGCATGCTATTATATGTGAATACGTTTGTTCTGTATGTTTATATATAAAATTCTTATTACATATCGACCAATATATACATGGTTAATCGAATTACGTACGAATACATGAATAATTAGATATAACACAAATCAAAATTATATATAATATCTATGGAATGCATCCCGGGATTTTTCGTCCTGCGGGAATTAAGAATTCTTTTGTTTCCGCACTCACAGGAATTTAATATAAAAAATTTAAAACAGAAGTTAAATATTCCACATATTCAATGCAGCAGTTAATAATTAAAACAAATTTTTAAAGGACAAAATTATGTTATCCGTGCATGTCCGAACATTTTGTTATTTAAAAAAAAAAAACAGAATACCACATTTCCATGGGAAGTTGTTGTTGGTTTAAGTTCAAATTTGCATATAATAATGCTTATTTAATGACACGACTTTAACACGACTTTTCCCATAGAGCTTTTATAACCCATATTTCGAATATTTAAATAAGCAGTAACCCTGAGCCCACAGCATAGGGACTATTGAAAATTATTGTTTTCACGATATGAAAATTATTGTTTTCACGAGCTTCTAACACTGCGTTCAAAAAAAAAATCAAAATTTTTTAAATTTTAAATACGTTTTCATACAAAAATTTTATAATTTTTGACCCCCTTTGTAATCCCTCAAAGTGCGATTGCGCACCTAAAAAACCACGTGCCTTTTTTTGTACTCAACGACATATTCAAGTCTCATTAAAAAAAATTGAGGTATATTGCAACTTCTCCAACCGGTTTTGTAATACACTCAGCTAGACTTACATACAACCTACACTAGGTCACTTGCAAAGTGATTTTGTAGTCTAGAACAGTGTCAGTTTTATCTAGGGATTGTCTGGGATTTAATAAAGGGCTTTCCCACCCATTATTTTAATATTTCAAATAAGTCGCTACCCTGGCTTCCCAACATAGGCAAAATGGGTGTCATAATTTTTGTTTGTACACAACTACATCTGAATTTCGCAATTCCTGTTTTCATACAAAAATGGTGTAATTATTTACACAAAAGTAGCTTTTCGAGATGGCTCGACGTCCCATATTTTCAAAAAGACTATATAACAAATTTCATATATATATATATTAGGGTGGGGCGATTTGAACATCTTAATGGGCGCTTCGCGTTTCTGATTCTTGGGATTGTACTGAGCAAAAAAGTCCACTAGACCATACGTCTACGGTGAAAATCGAGCTTCCACATTTTGACTTTTTAGCCGTATTTTGTGAAAGTAACAATGTGTGGGATGGACATATCTCAGGAAGTAGGAGGAGCTTATCCAAGATTATGGTATCAATCTCTTCTTTGGAAGATTCTCTAGCAGATTAATGCATCAATCATATTTGAAATTTATTTTTAATTTCAAAATAGTGCTTTTTTGCCGTATTTTGTGAAAGTAACAATGTGTTGGATGGACATATCTCAGGAAGTAGGAGGAGCTTATCCAAGATTATGGTATCAATCTCTTCTTTGGAAGATTCTCTAGCAGATTAATGCATCAATCATATTTTGGGTGGGGTTTAAGGGGTTAATTTTTAATTTCAAAATAGGGCTTTTTTGCTGTAAAGTCAAAATGTGGAAGCTCTATTTTCACCGTAGGCGTATGGTCTAGTGGACTTTTTTGCTCAGTACAATCCCAAGAATCAGAAACGCGAAGCTCCCATTAAGATTTTTCGCCTTCCATACTAATCGCCCCACCCTAATATATATATATGCGAAAACTATTAATAAAAAACTCTTATTTATCTGCTAAGACGGTATTTTTGGAAATTCCTATGGGGGAAAAATTAAAAATCTATAATTTTAGAAAAACTGTTACATATTTGTCCACGATTGGTTAAATTTACTGTCCTATCGAAAAAATTTAAGTGCATATTTGAAATATTTGTTGGTTATAAATGAGTTTTAAAGAGAATGTTTTGCTGTTGTTTTCGTTGGTGAAATTTGTTTTTGTATGCGTTAGTGTGTAAGTAAATGTGTGGGAGTTTTCGGTCAAAATATTGTCTGATAAATGCATATTTTTATGTGTTAGTGTGCTGGTGTGTTACATAGGTTAAACGATATTCGATTTCTAACCATATGAGTCGTTGTTCCAGCATGCCACCGCATATATCATGCGTAAATAATGGTCGAAAATAGCCAACTAATATCACTTTGCGTACATTGCACACACACATCATACTGAAACATATACATTTATTACTATTCTAAAACCTCAAAGTGGAAATTTTTTCATTCCCGATTAAAAAAAAAAATGAATATAATGCAACAAAGAATTTTATCAAATTTGATATTGCCATATATCTAATTGAAATACAATTTGATCCGAAAAGTGGTGAATCGTATTGTATATATATAAATGGATTATATTACATTGAGTTGGATATAATTTGTAGTGTCCGACCGAACAGTTCGGCCAAAATCTATATTTTGTCGGTTTTTTGATATCTAGAGGCAATGATGACAAATTTTGGTATTGGAAACATGTTTATTGAGCCGACTTAATTCGATTTTGTGTATAAAATTAAAGAGAAAAGCCGAAGTTTAGCTATAAAGTTAAAAGTTCGGCCGCCGAACTATTTTCAATTTGGCCGAACTTTCTGAGGCCGAACAGTGAATTTATTGCTTAACTACAGACTTTTCTTCACTTTTGACACTCAAAATAGCATCTAATCAGCAGAATAAAAATTTTTCCATCCGCCAAATTTGTCCATAATGCTTTAAAATACCGAATACATAACAAATGCATTTTCTGGCCGAACTGTTCGGTCGGACACTAATAATTTGATACTATTCAAACCAGTGAAAATAAATTTGTTAAATTCAATACAGGGTTCTATATATTACGATCCAATTATTAAGAGTCCAATTTAAATTTAACGTACAGTTAAATATAAGTTTTATATGCGTAACAATCAAACATTTTTATGTTAAACTAAAGTTTTTTGTTTAATATTTAAAATTGTGATGTTAATGTAAGATAAATTTAATACATATTTTCAATGAGCATTTTCGAGCTGATATTAAAATTTTTAGTTGGATGTTATGGATTTCAATATAAAATCTTTTGCTTTGTTTAATCTCAGATATTTATTTAGTTCTACCAATCCAATTATATATTGGCCGTCTAATTACGTAGGGTATAAAATATTATAAGATACAAGTGAAGGGCTTATTGTAAAAATTTGATAAGCCACATATATTTTATTACGTATTTTCGCTGTTTTTTTAGACATCTATTGATTAGTATTTAATAGAAATTTTGCTTTAACAATTATTATAAATACCGAGCGTATAACCGTCTTGCAAATGTTATATTTTTTTTTTTGCTTTTTTCAACCTTTAAATACAAACTAAAAATAAAATGTGTCTTATCAAGTTTTTACAATAAGCGCTCCAACTAAATATGGCGTTTTATGAAAAATTACAGTGGCAAGTAAAATTGCGTCTTACTATACATGATGTCATACTTAACTGTATTAAATTGTACAAATCTGGACCACATTATACAAGATTATATAACATAATTTTTACTCGGGTTGTTATATTTGTATGATAACAAATCTTTATTCATTTACGATCACTCACTCTTCGTCGGCAGATGCTCTAACCCAAAAGTGCTAATATCAGAAATGTTTTTCTTGATTTTGTATTTGGTTTGCAGCAGAACAATTTTGCGATAACAATCAAAACCTTCGACCAAGTACTTCTTGCAGAAGTCTATTTTGAACTCGCAAACTTTAAAATGTTCTCATACTTTGAACTTTGAATTTCAATAATGCAGTTGTCAAAAAACACGAGTTGTCGGTATTATATCATATTTTTGAACAAATTAAATTATTAGAAATGACTCCAAAGTTGTGCTTCAACGAAAAAGTCCACGCTGAATTTAATGCCATTTTTGTTAGATGGGAGTCATGCCTCTTTTAAAGTGGAAGGGTCTTTAAAGTCGTAAAGGTTTTGTGCGACTACCTAAAAAAGGGTATTGTTTAAAAGCTTGTTTAAGTACCTCTAAAATTATATGTAATGTTGTATCATTTGCAAGATGGGAGTGCCTTGAAAAATATTTTATTTCAAAATAAGGTAAGCTTACATAAGTTTTTTTATCCATAAAAGGGTATACATATGGTACCAAATAGAACCTTAGCAATTTACCTTTCCAATGATGTATCACATCTTGCCATTTCCCAATATGGAACTAACATTTTCATAAAAAAATCCATAAAAACAAAATTTTTCATAGACAAAAAATAAAACTCAATAGTTGAATAAATTTACTTCTTTGCATTTTCAAAAATTTACTAAATTTAAGGTTATGTAGCTTTTACAATTAATGAGCTACTCTCCTAAAAGTTATTTTAGTGGAAAATTACAAGTAAACTTTATAAAACCCGTGTTCATTCATAAAGATATTTTCAAAAATTATATTCAAATGCCATATATTTAAAGCTCTAAAAAAATTACATTAAGCACATGCACCTCAAACGTTTATGCATGTTTTGTGTTGTCATTTGGTATCTACAGGGTGTTACGCGTTAATATTGGATTTAATTTTTTAACCAATGCTATCAACGTAAGTGCATATTTTTTTTTTTTTGATTTTGGGTATTATTTGTGGTATTTTAGTGGATATTTCTCGGTTTTTAGTGCATATTTCTATATTTTAAGCGCATATTTCCGAATTTTAAGCCCGTATTTTGGATTGTTTAGTGCATTAGTGTCGCTGCATTGATTATACACAGGAACAGGAACTTCATGCACTACAAACATGTGGTATGCATGAAAAATCTTTAAATATGCAATTAAAAATAAAAAATATGCACTTACATTTGTTTTTTTTTTAATTTTATTAAAAACAAAAAACCACATAACAAAATAGAATAAGGTTTGATTTAATCTTATTGTTTTCTTTTAATAAAAAGTACATATAACTATAGAGATTAAGTCTGTGACTCTAGTTAAGACTTTTATTTATTTTAAAGTGTGTTTAAAAAATACAAAAACAGATATCATCATAAAATGAACACATATCATCATAAAATGACAATTAAAATTTTAAAGTTTTATTGAATTTTATTGTTGTTTTGTATAGAAATTTAAGACTTTCAGTCTTAAAAGTAGTCTTCTGCCGGTCATAACGAGTCATAAGTAGGAATAGGCATGTCAATAAACTTAAATAATATTTTTACTTATACAAGGTGGCGCAAAAATAACCTTCCGATGTTTTTTGGCTGTAATTTAAAAAAAAATTAAAACTTTGATTCTTCTTGTGGATTATTTTTATTTGGTATTTTAATTTATTTTACATCAAGTCGAGAATATGATGTCATGTAAATGGCCACCGCCACAGTTGATTGTCTGTAATAAATTATGAGGCGAGGTAGGATCGCCATGTATTAGTTTCCACTATATAAGGCGAGTGCTGGTCCGCCTTGTAAATTAAAAGGCGAGTTTGTTAGTCTGTTAAGAACTGTTTCTTTATTTAAATTTTACCCTGCTTATATAGCTAACATGTGAATAAATCTTAACCTAGATTCTGAGTCACTTTCTAAAGTTACTCAAATAACTTAAAATTATTATACTTGACTTATCAGTACGATTGAGTGTATTGTGCATGACACATATGTTTGATATGTGCAATATGATGCGTTGCACTCGATCTTACTTTACAATAGTGTTAAGGTAGTGGTAGAATGAGTGGATACACTACATGTCATTTGAGCCCTTTTTATGGAATTTTCCATCACTTTGGCCAAAACTTCCGGCGATAGGTCCTCACATTCTTGACGGATATTGTCTTTAAGAGCTGCAAGAATCTGAGGCTTGTTGACATAAACCCGCGACTTCAAAAAGCCCCACAAAAAGAAGTCTGGAGCGGTCAAATCAGGCGATCTTGCTGACCAGTGCAAATCGCCAAAACGGGAGATTAGGCGCCCGGGAAATTCATCCTTCAGCATCTCGGTTGTGGCACGTGCAGTGTGTGCCGTTGCACCGTCCTGTTGGAACCACATGTTTTCCAATCCCAATTCATCAAGTTGCGGCAAAAAGAACTCGTTGATCATTGATCTGTAGCGCTCACCATTCACAGTAACCGTTTGGCCCGCGACGTCTTCGAAGAAAAAATGTCCGATGACTCCTCCAGCGAAAACAGCACACCATACAGTGACTTTGAGCGGGTGTAATGGCTCTTCGTGGATTACACGCGGATTTTCAGTGCCCCAGAAGCGTAAATTTTGCTTATTTACGTACCCGCTAAGATGGAAATGGGCCTCATCACTCATGATTATTTTTGATGAAAAATCATCTTCCTCTTGGTGGTGATTAAAGATGGCTTGAGCGTATGTTACACGCGATGGGCAGTCAGCAGCTAACAGCAGATGCACCGTCTGGACTTTGTACGGAAAGATCTTCAAATCTCGTAACAAAATTCGCTGTAAAGACCGTTGACTGATACCCATTTGCGTGGCACGTCGTCTGGTCGATGTCGACGGCGCTTCCATGACATCCTCGGCTACAGCAGCAATATTCTCTGCAGAACGGCTACTCCGGGGTCTGCCAAGCCTGGCAGCATCTCGTGTTGTGCCAGTCTCTTCGAGGCGAGCGGCTAAACGTCGCAGTGTCCAGTAGGCGTTGGACGGCCTAGAAATCTGCGACGAAATTCACGTTGTGCCAAAGTCACCGACCGATTATTGGTCAAATAAATAGTCACCAATATTCCGCGTTCTGGAGCAGTGTAGCGTAACATTGTTTATTAACGTGTATTTCGCATGTGTTTACTACACAAATGTAAAAACAGAACTGACATTAGGGGCCAATTGCAAAATTTATAGCATTTTCTGATAGGAGGTTTACTTTTGCGCCACCTTGTATAAATAATTTTTTTTTTTTTTTTTTATTTTCAAATGTAGAATTTTATTTATTTGTTCTCAAAAAGTTGTTGAATATAGAAAATGACCTCTCAACGTCGGCGGCTGTGATCGGCGCATGTTTAAACGATGTTCATTCTTTTGTTGTGTATTGATCTTCTGAGTTTGTATCCCAATGTGATTGGGTAACCCAGGCTTCTGAAAAGCTAAACTACACAGCAAAATAGTAAAATCCAAATAACAGGTTGAGAACAATTTAATTTCTGTTATGCAACCGATTCTTTTTATATGGAGTTTGTCCTATATGCAATAGGTTCTGTACCTTAAAACAAGAACAGGTTGCTTTAGAACTAAATAGCTTATTCTGGGACAGTGAAACCTTTAATTTTGACTCCTAGGAACCTGTTATAGAATCGATTACATATAACTGATATTAAAAAGACCTGTTATAGAACAGGTTTAGAGGTAAGCTGTTCTTAAACAATGTTGCTGCTGATTTATAGAGTTTCAAAGAAAAATAACAAGAAAAAAACGTGAAAAAGAGGTAGTTTTAACTATTTTTAATGTTTTTAAGCAATTTTAATTTAATTTTAAAGTTAGTTTGTAATGTTTAGTATATTCTCTGAAAACGTTTTGCACAAAAAACACAACATTTTAATTATTTTTATTAAAAAAAAAACTAAAAATTATTTCTATTAATCCGAGTTTGAATATAAAATTGAGGAGCAAGGATACTCTTTAGTTCATATGCCCGTTGGTGAAGTATAAAAGTGATTTTTTTACGAAAATCTAAATGCTATGAAATAATACATTTAAAGCAAAATAACAAAAATATGCATTTTTCCCTGATTATAAAAAATGTTTGTATAAATTTTGACAAGTAGTGAAACAAAATATTTTTAACCTACTTCTATCTCTGGATAATATGTAATATAATACATCATTTTGAAAGTCCTTAAACAAGCTTTCCAAGGAATTCCAAATTTATCAGGAACCAACAAGTACTTTTTAGCCAATCTATAAAACCCAACTGCAAAGAACAACCTACTCTGAAAGGGTCATGTCCGCCAAAAAACGTTGCATTTTTCAACTCATCGTTGCCATTTTAGTGGATGCACAAACTTGGTGCCAATATTAGCAACTCCTATTTTTTGACAGCTATAATATTGGAATATAAATTTTAAATTGACTTTTATTTTGACTTTGGAATAATTTTGTTCTTATGTCTTTTTTCGAATAGTTTTCGAGAAACTTCAAAAGATTGAATAGAAATTTTTGCAGAAAAAGATTTTTATCGCAAAATTGTTCTGAGGCAACCCGCAAACATAATCAAGAAAAACATTTTTGGTGTTTGCACTTTTGCTTAGAGCTTCTTTCGAAGAAGCGTGAGCGGGTTTAGTCTCTGTTTCATAATTGTCAAACAAATTATATGATAAGATGTTTATTTATGTTTAATTATCTTATCAGTTAGATTAAACTACACAATATTTTCAGTGTATTCTTTTTATTTATTCTAAATTAACAATTTTTCAATCAGCATAAATTTTCCTGATAAATTTGTTAAATGTATTTTAATTGAATGCTTGGTTTTTCATTTTCGCATTTAAGACCTTCCATATTAAAAATTCTCTTCTACTTATTTTAGCAATCAATCAATTTTGTCATTGAACCAACTGGACTGTAAAAATTTATAACAAAATGTTACATTGTCAATTTTTTTCCAAACTGCATCATACATCAGAACAAAATTTTGTAAATTTTAATAGGAATTTATGAACATCGCGAAAACATATATTAGGCTGCTTCTTAAAATAAAATTGTCCAATTTTTGATGGGACGATCCCGGGATGCATGAAAAAAAAAAATTTTTATTTTTTTTTTTGAAAATTTTCAAATATAACTCACTGCCAGACTTTGAAAATTTTGCCGATTTCCAAAAATTACATATTTTCATAAAAACAGTTTGCAAAGTTTTTTTGTAATACATGTAACCCATATTTTAGGGAAAAAATATTTAGTTTTTATGGGATTGTTAACCCTTAACCACACTTGGCCAAAAAATGTCTAAAAGTTTGCATCATTTTCTAATCTGCAATTATGATAAAAAAAAAAAAATAATCGCATCATGGGAATTGAAATAAAATTAATACTGTAGGTATCTCTTAATCCAGTTATCGTATGGACCTATATAATTTTGGCGGATTTGAAGGAAAGTCAGTATTTTTGGTAAAAATTTGAAAAAAAAATATTTTTGCTCAAAAGAAACTAATTTTATATTGTAATTATTTTATTAGATCACAACTATTTAGTTCCAAAACATAAACATATCGAGGGCCTATATTCAAAACCCTCTATCTTTGATTTTCACGAAAATGACTTTTTGATGGTAAAATGTTCAGTAAAACAGCCCTCATGTATGGTGTGAATTTCGTAACAAAAATATTTTTTTTTTTGCTGTTTTATTTGCATTTTTGTTATATCTCTATCGTACGCAATTAATTTTTCTGAATGCAAAACCCTCTATCTTTTCAAATAATAAATTTTCAAATTTTTTTTGAAATAATTTCTTCTTGCAATACATGTTTTCTTACTATTTTTATTTTGCATGCTGAACATGAATTTTACATTTTTTAATTATTTTATTATTATTAATTATTTTATTATTATTAATTGTAATTAATTTATTAGATCACAACTATTTAGTTCCGAAACATAAACCCATGTTAACCGGAGTTCAAAATTGTCCCACAAAGTAAAATTGTTAATTTTGTTCTAACTAGCCAACCAAAAATAATTATAGTTCTCAATTAAGTAAAATTTTCAAAGTAATAAATTATTAGTATTAAAAAATTAATGACTTTTGTTTAAAGGATCACGAAAAAGTCCCGACAAAATAATCAGAAACGGATTTTGTACATGAGGTGATTTTGATGATGAGCTATTTGTGACCAACATTAGGATTAGGAATATTGTTCTCTTTTTAGTTTGATTTAAATATATTCAGTTATACCTAACAATTTAATTTTGTGGGACAAATGCTGCACTCCGGTAAACATGGCTTAAGGACGTAAGAAATATTTAATGTTTTGGAACTGAGTAATTGTGATCAAGTAGAGCAATTTACAATGTAAAATTAGTGTCTTTCATCAAAAATATATTTAAATTTTTATTTTATCAAATATATTATCTTTCCTCAAAGTCCGCTAAAATTGGAAACGAAAAACATTTACAATTTAAAAATGCGGATTGTGCATAAGCTATAATTGCTAAGTAAAAAATTAAAATTTTTTTAAATTATCTGATGTATAATATTGACTACAATGAAAACATTTTAGGCCTTCAGATATTAGCCTTTTTTTGACAGCAATAAACTTAAAAATGTGGAAAATTGGATTTGGACAGTTTTTAGTTAAAATACGACATACATTGGTTGGATGTTAGCTAACTTTTTTATGTCCAAATTTACCGTTTTAAATACAGTTTCAGCCAAAGATTTTAAGAACAGTTTTTAGATATGAATCATTCCATGTCAGACCGAACACCTTTTTTTCAACACCACTTCCGATTTACTTTAAATTTGCCAGACGTACCCAGCAAAAACACACATTACCAAATCATGGGTAAAGTAATGTATCGCCATAGGGCTTCATGCATTACTTTACACGTTACTTCATTGATGAATTTTACAGGCGATGAGCCTCAAAGTAACTCATTACCTTGTAGTGGGTTACTTATATGGTTACATGGTGGGAAAAAGTAATGTGTCTATAAATAGATTTTCATAAAAAAAAATGCATAAAATTTATTTTTACAGATATTTTTTTTTTAATTTAATAAATAACTTTTTTTTTTATTAAACAAATAACTTGGTCATGCTGGGATTCGAACCTGGGGTCTCTGGTATTAAACAATTAGTTAGGCGAGAACTCTACCAACTGAGCTATATATACATACAATATTTTATTGCTTAACATGTAGATGAGTTGTTGTGCTTCGTGTTTTCGTTCGTGATATCAAAAATATACACCTTACCATTATGCTTACAAAAAAATCACAAAGTAATGTGTCTATAAATAGACACATCAAAAATATATATTAATAATTACTTTACGTTTATAATTCATGCATTATGTAATTGATGATCGGTAAGTAATTATTTTATGTTTTGAAGTAATGTAAAATGTAATGAGGTGTAATTACAAGGTAATCCATGAGTGTTCAATTATCGGTAACTCATTACTTCTTGTTGGAAAATAATGACACAGGTAAGGAGTACACATTACAAGGTAATGCATTACTTTATCGCACCCATTACCAAAGTTTTGCTGGGTATTAAACATTAAAAAATATTTTACACGTGTTTCCAGAAAAAAATGAAAAATTTTTTTTTTAAAAGGTTATGGGCACTTCAAAATCGTCAAAAATCGTGAAAAATCTTCCTACATGACAACTTTTAAACTAATGTTTTGCTAAAACTAGTTTAATACCTCATTTAAAGGCATTTGAACCTTCTTTTTAAAATAATTTTTTTTTAATTTATTTTTTTTTATTTTGAAAATTTGTTTTCCACCATCTTCGAACAAATCTGGAAAAAATATTTTCTTAAAGTTCAATATAACCTTAATATTTGCTGTAAATTTCAGAACGGAAGTCGAATGGATTCTATTTTTCACTACAAAAATTAGCGTGTTAATGTACACTCTAACTGTTTCAAGATACACTCAAAAGTATATCTTGAAACCAAATTAAAAAAAAAGTAAAAAATTGCGATTATTTTACAATATTAAAATTTCTTGAAAATTTTAATGTAGACTATTTAAATATACTTATAGACAAATATATTTCACTTTAAGCTGTTACTATATCAATCGTTTCATGGTACACCACATGGTTCACCACTATTTGGAGTGAATCCATATGACGGACTAAATTC
This sequence comes from Delia radicum, assembly GCA_021234595.1. Classification (NCBI taxonomy): domain Eukaryota; kingdom Metazoa; phylum Arthropoda; class Insecta; order Diptera; family Anthomyiidae; genus Delia; species Delia radicum. The sequence continues at coordinate 127,875,769 of CM037852.1, forward strand.
CGGCAGTATTTTCCAAACACATTTCGCTTTGTAACAACTAAAACGCTTTGTCAATTCCGCCAAAACTAAAGTCAAATAAAAGATTTTAAAGAGATTCATACTAAAATCGAAAAGGCATCAAAACATTCTAAGGACCCGGTTAAAAATCAACATATATCTATCCATTTATGGACATGTATGAACTGATTCATGTTTACATATGATGACACTCGATTTCATAAATGTCCATATACCTTCATATGTGATTCATATATGCTCGTAGGTGTTCATATGTGATCACACATGTAAATATTACCCCAATTTTCGTTAATGTACACCTACACTTAGAATACTATGTAGGTAAACCCCACTGCAATTGTAGTTGAAAACAAATGAAATTTCTCTTAAAGAAAGGACGACTTACATTACAGTAAATTCAACTAACATTGTCATTTGTTTTTTAATGTTCAAAAAATGACTAACAATTGTAGTAAAAATGAACCACATGGTAGTAAAAAAATAAACAAACATTTATTTTTTTTAATAAAAGAAACGACTGTAAAAAATGAATGTAAAATCATGAAACATCCATTTGATGTGGTTTGTTTTTTTAAATGAACTACAGGGTTAATAAGAAATTTAATTTGTTCTACAAATGACTGACATTTACATTTTAAATAAAGAAACTGTTTTACAACAAAAACAACTACATATTTATTTATTTATTTATTTAATGTCTATAGAACATAGTTCCTTACAGACTAAGAATATCTTAATTTTTAATTAAAATTAATTTAAAAAATTAAATAATTATTTAATTATTAAAATAACTACAATAATTTCACAGAATTGAATAGCAAAAAATTTTTAAAATTGGATTTTGATGTATTAAATTCTACAATTTGATCTACATTCAATAAATTGAATTCTCTAATTGTCCTGATTAGAGGACTATTCAAGATATAATTAGAACGATGACAAATTTCAAAAAACAAATCATTGTGACGAAGATGTCTACTGGGTATATTAAACGGAATTTTCTCCAAGAGACTGGATCAATCAATACTACCATTGATTGAATCCTACGCCGAGTTTCTAACGTTTCCAAACCAAGATGCATGCAACAGACTTCATATGTAGGAACTGGATAAACAAAATTCAAATGCAGTAATGCAAACTTAATAAATTTTTTCTGTACTTTTTCAATACGTTTAATATGAATATCTGCATGAGGGCTCCAAATTATTGCACCATATTCTAATTTAGACCTCACATAAGAAGTATACAACAATTTCAAGGTATAGGGATCAGAAAAATCATTACAATTTCTTCTAATAAAAGCAAAAGTAGAGTAAACTTTGGGAATCATTGTGGATCTTCCACTACGAAATCCATGCTTTTGTGGGATTATAAGAGATTTAGTTGCAAAATATAATCTATTATATATCACATGTTCAAAAAGTTTTGAAACTATTGTTAGCTTAGAAATTGACCTGTAGCTAGTCACATCCTCCTTGCGACCAGATTTAAATATTGGAGAAATTATAGTATATTTAAAACGATCAATAAAAATACCTTCCATTAAAGATTTATTAAAAATTTATTTATTTTATTTTTAAAGCAGAAGTTCCCTGAGTGTATGACCACGCATGCAAGTGCATGGACATGTGTGATCATACATGTAAATATTACCTAAATTTTCGTTAATGCACACATATGAACATATATGGTCCAACATATGAACATATATGAATTATTTATGACCACATATGAATCATGTATGAATGCATGTGAACATGCATGAAGCATATATGCTGATGTATGGGATACACATATGTCGATTTTTAACAGGGGACTTTAAAGTATATGTTTTAAAATGTGATAAATGCAATAAGATATGTAAATTGATGCAGCTTTTATTTAATCGTAGCAAAAACTGTAATTTTAATATTTTTAATTTGCCTGAAACTTAAAACCGCAATATTTTTTACGCCGATAAAGATAAATGACAAACGCGAAAGGATTTAGTATGCTTAAACATCGGCTAAGATACACACAAAAAGTTATTGATGTCATAGAAAGAAATTTTTTCAAAATATTTTACCTCAAAGTGTCGATAATTTTTGAAGTTCTTCATATATATAGCAGCAAACAAAAAGTCGGTAGTGAAAGCAATAATTGAATTAAGGGATACCTACAGTATTATTTTTTTATTTATTTATGTGTTTAATAAATTTTTTAATATGTGCAATCATTAATTTTTTTTATTCAAAATTAAAGTTTTAAAAATAATGTAAAATTTTAAACTTTTTTTGGCATAATGTGTATAATGGTTAATAATCTTATAAAAAACTAAATATTTTTTTCTTACACTCAAATAAAAAAGTTAGTAAAGTGAGCAAAAAATTTTGCTGAGTCAGCAAAATTTTAGTCAGGAGGGTGCTTGCAAAAAAATTGCTAATGTCAGCAAAATCTTTTGTTGAAAATCAGCGAGACGATTTTTAGCAACAATATTAACAGATTCAGCTAAAGTTTTGCTAACACTTAGTGGATTAGAAATTAATCACATTTTTGCTGAATATTAGTAGGCTGAAAAAAACTCAAAAAATTTGTAGAAAAATTATACTTTAGTTAATTCATTTGCTGAAAATCATAAAACATATTCTTTTTAATTCTTTTTAAAATAATTTTCAATACGTTACAAAATATAAAATGTTCATACCTCCCAAATTGACGACATGGATTATTGTAATATCTGAAAACAATAGAAATAATTATATATAACATAAACTAAACAAAATTATCTTTCAACTACTTACATTACTGGTTGTCTAAATGATGCTATCTTTTAAATGAAAGCAAATGCCGCAGAGAATTATACCCTTTTTTGCAATAAGAAAAAGGAAACATAAAAATCTACCTTACATTATGTCTTTGTCTTTCGCTTTAGTCTGGCTACCTGATGTATATTTGTTTGCAATGTGACCACACTAGATTATTAATATCATTTAGTTTACAAATACACATTTAATCTTTGTTAAATTTAAATATTTTATTTTGTCTTTTATTTTATTAATAGACAATTACTTTCACAAGCCGGTGACGACGCAAAATTCAAGTTGTTTTAATCTACAATTTTGTTTTATTAAAAGATACAAAAATCTTCCATGGTTGATTTTTTTATATGTCTTACAAGAGTTGTACTTTTTAGTATAATTTTCCTCCTCACTACCACATCGTGACATGCCGCTACATCTAATTCATTCTGCGTATATCTTTCAATCTGGTTGTCGTTCACACTATTGATGTGCTAATCAGTACAATTTTTTTAGCAACATAAATTAGTAAAACATTAGTAAATTATTAGTAAAACATTAGTTCAAAACAGCTAAGTGCTGAATAAGTATAACTAAAATTTTAGTTTAAAACATAATTTTAGCAAAAAATTTGCTGAAAAATAGTATATCTGATTTACAAGATTGTTTACTAACTTTTCTACTAACTTATTTTTTGGAGTGTATTAATTGGAATTCAATGTACTAATAAAAATGTGTATTAATTTTTTTTTTGCAAATAAACAATTTTTATGAAAATATGTATGTTTTGAATGTCGGCAAGATATTTAAAGTCAGGTAGCTACACCAAATTTTTTTTCCGAAAATTTTTTAAAAATTAGAATCTTTGTTTACATTAAATCTTTATCTAATCTCACTGCTGTCTCACCCTGTCAAAAATTCGATGATTTTATTAAGAATCAGCCTAGCATACATACATTTGGTATAAGCTTTGAAAATATTTAAAATAATTTACTCGTGAATTTTATAATTATTTTTCAACAAAAATTATCCTTTAATGGGTAATAGACAACAACATATTTAAGCTTATTTTAGTTGTATTCATGTTGTTATGGTCGTGTGCTGATAAGCACTGTTAATGTGAATGGGTATATGTGTAAGTGAGCAAGAGTTTGCAATAACATTTCAAAAAAAAAAAACAGTAAACAGCAAAACTAATACTACTTGCAAATAATATAATATACACTTTGCTAATGGATTATATGGAATTTTAAGTTTAACATAAAATAAATTATAGTTTAATACAGAAAAAAGTGTGCATTAACAAGGAAATACTACACTAATAAAAAAAATGTTTACATTTTTGCTAAAACTGCTAATAACACTACTAAACGGCCAAAACAAATTTCAATACTAGAATTCCTCGCTGTTTCTATATCACTTTATCATTAAAGTGTATTTTTTAATATTAAGTTGGTTTTTTACAGTATAAAACTTTAAGCCTTACCATTTGAACTATTCATTTTAACTAAAATTTAGCGCGAACATAACTAAAATTATTTGTTAATTTTAGAAGTTTTATTTCGTTATTTTGTTATTTTTACGGGGTTATTTATACGATTTTACTTCTCATTCCAAATAAAGCACAAATTATTTTACTAAATTTTGTGCTGCATTAATCAAACGAGGGGACGCTCTATTGTATAACTACCACCAAAAACATACAGATTTAGACAATATTCCTTTGCGAGTTTGTATTTAAAATGCTTAATTTAATAAAATGTATTTATAAAACACTAAATATTTCCCATTTTCTACCAAAAATAAGATTTTTATTACACTTATAGAATAAAAAACTGTAAAAATAGTAGATTTATTTTTGATAAATAATTATAAAATAATAATAAATAAACCATTACAAAATTTTAGTTATATCCGAGTTGAATTAATACAATGTATACAATGTATAACACAAAAAAAAAAAAAAAAAATACAAGGTCCGACCTATAAATTTTGATAGAAGAGACAAAAAAAAAAGACATGTATCGGCGTTTTGAAAGTTCACATCTGGGTTTCATTTTAGGGGGAGGTAAAGTTTCTCCAAATGCAAATTTTGTATTGTCATTAGGCATAGAAAATCGAGTAAAGCTTACATATTAACCCTCTAACTCCTCACGGTAAGGGTCTTTTTTGTCCTTCTTTTAAAAAAGAGCGAAAACACCATTAAAACAGGTATTTAAGGGGATAAAATGTTCCGCAAAAATATTCGCCATGAAATTTTACTATAACTCCCTGAATACACCAAAATCAAACATTTTTGTATAATATGTTAACCCTATAACTCCTCAAGGTAAGGGTATTTTTTGTCCTTTAAAAAGGGGTTAAAATTTTCCTCATAACTATTCGCCGTGAAATTTTACTAGAAGTCCCTGAACACACCAAAATCTGAATACACTCAAATCACAGAACAAATTATGTACACAATATATGCACCGCAATTTGACACGTTTTCAGTACAATAATATTTCTTTGATATTTAAAATTTTGAATCTCGCTCCTAGACGAGGACAAGAAATTCTCATTGAGTTTGTGATTTAACATAACAAATATCTCTAGAAATTCTAATAACAAGTCCCCTGAAGATTTCCTTAGGCAGGAATGAAATCCGGATAGGGACACGCCTACATCAGATTGCTTTTCACAATTTGTTAAATAAGTTTTGGTACATTTGGCACATTTAATTACTATAAAAGCACTTGATTTTTGTTTTGATTTTTTTTTTTTCTTTTTGTTGTAATGTAACGGATCTAATCAGCCAAAGAACAGCTGGCAATCTATCAAAATTTATAGGTCGGATCTTGTAATTTGTTTTTGTGTTGTACAGTGTAATGAAGTGGAATTGCGTAGAGCTAAAAAAAAAATGTAATTAATGAATACCTTCTATCCAAATTTGATATTAAAGGGAAAATAATAGAGAAATGACAGATTTTAGTTAAATTTGAACTATTTTTTTTCATGCTAAATTTTTGGAGTACTTTAAAATAAAATTCTTAATAAATGCGAAATTAACCCTTAGCTCTCTTTTGTTGTGTCTTATTTCTGACTTTCTGGTTGAATTTTTCGTTTTGGTGTATTCAGAGACTTACATAAAATTTCACGGCAAATATTTTTGCGGAACATTTTAATCCCTGTTTTAATGGTGTTTTTTGCTCTTTTTTAAAAGAAGGACAAGGAGTTAGAGGGTTAACATATTCTACAAAAATGTTTTCCGTAACATTTTACATAAATTTGCTGAACACACCATATACCTTAAATGTAAGCTTTACTCGATTTTTTTGCCGATTAGCAATACAAAATTTGCAATTGGTGGAAACTTTACCTCCCCCTAAAATGAAACCCAGATGTAAACTTTCAGAATTCAGAAGGGTTGATTTTTAAAAATCGTAAAATTTTTTTATTTTTTTTTTAATTGATACTTTAAACGAATGTAGTTTTTGAGTGTAACAAGATATTGCATTCATTTTTTTATTTAATCAAGAATTTATCTAGTTTATATTTTCGTCGATTTCGTCCCGCTATTCGCAAAAAAACTAGACCTAATGCCCGTAATTTCAAGCAATAGATACCTACCGGTGCTTAGATATCTACCCGTATACACGAACAAAATCGGGTAGGTATCTAAGCACCGGTAGGTAAATATTGCTTGAAATTACGGGCATAAGTCGGACAAAATTTGTAAATTCACAATTTCAAATGGGTATATTTCGGGAACTATTAGAGATACATGTAAGCATGTTTTTTTAGACTCTACCAGGAGATACCAAATATGTAAGAACTCAACAATTTATATGCAATAAATACCCTATTTTGGGTGACCAATCGCCGGCCGCGGTAGGCTCGATATTCCGTCACTTCTGCCTGTTTCAAATTTCATTGCAATCGGACTACTAAGTAAGAAATGGCCGAATTATTTCCAAAAATGTTGTGGTATATCCCACTGTATAATATTAAGTTAATTAAAGGCACACTGTGCGTATGAGTTATTAATATTTCATAATAACACTCATACGTCTCGGTGGTCTTTTTTCATTTTGAACCCGCTTCGCAAATCAATACAAACAACAATATAACAATATAAGCGCTTCCTAAATTATTTTTGTTTTCATTGGGAAATATTTTTTTTTAGACCCTAGGCGCTACGAAATAACCCCCAATGAAATAACACCCAAACGACAAAATGAAATAACCCCCAATGAAATAAATCCCAAAAAAATGAAATAAGTCCCAACAAAAAATAAAATGAAATAATACCCAAAAGAAATGAAATATTCCCCAAAGGTGAAAATGAAATAACACCCAAAATTTGGGGGTTGTTTCGTAATGAAATAACTGCCAAAGGAAGAAATGAAATAACCCCCAATGAAATAAGCTCCAAAGAAATGAAATATGTCCCAAATTTTTTTTATTTTTTGTTTTCATATTTTTGATTCTTTTGTTACACTGTTCAGTTGTTCTGCGTGGCGGCCTGCGGCCGATCTTAGGGGTTTTCTCCTCCATAGGACGCGGCAGGTGGCTTCGGTGAATACAGTTTTCCTGCGCGCGTCTCATTATCTTCCCTAGTGTGACGCGCGCAGGGAAACTTTATTCAGCGAAGCCACCTGCCGCGTCCCATGGAGGAGAAACCCCCTAAGAGCGGCCGCAGGCCGCCACGCAGAAAAACTAACAAATATTAAAAGAATTTCACTTTTAGCAAAATGAAATATCCCCCAAAAAATATGAAATAACCCCCAAAATAATTGCATATGAAATAATCTCCAGAGAATTTAAATTTTGGGCTTTATTTCATTGGGGGTTGCTTCATAATGAAATAATCTCCAAACCGTAAGATGAAATAATCCCCAAAAAAAATGAAAAAACCCCCAAACAATTTTACACAATTTTTTTGGGGGTTATTTCATTTTTGGCCGTTGGGGGTTATTTCATTGGGGGTTATTTCGTAGCGCCAGACCCTAAGATTGGAGTGACACGCAAATTTTATTTATATTGACTCAGGCGCACCGCTCCGTGGATTACTTTCAAAACCAATAAAAACAATATACAACAAATAACTGCTGATTGATAATAGCGTACACGCATTAAAATTTTTAATTTAATTGGGTATTTTTGAAGATAAATCAGTTCTAAAGTGTCCGCATTATGGTTGCATCTTTATGTAAAAAGTGTGTAAATTTAAATATTCGCATTTGATTTAATATTCTTCAGAACATCAACAATTTAAATGAATTGGAATGGCACAATTCCCTACTTTATTATTGCGGAAAATTATTTTTCAAAATTAAAAAAATTTTATTTAAAAATGTGGAGCTAATCTTAATAAATCTGAAAAACAAAAAAATAACAAATTGTAAAAGTGCTACGAGGTTTTTTTTTTTTTTAAATCATTAAAAATAGTTAAACCCCGGGACCCAAAAAAGTACTTTATGTGAAAAGTCCATATTTTACAAATATGAATTAATTTTTTACATCGAGATTGACCAAGTCTGAGAAAAATAAATAAATAAAATAAAAAATAAAAATAAATAAAAAGTAGAGGAGTGTATAAAAGTATAGGAGTGTAGCATTACAATGTAACTTAAATGGTGATGATCCGATGAATTTTAAAGAAAATACGAATATACAAGCTTACACACTTTTTGCAAATGTCTCATTAAAAAAAAAAAACTAAATTCCGTTAATTTTTCGAAATTTTCAAAACTAAAAGCCAACATTTTTATGTGGCTCCATAAAGTTTCTAAATGCAAACTATAATTTAAATCGGAAGATTAAAGGTTAGATTTGTTCCGATATATAGTGGAATGGCCGATATATAAAAACACAAACAAATTTTGGCCGATTTTTAAATAAATTTAATTTAGAACCTCTTCTGATTTTTTTTAAAAAAACATTATTTTTTTTTTTAAATTTTCCATAAAAAAAATCTATTGATGTAGTTAAATTTTAAGCATTTTCCAAACTTAATAATTTTTTTATAAATAATATTAACAAAACTTGTCAAAATTGATTCTTTTTTTACAAATTTTTGCTCAAACCATCAAGGACAACAAATACTGTAAGTTTCCCATCGGTATGAAAAATAATTTTTTTTTGTTAGAAAGTGTTTTGCAACCGTCAGACAATGACAATCGTAATTAATTTTTTATATTAATTACTGTAGAATATTTCTTTAGTTAGTCTCTTTACAGGAAGAAGAAGAAGAAAACATTTTTATTGAAAAATTTTACGGACACAAGGGATACACCAGACTGCCGCAGTTTCGTCCCCCTCCTGGGACTCGTCAGTGGTTAATTTATGTGTCAATTGAACAAAGTATTTTATATTGTTAATTTTGCTCTATATGAAAAACTTTTTATTTTTTGGTGTCGTACTGTGATTTGAACTCACAGTCTTAGCATCAAAGCTATGCATCGTAATCTCACCTCTTAACCAGTTGAGCCACGGTCGACACAGCGTTGACTGCGACTAAATTGGAGTTTGGTCACACTACGTACACACAAGTATTGTTTTGATCAGAAGAGACAGAATTAGCTAATACCAATGTTTTTTTGTTGGACAGTTGTGCTGCCATAAAATTAAACCTTATTTTGGGAAAACATCCATTATTTTTATTTCTAAATTACGTATACTTTTTGAAGGTGGTATATAAATGATATTGACGTGGGTTTAAATAAATTGCAAATTTTTAAAATGCTAAATACACTCAAACAACTGCAACTTACACATACATGAGCATAAAATAAAATTTAATTTTACACATAGTTTAGAAATTCTACCAAATATGTAACAGAATGCACATGTGTGTGAGTTTGCATTAGGCTGTTTATGTGCATATTTAATTGTGTATGGAAAACTTTTATGTATGACAGTCTATACGACTGATTAGCTTGATTGCTTCAAAATACCAAAAATTGTGATATTTAATTCAAATGATGACAATGATAATGTTAAAATAAACAAAATTTAACTGAAATGCAAAACTGCGATAAGAAGCTTATAATGTGTTTGTTAGAGATTCAGTTTTATTAAAAAGGTACTTAGGCTTTAAGCTATTGGCACATATTTGGGAATGCAGTTTGCAAAAATCAATTTTCAATATTAAATTAGAGCCAAAAAGAGCCAAAAAATAACCTCCAGTTGAACGAAAATCTAAGAAATATCAAAAAAAGATTCGGCCGGTTTGTTTTTATCAATGTCATGGATAAAGGGGATCTTTTAACATGTAGTTAACAAAAGTTAATCCTTTTCTTAAACTTTTTATTTTATCATGTTGTAAGTTTCATCATATATGTAATTTATTTCAACATGTTGCCATTTTCACATCTACACAAATGTCTACATACTGCTACACATAAGCAGACCCTCTAACTACTTGGGAATTCATTTACCTTTCGTTGATACAATGTGACATTTCTAAGCACTTATGTAAGTGTTTACTCAGAAAATTATGTAGGTAGAATTAAATAACTGCATTTGCAGTTGAAAAGTTGTGCACTGCATTTGCATTTAAATAAATGTGTAGATATTTTTCACTGTTAAAAATTAACTGTCAAATGTAGTAAAATTAACTACAGATGCAGTTGAAACAACATTACCAGCATTTAAACAAAGTATATTAATAAAAACAAAACTTTTTTGTAAATACCCAGTCAGAAAAAGACATAGGACCACCAGTGGCAAAGGTACTTTAGCAGGTGATACAAGTGTTAGGCAGCAAGTGCTTTCCTGATCCCAAAATGATAACATCATTAGACAAGATGTCCGTCTGTTTGCAAAGTTTCGGACTAGCACTGGGGAAACAAAATCACCAACGTTTTCAAAATATTGGTAAAACCATGAAATAGAGAATCTAAATTTTTTTTTGCTAAAAAAAATTTAAAAAAAATTAATGTATAATTTTTTTTTTTGTCCCACCGGGACTTGAACCCTGGCCGCCAGATTGACAGCCGACAGATCTAACCACTTAGCTCACGATACATATGCCAAATGCTAGCTTAAAACATAAGTAAATGATAACTGCTGGGTAACAGTTGATTGCACTGTCATAATGTTTGATGTAAACAATTTGCCAACGTTGTGAAAACAAAAAAAGTTGGTCTTAAAAGAGCTATTCCAGAAACTAAAAATCAATTTTATATGAAAAAATATGAAAAGTATAAAAAAATCACAAAAAAATGTTTACCTGAAAACGGGCTCGAACTCGGAACCTTCCTACTATAAACTTTTTCAAACAAAGCATCATCATTTTTATAAAATAAATGTTTTACCAGTGGTTAGACTTTTGAGCCGTTAGATAGTTCTGACTGTATAGCACTGGGAAAAAAAACGTTTTCTCAACGTTGGCATAGTGGGGTCAGTCAATTCCTTGTCAATGATTTTTTCTGTAGACCACTAAAATTATTGTAAAACAAATACTTGTAAAACGCTTTATGGAAACGCTGGTAAAGCTTCTTAAGCAAGTGTTCTGCCAGTAGCTTACTCCTCGGTTAGCCAGTGGTATAATGCTTGATTTATTGTACCACTGGCAGTTTCTGACTGGCAGTTTCTTAAACTGATTTTATTATTTAATAAACATACTGTTGTAAAACTACCCAGGGAGATTTTACTAATCGTACAAATATTGCTGGCAAACGACACCTATTTTTTTAAAACCTAATGTCAAGATTGTTAATCCCACATTTTGCCAACACATAACCGATCGTCGCCGACGCTATGCCAACACTGTGCCTGATTGTATTTCTTATGCCTGGGTATATTTACATAAAATATCACTTTAAATATTCACGTTTCACACAATTTTTCCAAATCATTTCTGCCAAATGTCAGTCTTTAAGAGATGTAATATTGTTTCTTTGATTTCGTTTCTTCACACTGATTTAATATACAAATATTAAAAAACTTCACGAAAACAAATACGACATTTAATAATATTCAAGTAAATATTTTTTTTTTCTATTTCAAATCTTACATCAATATTTTATTTATTTAAAAAATTTACAGCGTATCTATTTAATTGCTCTATATTCTTTAACATTCCCTTTTACGCTAAAGATAAAAGGGAAAAAATTTACAAACAAGCCTTTTGCTGCAGACGGCATATTGTTTTTTTTTTTTTTTGTTTTTGTATCTTTTGATACATCCACACTCTGTCAAAAAGTCGAAACAACTGCAGAAAATAATTGTTGCAGAAATACAGTAATTTTGGTAGGTTGTTTAAAAAAGCAACCCTCAAAAACGTTAAAAAAAGATAATCTATATATATAAAACAGGATGTGTGTATGTATGTAACGTATGGACTCCAAAACGGCTGGGCCGATTTTGATGAACTTTTCAGGGGATCTTCAGAATATTTATTCGGGTGAAACTGTGCAGCCTGATTTTTTATTTTCGGTCTGTGGGCGGAGGGGCGTGGCATAATCCAATTTTCATATTGTACCACCAATGACATATACATATACTTATTTTTTTTGCTTTTTTTTAGTTTATTTTATTTTGTTTGAAAGCCGTTGTCATGTTTTTCAAAACGAGATATCAAACTCTTAAATCGGTTATGTAGTTCCGAAGATATTTACAAAAAACCTATATTAATCTTCAAGCTACATATGTTACACGAAAACAACAGCCTCATCCGTCTATTCAAAACAGCCCTAGACCAGATGCCGACAGATGATTATACGGTTGTGATAAGAGCTGACAACACACCGGCTGGTGAGCATGAGCGGCGCTTCAATGCACCGGTGATAGGTGACGTCGCAGTTGTTATGGCAGTTGTTTTCAGCTATTCATTTTATATACTTCAGCAAATAAAGGCGATAGAAGGACAAAGAGGCGTTGGGCTTCCCATGAAATTACAAATTTTAAAATGATTTACTAATGTGAATTTATTTTTTTAATTATATATTTGCGTAAAAAAAATTTGTTGATGTAAAGAATTAATTACAATTTAAATTTGAAGGAAAAACAACGTTTGCCGGGTCAGCTAGTTCTAAATAAAGCAACTGCAATTTCAGTTAAAATAACTACAAACGCATTACTACATAAATAACTGTCGTGTAGTAACTGTAGAACTTTTCTGAGTGTTGTTGTTGTTGCTATTGTTTCAAAAACGTTGCAGTTAACTAAACGCAAATTTAGACAATAAACCTGGCAAGCAAGAACGCAACGCACTGAAAAGTCAGTCGATTATTTACAGTAAGTTGCAAATACAAGTTAAACAATCTACACTAGTGTGTCCCTTAAAAATAGATTTGTCGTTATTGCAAATGGCTCCAATGGAATCATAATAAAACACATTTTTTTGTATGCTCCTCCGTCGTCCCTAGTGTTTGGATAAACCACTTAATGGATCCACACAACTGATACATCGTCAGAAAGCTATGGTGTTGTAGATTGCTATAGGCTTTTTTTATTTTTATAACAATTAACTGGTCGTGATAGTGGACGAAAAATTGCAAAAAACTCAATATTTTCCCTTTTACAGAAATGCATTTTGACCGATTGTAATAAACATGGTACTAAATGAAGGCCTTATAAATTTCAACAACCGTTTAAATCATTTCGATGTCTTAGCTTGCAAGCCAGTGCTTTTAAATTAAAAATCACTATGTCCATTACATACAATGCACCCTGGCGTATACTTAATGTTATTTCTTCTTAAAATATAAAATCGTTTGTGTGAACACACAAAAAATAAAAATCCATTTCAATTACGAAAACCACCGATAGCTTTAATTGCTGAAATTACAACGAAATTCATTTGATTAAAAAGTGATCACTCCCAAAAACCAAAAAAAAAATTGTGGTTGCCATACCAAATATTTTTTTTTATAAAAGTATTGTTGCCATACCAAGTGAGTTTTTATAGCTTAAATTTTATAACATTGAATTTAAACCGGCATGAAATTCTCATTTAGTTAGCAGATTTGTTTATACTTATGTGAACAAATTCACACAGAAATTAGTTTTTTTCTTTCTATTGAAGCGTAGGGGTTATGGGAAAAACTTCTTTGGATTTTTTCTTAGCAGAAATTAGCCCTTTTGTTGAAATCGGAGTATTTTTTTTTTTGTTTAAAATATTTTTATTTTTTGCATATTCTTACTGTTTAAAAAATTTTTTAATTTTTATTGAACAAAATTAAACTTTAACAATTACATTATCAATTATATGATAAGGTTTAAGAATAAATAAATATTCAGATTTAAACAACTAAAACTAAATTACTTAACTTAATATAGTAATAAACCTAATAAGAATTAATATCTACTCTAATTGAAATAAATTTAAGATATTTATTACTAATACCACTTAACCTGTTTATAAACAACAACTACATAAATATTACAAAAAACAACAACGTGTTGATGTTTGCTTTTGAGCGATAATATAAAAAAATATCAAGCAAGTTCCGAGTTTGAACAAATATTTAATTGATTCAATTAATTTTTAATTGGCAGCTTTTACAATTTTCAACAAACTGATTTAATTGAAAAAAGTAGGAACATTTTTTTTTCTGTGTATGTTTGTAATCTAATATCGATTACACCACTAGACGTATCGAAGCCATATTCATACATTATGATACTTGGGAGGCAAGCTGAGTTTTTTAGACGCGGTACGCGTGGAATTTTTTTTTTTTTTTTTTTTGATAAAGAGAAGCAACACTCAGGAAATTCTTCCTATTAATTAATGTTTAGCTTTCTTTGGAAAGGGGATAGTGGAGAGATGGAAGGTGGTTTAGGATGAAGTGCTTCAAACATGGCAACACTGTAATTGCGCGAGATGATAAGTCTTAAAACAGTTGTTGCTCGCCACCTGATGTAGAGTTGGCGAATTTATTGAAGCTTTTTGTTTCATTATTTTACTTTACTTTTACTTCGGTGGGGTTAAGTGCTATGGGTACACCGAAGGTGGGCGCAGCGATACATATAAGTGATAGAAAACTCATACATATTATTTTTCTAAATTCATGTTGTCGTCACCGGGAATCGAACCCGGGACCATCTGTGTAACAGTCCAACGCGCTAACCATTACTTTGTTGATATAAACATCATATATATATTTTTATGACTGTGGCTATGCCCCGTGTTGGCCCATAATCAGAATGAATATATGTTATGTGGATGGAAAAAATTGTACATACTACAACAGTGATAGGTGGCGCTGGAGTTGATATATTTGCAAAATTGTTATTTATTATCCAATGTGACCCATATGTAAAACACATGTATATTAGTTACATGACGGAAAAATTAAAAACACTCAATAAACGTGGCGCTATAGTCGATATATCAGCGAACATTTTATTTATAGTTGTATTTATGAACCGATTAGTCCGATATTTAGACGGTATATTTGTTATATGCGAATGAAAGACATTACAAAAAATGTACCTTTTAGGTAGATTTTTAATTAATCGTTCTTCAGCACTTGGGCATTATATCGTGCTCAACTGTATGTGGGGCGCTTCTAACTGTGAAAATTTTATTAAATGAGAAATAAAATATTGTTAATTTTAATATCTTGCAAACAAATGTCTATGCGACCAAGTATAAACATTGGTCAACATACTCTCAACCATGAATCATCACAAAAAATATGTGCAAAATATGTAGTTGTTTGGATTGTATACAGTGTCATCATTTTTAATGTAAATGTCAGTCATTTGTAGAACAAATGAAATTTTTTACTAATCTTGTAGTTCATTTAAAAAAACAAACCACATCAAATGACTGTATTATGATTTTACATTAATTTTTTACATTCGTTTTTTGTTATTTAAAAAAATAAATGTTTGTTTATTTTTTACTAACATGTGGTTCGTTTTTTCTATAATTGTTAGTCATTTTTTGAACATTAAAAAACAAATGACAATGTTAGTTGAATTTACTGAAATGTAAGCCGTTCTTTCTTTAAGTGACATTTCATTTGTTTTTAACTACATTTGCAGTGTTATTTACCTACATAGTATTCTAAGTGCACCATTCACGATCGATACTGAAATTATGATTGATAAGGTGGATAAAGAACGCTATGTGATCACGCTTCGAAATTAAAAATTAAGAAGTAAGGAATGTGTTGTTTATAAGAAAAGGCAGATAGTGATTCGACACAGAATTTTCTTGCAAAATTCTTAATTCCCAAAATTTATAAATTTGCCATATTGGCTCCTGTTAACATATTTCAGCAGAAGTTGGCGTGGCGTACTGTAATTACATTTCTAAGAACTATACCAAAATTTGCATACACAGGAAAAAGGGATATGGCACGTCACTTGGTTTTAATTTGGCATGACATTTTCTTTTTCTGTTTCTTAAGATATCAATCGATTTTAGTGACCAGCCAGGGAATTAGATATATGCCGTACTAGATCGGGACTAGAAAAATGGGCGTGGCACCTCTCATATTTCCAAAAACAGCAGAAGTGATCTATCTCGAATATTATAACTACATATTTTTATTACATGTATGTTAAATGCCGGATGAATAACTAAGGGGACTTGCCACCTCCGATGTAGCCCAAAATTCATACAGGTTTTATCTAGCCTCATACTGTACGGTTTCTGAAAATAGTTTGACATGGCGTTTTAAATCCGGATAGAAACCAGCCTACATTAAGTTATTTTTTACAATTTTTTAATAAGCATTTTGGCACATTTAATTACTTTAATTATATTTTTAGAATAGCATTTCTATTTAACAAATTTTAAAACAATTTTTTACACAATATATTGAATAAATCATATTAAGAGGCATAAATGCAAGTGCATTTAAAAAAATTTATTAAATTTTCTTCCAAATATTTTTCTATATCTGAAACAACCGGTTTTTAAGTTAGGGGGTTATAAATATGAAACAAACCTTTTTTAACAACGTCATTTTGAACTAATTTTTATCAATTTTAGTTTACTTACACCACGAAAAATACATCAACAAAAAATAAAACTTTTCATTATAAAGTTTAAACAGAGACATGCTTTAGCTGTTACTGCTACTGCTTGCTACATGTTGCGGTAATCAGTTTACATTACTATCAAGTATAAGTTTATAACAACTGCAATACGTAGTAGGCAGGTAATACACACAGAAAACAGTTTTGTAGTTGCAACCGAATTTTTTGTCAACCGAATTTTTATGGTTCCACATACTATCACTATTATTAAATTTTAATACTATTGTAACAATCGACATATATTTACAAATTTCGAAATTCTATTGTATCAAATGAATATTTATGTATATGGACTATAATATTCTATAAATAGATTCACATGCGTTCAACAACATTTATTTTATTAATAAAACAATTTTATGCCTCGAACTGGGCACGAACCGGCGATCTACAATTTCTCAGGCAAGTACTTTACCTTTAGCCCAAACCCAATTTAAATATGTTTTTATAAATTTTAACCTTGAATATTTTCTAGTTTTAAATTTAAATATTTGTCTAAAAATAGATTTGTATGTAGAACCGAAATTCCTGCTTGTCACGCAATTACTTTACCTCTAGCCTAAATTCGATTTGGATTTGTATTTTCCAATGTCAACATTGCATTTTTTTTTTTCAAATTTAAATATGTGTATCTAAAAATTGATTTATATATACAACAGACATTCTGTTGGTGATCTCAATATTTTATTAGAGTAACCAAAACTATAAAAAAATGTATATATTATTTTAAAACTATATTATTAAAAAAAAATCTTATGCCGCGAACTGGAGTCGATCCGGCGACCTTCTGCTTGTCAGGCAATTACTTTATCTCTGACACACACATTTGAATTTTAAAATTTCTACCTTGAATATTTTTTTCTTTCAAATTTAAGTATGAATGTGTAAAAATGGATTTATATGTACATCAAAAAATGGGTTGCTAATCTTAATATTTTATTAGAGTTACCAAAACTATTTAAAAACTTTATATTATTTAAAAATTGGTAACGAAAACTAATATAATAAATAGATAGATATTAATTATTATCTTCTATATTGGTAGTAACAACAACCAACCACTTTTCGGAGATTGTATCCCTTGAATTAAAGAGTTGCAGTTAAAATCGATTATTAGTTTCGCCTGCAAATCTTTTATTCAAGTGATAAAATCTCCGAAAAGTGGTTGGTTGTTGGTATTAAAGGTAATGTGGAAGATTTTATTTTTTTAATATTGATAAGGAAAACCAATAGTTTGAATGATGTGACTGTGTTTTAATTAATTTTATATATTTTCTGTTTACAATATAGTTTAATTATTCAGATGATGAATTTTAAGTTTTTACAATTAAAATTATTGAATAATGCTTAAAATTTGTATTCTCTGTATGTAGGTATCGTAACTACACTCAAAAAAAAAATCAGTAAAGTCAGTAACATTTTTGCTGGGAGAATTCTTGCAGGAAAATAGCAAATATCAACAAATAAAATTGTAAAATTAGCAAAAATTTTGCTAAATTTTGCAAATTTTTTTGTTGCTGATATTAGCAATTTTTCTGCAAAACATCCTCCCAGCAAAAATGTAGCTGACTTTAAGGACTTTTTTTTTGAGTGTACATACATAGTTAGTAAGTAGTTCAACAGGCATCAGTTGAGTTAGAAGTAGATAATTGCTAAGTTAATTAAGCACAATTTATTAAACAAGAAAAAAATGGATTTTTTTTACATCAAATAAAGTGCTATTATTGTTGTTTCCGAAAAAAAGAAATATTTCTACAGAAGGGAATGATTAACTTTAAAATTAAATTTAAAGTTAATTTTAAAATAAATATATTTAAAGATATATGAGTTTTTCTCAAAAATTTTTAAAACCTTTGAACTAATATTAGCTTCCAATAATTTTCGAAATTGTTTTATTCGCGAAAGGCGGTTTATATGTCTGGATAAAGAACAGTTTAACTCGTAGGAGTGCAACATTTTAAGCAAAATTTAAAAAATATTTTGAATTTTTTGTTCTTTTTATTTTATTTGGGGAGTTTAACATTTGGATTTCATTTGGTATTTCACATTTTGCTTACTCTTGCGAGATAATTTTTACATGTTCAAGTGGCATGCCATCACCTAACTAATAAATACATGGCAGTCGAAAATTTAACCCTTTCACAACCGAACTTAACTTCCCAAGTTTTCTTTGTGGATTCGTATTTATCTTTCGCTATTACTTACCCAAGTAATAGCGAAAGACGTGTCGAGTTTATTTCTATTATCTTGTTTTATGATAGCACATCTTTTTTTAATAATTATTTTGCAATGTTAAAAATTTTAAAATATCTTGATTTGTAAATCGAATTTTGACTTATTCCTAAAATATTTTTTTTTTACGATATTTGGAATCAAGATATAAAAAGCTATCCATATCCTATTTTGTAAATCAGATCTAACGAAAATTGCTTAAATTTTTATACGAACAAAAAAAAAAAATGAACAAAAACCTCCTCTTTTTTCCATGTGACGACCAATTGTATTCAGGTTGTAACAGCAATTTTAGAGTCCCGCAATGCAAAATTTTAAAAAATTCAACCGGCGATAATGTCTTAAGGAAATAAGTTATCTTAAAAATTGAAAAACTGAAAAAAATAATAAGAGTAGTTTGTTCAGGTGACGTTACAAGTATTATGAAAAATGTATTTCCAGGAAGGTAAAAAATCGAAGCATTTTGATCAAAAAATACACTTTTCTCGTTGTGGGCGTTGTGGTGTAATGGTTAGCGCGTTGGACTTTTACACAGAAGGGTCCCGGGTTCGATCCCCGGTGCCGGCAACATCAAAATAATATGTATGAGTTTTTTCTATCCCTCATACGTATCGCAATGTGCACCTTCGGTGTTCCCATAGCAATTAACCCCACCGAAGTAAAATAATGAATCAGGGCTATGAACCAAAAAGCTTCAATAAGTTCGCCAACTCTCCATCAGGTGGCGAGCAACAACTGTTCTAAGACTTATCATCTCGCGCAATTACAGTGTTGCCATGTCTGAAGCCCTTCATCTTTCCCCACCTTTCATCTCTATACTATCCCTTTCCAAAGAAAGCAACACACTAAATATAGGAAGTATTTCCTGAGTGTTGCCTCTCTTTTATAAAAAAAAAAAAAAAAAAAAAAAAAAAAAATATAGCTCGAGCGCTTGATGTCGGATAGTGAATCTAAGGCAAGATTTGGATTCAGCGTACCTTGTACCTTTAGAAAAGTATAATTTCGTTCTAGTGTCAAACATTTTTCGGCCTGAATCTTTAGGTGTAAAAGGTACTTACATGTACTCACAAGTGCTCCGCACTGTATATGTCCCATATTTCTTTCAGTGTCCTGTTTCTTTAATCTTGAAGGATTGGACCATGTCCTACCTAAAGTTTGATATCCAATGTCCAATAGCGTTCCAGAAAATAAGTACCAAAAACTAAGAAAAAAATATTCATATTTTTTAACTTTGGAGTCACTCTATTCGTCTCAGAGACCATATTGGTCTAAGTGGTTGGTATGATCTGATAGGTACATCTATCCTTTATCAATACCCAATCACACTCAACACAAAAAATGGGACATATATTAACCATTTCATGGAATCAAAAATAAATGGAATAAATAATAAAAAATTTTAAGCAATGTTTCGTAAATGTTGTAATTATGTACAGTTAGAGGTATGTTTCGTTGATGTGTTCTTAGTACAAAAAGAGTACGATCAGAAGAAATGTTGAAGAACATTAAAAAAGCAGTGTTTTTGCTGATTAGTTTTAAATTTTTGAGTTTGTTGCGTGGACTGAGTTTTTTGTTATTTTACAACATAAAATTAGAGGAGCATAAAAAAATGTACGTGCTAAAATTATATGGACTTTTCGAAAACTCTGCAAACATTGCATACAGGTTATGCAATGTTTGCAGAATGGAAAATCAATATGTTCTTTACAAAAACGGGGTTTTTTTAAGTTTCATGAATATCGGAAGGGGTGAAGTTAAAAATATCATATTTTCGTCAATAGGAATTATGTAATGACAGATTTTAAAAACCTATAAATAATAGTTTCAATGAATATAATTGATCGCCCTCACAATTTTTTTTCGAAAGCCACTGTGTGCGAAATTTGTAAAAATTAACATTATTTGTACGTTTTGTCAATGCTTTAACCCTAAACCTTGGGCGCATTAAACAATTTTAAGAAATAAAGATTTTATGGACCAAATGAAACTTAATTAGTTTTAAAAAGAATCGTGTTAAAAAACTGCTATTATTTGGAATTAACTTGTGGAAAATACAATTTCTCTTCAACTGATTGCGTTAAATTCAAAACTACTATCCAAATCAAATAATAATTTTTAAATATTGCGTAAACCGCGATTTTAAGTAAAAAACTAAATATTTTTTAAACGCTATAGAATTTAAAAATGGGTTTTTCTAAAGTACTAAAATAAAAATAAAAACGTGGTCGTTTTTGTTAGTAGTGGGCGTTGTGGTGTAATGGTTAGCGCGTTGGACTTTTACACAGAAGGTCCGGGTTCGATCCCCGGTGCCGGCAACATCAAAAATAATATGTATGAGTTTTTTCTATCCCTCATACGTATCGCAATGTCCACCTTCGGTGTTCCCATAGCAATTAACCCCACCGAAGTAAAATAATGAATCAGGGCTATGAACCAAAAAGCTTCAATAAGTTTGCCAACTCTCCATCAGGTGGCGAGCAACAACTGTTCTAAGACTTATCATCTCGCGCAATTACAGTGTTGCCATGTCTGAAGCCCTTCATATTTCCCCACCTTTCATCTCTATACTATCCCTTTCCAAAGAAAGCAACACACTAAATATATGGGAAATATTTCATAAAAAAGTTAACTCAAAAGTGTGTTAAATCAGCTGAGCTAATTTTTACTGTTTTTTTTATAGCTTAATTCAGTTATTTAGCTAGAGTTATTAGTTATAGCTGATGCTCCATGGTTTGTAACTAATAGAAGAATTCATGAAGATCTTAAAATACCTTGGGTTAAAGATGAAATAAATAGGTTTTGTTCCCGTTACATAGATCGACTAAGTGATCATTGTAATCCTTTAGCTATTTCTTTATTAGACGAAACGGAAGAAGTAAGAAGACTGCAAAGATTACACGTATTAGACCTGCCGTATAGGCAATAGTATTGTAAATTTTATATTTAATGTAAATAATGTACATAATGTATCATACAACCTTGTAAATATATAGTAAAAAATATAAAATTAAATTTTTAAGATTAGTTTATTAAACTTGCTAAAGTTTAATAACGTATGTTATGATCCTTTTATATTATCAAATTTACTAAATGTTGTTAAAATAGATTGTAAATAAAGTTTTTTAATATAAAAAAAAAATATGCCTCAATAACAAATTTTATCCGTATATGAACGAATTTTTCGACCTACAATTTAAATTAAAATTTACAAATTTTGCTAGTTAATTTAAATCATAATTGCTTTCAAACCATTATTTTTTTTTTTTGCCCCCACTTGTAGATGGCGTTAGTTTCTAATATTTATTATTTTATAATCATCTCGGAAACAAAAGGAAAATGGAACAAAAATCGTTACTCCGCACCTATTGAGTTCTTTTTCGTTCACAAACGGTTTATAATAATGTAATGTATTAATGTGCCATAAAATGTAAAAATAAAAAAATTAAACCCAAATTTTAAATACCTTGTTTTTGTTCCTCTCGTATGAGTTTCCAAAGTTCCATCTAAGCGAAGACTAATCGAAATACCATTCTTGCTACCTAGCTTCAGCGGTTCGCTATGACTTTAACAGCGAGACTTTTCACCTTTATACCCCTCCGCGAATGAAATTTCTAAAATTCCGTCTAAGCAGATGTCTACGCTGGATTAGAAACCCAAAGGCCTTCCCCACCCCGTACAAATTTCGAAATATCCCACCTCAGCGGCTTCAGTAGTATGTCCTACATATTTTTATAAATCCTGTCTTAGCTGTTGTCTTCGCGGGATAATGAACCCACTTACCAATTCAAGTTTATCGCTTTAGCAGTTTGGTCTTATTATGTCTACTATGAAGTAGGAACAATCTCCACGCTTTAACTCATTATTTTCACAGTGTTTTCCTTTTTCGACATAGTAGTTTTAAACGTCTATGTTACTGGATAAAGATAATTAAGTATTTTAAAAATCTTAAAATAATTCAACAGTTTTGCTTCAATCGTGAATACAAAAATTATTTATATTTTTGATCCAGAGTTAAAAATAATTATGAGACCTTGTTAAAACATTATTTAAAATCATAAAAAAGTTTAAGATTTTATATTTTGAATGTAATGTTGATAAAAAGGTATGAAGATTTGTTTCTCTGCTAGAAATTAGTTCATCGATTGTATATAATTTTCGAAATTCTGACCGATCGGACTATGAATTTTTCAAATACACGAAGTCGAAAATATTACAAAATTTCTTCTATTTACACTCAAAACATAAATAATGGATGGTTTTTATTGAAATACTACTAAGCTTATAAAAATTATAATGTTGCGGTTGTCATATGGTAATTTTATAAAATTTTCAAAAATTACGTTAGTTTACAAACATTTTTTTTAAATTCCTTATATTTTTAAATAAAGATTTATTCACAAAGTTATACAAAATTTAAATTTTTCAAATATCTTCAACCGTCTATATACATATTCTGTCAAAGTTTCAACTTTGGTTACTAACATTTCCACTAGAGGGCGCTTAAAAAAACAATAATAATTTCTTAATGAAGCAAGCATTGTTTTATTCATCTGCAAAGTTTGGTTAAGAAATGTACAGCGGATCTATGACGTGCCATTAATGATTTATTGGTTTGCTCCCTTTTTGTGGACATCTACGCATAATAAGGAACCCACATAACAAATTCCAAGTCACTCGAATTAGCTTTACAGACAAGCCGCCATGGTGGTGACTTTCCCCTTAATGTCCCTCCCTGTATAAATTTACAAAAATCCCATGTAAGATGATATTTATTCGGAATTAGGAACCCACGTACCCTATTTCAAGTTCCTTGCTTTAATGGTTTGGCCAGGCCACAAAGGGGAGTGGCTTTTCCTATTTTTGACAATCCCAGTAGGAATTTCTTAAAGTCCCATCAAGTTCCTCGTCGCCAATGAGTAAAATTTTCCTTTCATGTATTAATTTCCAAAAATTCCGACTAACCGCATGTCTTTCTAGGCCACATACCAAATTTCAAGTTTCTATCTTCAGCCGCCAACTGGAAACTTTTCCCCACTTTAAACCCATATTTACCATGTTAATTTAAATGCCCTTTAAAATTTGGAAAGTTTTTTCAAACTTTTCATTTTAAAAAACACTTAGTTTTTTAGATCCGATTTTATAGTATGTATATTGTTTTCTCATTTTTGTCCAATTTTGTATCACTTTTTATGTATCCAATTTGAGACTTTTTCCTATCGAAGCATTTAAAATTCTTTCAATTCAAAATTCTAAGAAATATTTAGATTTTTAATTTATTTATATAACGCAGTGTATATTTGATACTTTGGTGGTAAAAAAAATCCTGACACCAGTATCTAAATAATTAACAGTAGAATTAGGCTCAACAGCATATAATTCGGCGTCAAAACTCATTATTTATGTTCGACGTGGTCGTTTTTGTTAGTAGTTTTACACATTTTCTTTATGAAAAAAAACGCACAAAATTTGTAATAACCCTACGGGAAAAGGACCAGTCACAAATCTGGTGAAGTGAATGGTACTTTGTGGTAGTTACCGGTCCTCGATTCGGTTCTCTGATATGTCGGCTTGTCATAGGAGTTGGCAATTTCCGCCTTTTGCGGTCCTTGTGATATGTCGAAGAATTTGTCGAATATGTATGGAACAGAATAAAAGCTTGTCTCTTATTGCCATACAAATTGACAACTAAAACGCGTCGAGCGATGCAGTTGAGAAATAGAATCTATATTATTTTCACAACGTTTGTTGTTGTTCTCTCATTTTTGTTACTCATTCTCTCAACAGAGTTGCCCCATTTTAACTTTAATATGTTCGAAGCCTAAATTTACATTCAAATGAATTATTTGGTTATTTTTTTAAAGATTTACATGTAAAAACTAAAAAATATTGCCTTGGCAGTAAGCGAATGAGAAATTGGAGCCGGAATGAACCCCTACGGTAGTTTACCCTAAAAAAAATATGTGGAATTTTGTAGTTACTGTCCAACGTCGTTGTTTTGGCCCCATTTTTACTTAGTTACATATTAATCGCAATGTATTATGTTACGAAGCAAGCACAAAATTAATAGTTCCGTGGAACCTATATAGAGAGATCGCAAAGGCTTAAACATATCTTGGTATAGCAAATTTAAATCTATGAAGTGGCACTGGAACTTGTTGATTGAAACTTTTCATTAAGTTAATGCAGTTTCTCATAAAATTTTATTAAAAAAATTATTTAATTTATTAAAAATTTCACACGTCTAAGAATAAAGTTTCACTAAAAATTGTTTCATTAAATATATGAAGCTTTTTCATAAAGTTTAAGAAGAAATTTCATCAATTTAGTGAAAAAATTTCATTATAACTCGTCCAAGAAATTATCTCTGTGCATTAGAGTGGTTTTAGTGTATATGGGCAAAATTTTTTTTTTGTGTCATTTAGTGTTAAAATGCTATTGTAAAAGTTTTAGCTCAATCGGACTATGCCTTCCCGACCCCATTCAGCCCTAAAGTTTAGAAAACGGAATACAAGGCGAAAAAGTCACTTTTTTTAGTTTTTGTAAAATTTTTTAAATGTCGTAAAAGTTTTTACTCAAGAAGGTAAATTAATCGAAATGAAGATATAATAATGTTTTCAAAAGGTATAAAAACACAAAATCGGTAAAAACTAGCCCAGTAATAAATAATGCCTCAGACCACTAAGGTGGCAATTATTTCTTGACCGAGAAATTCTAGCACACATTATAAATTTTTTTTAAATTGATTACTGAAATATATTTTTTTACTTAAAAGACTCAAATTTGTGAGATGTAGAAGTAGTTTTTTTTAGGATGGCGTTAACCTGTCCTAATGTGATGTCAAAAGCGGACAACATTTTTTGGGTGTTTTTCAAATCTCCAATTTCAAATTTTAAAAAAATTTCTTCAACCAAACCTCTTTTGTTGTCATAAAATATTTAAAATCGAAAATTAGCTACTTTTGTACCGTTTGCTGTTTTTGTTTATCATCATGACTTAAGGTTGAAAATAAAAAATTTTGGACATAATTAACCCATGTGGACCAGAGGCCCCAAGATACCCCACACTTATATATTTCAATTTACAAAAAACGTTGAAGATTTTTTACAACTTTTGAATATTAATAAACGTGATATAATATATATATATATATATATATATATAATATATATATAAATATATAATATAATAACACAATATTTGAGGATTCTGTGCCAAAAGTTTTGGACATATTAAACAACGTTAACCCTTGCCGAGCCGCATTAAGGTCAAAGAAGTTACTGCGAGAATTTATACATATTTGAACAAAAAGTATTTAAATTCTTTTACCTTCTTGAGTAAAATTTAATTACCTTCTTGAGTTAAAACTTTTACGACATTTAAAAATTTTTACAAAAACTAAAAAAAAGTGACTTTTTCGCCTTGTATTCCGTTTTCTAAACTTTAGGACTGAATGGGGTCGGGAAGGCATAGTCCGATTGAGCTAAAACTTTCACAATAGCATTTTTACACTAAATGGCAGAATCCTAGACCTGAGCACCTATAAAAATCGAAGATCGATTTTATAAAACCACTCTACTGTGCATCAACAAAATACTTATCAATGCTTCTTATCAATGACGTCAATATATTTGTTGGATAAAGGTTTTTTATTTCGGTTTTATACCGGTATTGTGCCGGTATCACTGTTTATACTGGTAAGGACCCGTGACCGTAATTCGTTTCGGTTGCCATCCTTAGTTTTTTTTCGTTTTTTTTTTTATTTTTTGCAATTTTTTTTTAATTGTATCAATATTTTTAATTTTTGGCAAATTTTTAATGTTTTTCATTTTTGGCGATTTATTTAATTATGGCGAATTTTTTAAATTTTTTTATTTTATTTTTGGAGTTTTTTAAATTTAGCGATTTTTTGTTTTTTTTATCATATTTTTTTGTTATCATCAGTTTCTTAAAAATACTTATAGTAGTACGTACGTTATTTGAGAACAAAAAAACAAATACAAACAAATATTCCATGCAAAACAACAAATATCTCTTATTAGTTTTTTAAGTTGCGTGAGTGTGTATGAGCAAATCTATACAATAACAGTTATACTCACTCTCTTATAACAAATAACTTGTCAATACTTACAGTTCTACTAATGCACATCTTTAGTATGAATATGGCTACGATACGTGTAGTACATACACACATACACACAAACGATTTTATATGTTAAGAAGAAATATCATTAAGTATACGCCAGGGTGCATTGTATGTAATGGAGATAGTGATTTTTAATTTAAAAGCACGGTCTTGCCAGCTAAGATATCGAAATGATTTAATCGGATTCTCATTTGAAATTAATAAGGCTTTCATTTGGTACCATTTCTATTACAATCGGTCAAAATATATTTTTTATAATGTTTTAATTTTAAATTAAAAAAAAAATAAAACCAAAAGTTTGTTTTTCGATCTTTTATCATAAATTATGATGTGAGCAAGATTATTCAACTTCAAGATCATTTGTTTTTTGTTAAAAAAAAACTAAAAACAAATTAACTCGAATCTTGCTCACATCATAATATATTTTTTATAAATGTTTTTAAATAGTTTAAAATATCGAAACGTAACATTTTCTACATATTTCACACTTATTTGTTGGAAAACTCCTCCAGATTTGATTGCAAATTGGATATGAAACAAAAAGCGACAAAAGTAATAAAGAATTGGTAAGAAAGATAACGGTCCAATCGCAAAAAGAATTTTAAAGTTGCTCGAAACTTTTTGTTTTAAAAGTTTTCCATATTTATAGTACTCCTCCATTGGAAAGGTCGACACCAGTTTGTATTTCATTTGATATCAAATGTGTATATTGTTTCCTGGAAAGCAGCATGGAAACACGGAAATTTGGGTTATTTTTCCCCCTATTTTAACCATTAAGCATGAAATTGGCCGCTATAAAGATACCCCATTTAATAATTTTGCCAGCTCTATTGCTTCCATATTTACTCATATTTGCTTATTTTTGGCATTTTTTGATTTTTAATTTGTTGGCTTTAAACCAGCTTTTTCTTACGATTTTTTAGCTTCCAATTTGACTTCTTTTTTTTTTAATTATCTTCGCTTGAAATGCCTTCTTTCTCAATATTTTTAGCTTTTCCTTTTACCTTTCTTGTAATTTTGCTAGTTTTTGCCTTTCTCCCATATATTTTTGCCATAAACACTACAGATTTTGCCATTTTTTGTCTTCTGTGGTTATTAACTTGGTTTTTGTTTTTAATAAAGAAACTTATCAAGTATATTTAATTGTATTTAGAGTGTCGAAAACCGTAACCGGCCTTTTTTTAAAAAACCGAGCCGGTTTCGAATATTATATTATAGGCTGCTTCTTAAGAAGATATTTTACTTGAAAAACTATCACAACCATTATAAATTCGATTTGGCTAATTTTTTTACACAATCATATTTGAGTATTAACCGTATTCGAAACTGAGTTTTTAAAAACCAGATTTTTCGAACAAAGCGATGACCCGTTTTCTAAACTCGTGGGTTTTTGAACACTCTAATTGTATTCTTTTGATTTTTGACACATTAATTAATATTATTTCGCAAACACAATTTTCTCGCTGCAGAACTCGTCTTGTAAACAACAGCGCCCTTTTAATTTTATCAAATAACTAAAATTCAACTCCAATATAATTAAAATTTTGTATATTTAACTGCTTTATTTTTGCTCTTTTTATTTTGTTAGTAATTAGCAAAAAATATCTGCTAATTTTATAATTTTTTTCCACAGCCAAATTATTACACTCATACAAATAAATCTGTAAAAATAGCAGAAAAAGTTACTAAAAATAATTTAAAAATTACGTTGCAGGAAAAAGCAGTGAAATTAGCAGAATCTTTTGCTAAATATTAGTTAAATCAAAACAGCAGAAAAAACTGTAATATATACAAAATTTAAGTTCAAATTTTTGTTGTTTTCATGAAAACTAAGCGCCATCTATTCGTGAAAATTTTTATTATAAACAATAAGACAACTGAAATACAGTTCTGTATTTATAAGATCAATAAAATACAGAGTTGTATCTGTCTTTTGTCTGTCCTGCATGTGTCTTTATTATTTATTTTGTTCCTTTTGTATGTACATCGGAAGGCCACATGTCAAAGACTGAAGCGTAATCTAAAAAAGTGAAAATAATAGAATAATAAGTATACATTCTATTTAATTAGCACTGATTTTCCAATTGTTTCGATATCTATTATTGTTAAAAGGTAATATTTTTTAAATTATTTTATTATTTTTTTAAACATTATAAATTATTTTAGAAATACAAAAACTACTTACTTACCACTTTTTAACTTTTTTTGATAAAACATGAATATTTTTTTCATAGTTTCATTATTACTTTATAATAAAAAGGAGTTTTCAATAAAAAAGTTCAGAAAAAAAAATTTTGTTAAAAATTTAGTATTTCTTCAAGTCAAAATAGCAAATTTTTTTTATTAAAACCTAAATTTGAACTAAAGACGAGTTAAAAACTTGTAAAGTTGGATTACTAACGGCTCCTCTGGGTACGTCAATGCGCACGAAACTCATGTTGGGGCCGAATTTGACCATATGTGTTATATAGTATAGATATTCTTAAAATAACTAACAAATCCGTAAAAAACAAATGAATATGAAATGAAGTGAGTTAAAATAAATGTTTTTTTCAGTAACAAAATATATATAAAATATGCTCATTAATTCAGTTATTTGAATTAACTTCAGTTTTTTGTTTTTGTACGTTTTTTTCAACAAAATGTAGACACGCACACTAACATATAAATCTTGTTTGTATGGCTGTAGTTTTTTTTTGGAAACTTTTTCAATTTCTTGTAATTTTAATTGAAATAACTTTGTATATAAACAAGCCATTTTAATAAGAAAATAAAATTTTTTAAATATATATTTTTTATAATAACTGTGAACTACAATATTCCGTTTTTGTGATTAAATTTTTAAAAACTTTAATTAAATCAAAATAATAAATAAAACTAAAACAAATCGGGTGAATGGCAGTTAACTATTATTATTATTTACTATTAAATAAAACACGTTTGAAATAAATATTAATTAAAAACTAAATGCATGTTTCTTTATTTTTAACTCAAGTAGTTCGATTTCGTCTACAAAAATAAATAGTGCTGATGCCAAAATATAATGTTGTAAGATAAAATAGTTCAACTGAATTAGAACCCGTTTTGCCAACTTTTGAACTAACTTTTATGAGTGTAGTTTCGTAGGCCCTAATAGCAAGATTTTTTTGTATTAAATTCTATAATTCTATAAGCTTCCTAGAAATATTCGGAAAAATTCTATAATACAAGGAACTAAAAAAAAAATTACATTACATTACAATAAAAACAATCTCTTTACAATTTGTTTATCCTTTTATACGATTTCCAGCATGAAACAAAATTTTTTTTGTAATGAAAATCTTTCTGCACACTGCGTATCATAAATATTGCCGCACTACATTTGTCGTCATATTTAAAGTTTAAGAAATAATTTAATGAAACTTATTGCTGTTTCTTAAAGTGTTGTATTTGAGTTTATGAAAATTCGAGCCGTCGACTGCTTAAATTGATGAAACTCGGCCCATAAATGTACGCAGAAAAAAAGTCTTACTGTTCATGAATATTTTATGAAAAATTTGCCAATGTACTAATACTTATACATCATAAATTTTATACATCCACTAGCTGCCTTCAAATTTTAATTGTAATTAATTCTTTAAATCCAAAAATTTTCTTTACGCAAGTAAATTTCATGGGAAGCCCAACGCCTCTTTGTCCTTCTATCGCCTTTATTTGCTGAAGTATATAAAATGAATAGCTGAAAACAACTGCCATAACAACTGCGACGTCACCTATCACCGATGCATTGAAGCTCCGCTCATGCTCACCAGCCGGTGTCTTGTCAGCTCTTATCACAACCGTATAATCATCTGTCGGCATCTGGTCTAGGGCTGTTTTGAATAGACGGATGAGGCTGTTGTGTTCGTGTAACATAGCTTGAAGACTCGAAACGATTTCCCGTCTGACTTCAGTACTGATTGCGCAACGCTGTTCAACTTCTGTAGCTTCATTGCCAGTGAAATAAATTTGGAGGAACTTGGCATCATCATTGGGAAGTGGGAGCAACGTTCCAATTCTGTGGCAGATTTGGCCTTGCACTTTGAAGATGGGCATGTGACCGGCGTTGTTGATGGTATTAGTTGCTCCGTAGGACGTCATTTGAAAGCATGAGTTGTACTTTCGGATGTTTTGAAGGAAGTGCTTGGAAATCGGATTGGCGCCAGAGATGTAACTTTGTAGGGGTTCTGGCGGCTCAATCATTGGTGGCAAAACAACTCTACCGTTCGAACAACACATTCCTGGGGATTCCTTAGCGAACTTCAGTGCACGACAATGTAAGCAAACTTTGTCCATTGCGCCAATCACTACGTCCTTGTGATTCCGGAAATCATCGTCCCTATTGTAGTAAAATGCCGCCAACTTTAAATCGATTCTTTCTCTTGATCGAGCCATTCGGGAGCGATTGTCAGCAAGTCTTTCGACATGCTGTTGAGGTGACTCAGCAGCTCTAGATGAAGAGGCACTGTCACGCATTTGCTGAAGCCGTGATTCGCGTTCTCTTTCCGTTTCTGCGGCTCTAGACGTAGATGCCCTTTCGCGATTTTCCTGAAGACGTGATTCGCGTTCCTCAGCTGATTCAGCGGCTCTTCTTTCCCTCTGCTGCCATGTTGCGGTTTTTTTTTTAGCAATGGCTGTTTTTTTTGGTGGCATTTTAGTAAACTGTAATCGTGCAAAAGAAACAATGATGTGTTTTGTTTTTTACTTTTATACCATTTTATTGGTTGTTGGAACCATAGTAATCATATTACCTGTTTGATGAATTGTCATTAAAAATAATTTGTAAACTTATTTTATTATTGCAAATTGCAAAACACTTGTTATTTACTAAATTTATTTCACTTATAGGTTTTTAACTTATGAACACAAAACAACAATTAACGCAAAACAAATCAAATGCAGTCAGTGAGCAATTGAAAACAAATTTTGTTTGAATGTACCGTTTGTTTTTATATTGAAAGTGGAATGCAGAGAGTTATTCAAAGAATTTTTTTAAAGGTTTTACTATGGAAGTGTATAACGCAGGTATTTTAAATGCAAGAGTACACAAAGTTGTTTATCATCGATTGATAATATAATATTATTCTTAACTTATCGTACAATTTTGCACCTTAGTAAGCGCGGAATATCTTGTGTTATCGAATGATGTAAATATTTTGTATATTAAAACTTTGGTTATGGGTACGATAAAGTAATGCCTTACCTTGTATTGTATACTCCTTTCCTGTATCATTATTTTCCATCAAAAACTAATGCTCTAACTGTAATAGGTTACATAATGCATTACTTTGTAATGAATACTTCTTACCTTCACCATTATTTGGAAACATAGAGTAATGTGTTACCAATAGTTGGTTACATAATGCATTACATTGTAATGCATACTTACTAATTACCTTCAATATTATTTTGAAACTTAAAGTAATGAGTTACTAATATTTGGACACTCATGGGTTGCATCATTACCTTTTACATTATTTTAAACCATCAAAAAATAATAACTTACCGATCATCAATTACATAATGCATGAAATATGAACGTAAAGTAATATATACACATTACTTTGTAATTTTTTGTAATCATTAGGGTAAGGCATACATTTTTGAAATCACAAACGAAAACTCAAAGCACAACAATTCATTTACATTTTAAGCAACAAATTATATGAGACGATATCTCATTTGGTAGAGTTCTTGCATAACAACCAGAGACCCCAAGTTCGAATCTCAGTAAGAGCACGTTATTTTTTATTTAAAAACTAATACTATTTGTAATAATTGTGTTTCATATAAATTTTTTTTTTTTGAAAATCTATTTATAGACCCATTACTTTTCCTAACCCATTAACCATAATAGTAATCAGTTACTTTTAATAAGTCCACCCATTACATTTATGTTCATTGCCTGTAACATTCATCAGTGAAGTAGAGTGTATTGTAATGCGTAGAGCTCTGTGGTGATACATTACTTTACCCATTATTTGGTAATGTGTGGTTCTGCTGGGTATATAAGCAAACATTTTGACATTTACCGTTCCAAAGTTATGACCATTTGACTGCAATGCAAACATTTTTTTTGTTTTTGGAAGCGAAATTACAAAATTACAAGTAAATGTGTGCTGTTAATTTGCTTCCGAAACCAAAACAAAAATGTTTGCATTTCAGTCAAATGGTCAGAACTTTGGGCATTATAAAAAGGTAAGAGGGCTATCTGTTAAGAAAAATAAAAACATAAGTTAAGTCTTATGTCTTTTTTCCAATTTTTTTTTAAAAGCTATGTATCTCGGCGATTTTACTTTTTTGAAATTTTTTTTATTGATTCTGAAAGGGCTCCCAAAGTCCTTTCCAACAGGCCGAAAAACAAAAAAAAAAACCAACCACTGGTTCAGCAATTCTACCCTACTACCCTCCGACCTCCAATCCGAAAATTTTCAAACCGCTGCCATTTCGCACACTTGCATTTTCATGAAATGAGCCAAGGAATACGCTGGTGAATTCGGCAGGTCGTTACTGAATCACCCTGTATGTTACCTGTAAAGTTAGCTATATGTAACCTGTTAATTTATTGCCGGTGTGTTATCCTTTGAAATAGTCTGAATGAGCAGGGTTTTTGAATTATTTAAAACAAAAAATAGCAATCTTTGAAAGGCTTTTCATGGAATTGCATGCTGTGCTAATAATAAGGCTTTATCTGCATCAGATAGCTTTGGTTTTGTACCCTCGGGTTTCTTTTCCCCATATCCACTTTGATTTATTACAAAATTGCTAATAAATTTATCTGGTCGCTTATTTTTTGCGTAACTTCCACCCAAATTTTCTTAAAGGGTTAAAATGTTGCGTTTTTGAATAAAATTTTCAAAAATGCAAAAAGTCACTTTGAGGTACCCCCAAAATATTTATTAATTTTTTTTGACACAAAGTTTGGGTAAGTTAGCGATTTTCTAGGAAAGTAATATTTTTTATCTGAGTAGTTATGATTAAACGCAACACAAAAATTATTTTATATTTTTTTAATTTTGAAGAAAAAAAATTTGAATTTTTTTTTAAATTATGACCATTATTCCAAGGGGCCCGATTTTCAAGGGCGATGCGGGACATCTTCTCGTTATGCTAGAACTCTAATTTTTTGCATGGTGAATTTTTGTACCCAAACAAATATTTTAAGAGGGGGGCAGCCCCAAAAATCGCAAGTTGAAAAATAAGGACCACCCTATCTTTACCTACACTCAAAAAAATAAGTTAGTAGAAAAGTTAGTAAAACGTCTTGTAAATCAGGTATACTATTTTTAGCAAAATTTTTTGCTAAAATCGTGTTTTCAGCTAAAATTTTTGTTATACTTATTCAGCACTTAACTGTTTTATACTAATGCTTTACTAATATACTAATGTTTTACTAATTAATTTTGCTAAAAAAAAAATTGTGCTGATAAGCACATTAATAGTGTGTACGACAACCAGATTGAAAGATATACGCAGAATGAAGTAGATGTCGCGGCATGTCAAGATGTAGTAGAGAAGAGGAAAATTAAATGTAGACAGAGTAAATTGAAAGACAAAGACACACAGACAGAGTAAATTGAAAGACAAAGACACACATTTTAGGTAGATTTTTTTATGGTTCCTTTTTCTTATTGCAAAAAGGGTTGTTTTTTTCGTTTCGTTTGTTTTTGTTTATTTTTTCATTTCGTTTCTATAATTATCTTCGGCAGTTGCGATAGCATCATTTAAACGATAGCATCATTTAGACAACCATTGATGTAAGTAATTGAAAGACAATTTTTGTTATGTTATATATATTTATTTCTGTATATTTTAGATATTAAATAAATTCATGTCGTCAATGTGGAAAATGAAAATTTTTATATTTCGTTATTATAGTTAATTATTTTTAAAAGAATCACAAAAATATGTTTTATGATTTTCAGCAAATAAATTAACTAAATTACAATTTTTCTACAAATTTTTTGCGTTTTTTTTCAGTCTACTAAAATTCAGCAAAAAATTTATTAATTTTTAGCAAGGCTTTTGTATTTCTAATCTACTAAGTGTTAGCAAAACTTTTGCTGAATCTACTAATTTTGTTGCTAAAAATCAGCTCGCTGATTTTCAGCAAAAGATTTTGCTGACATTAGCAACTTTTTTGCAAGCATCCTCCTGACTAAATTTTGCTGACTCAGCAAAATTTTTTGCTAACTTTACAAACTTTTTTTTTGAGTGTACATAGTATTTTAAGTGTCAGGAAGTAGAAATAAGCTTTAGATCGGGTTTTTAAACTTCGATTTGGACTCGTTATATTGATTCAAATCGGCTATAGTTATGAAACACTAAGAAATACATGTATAGGCCGTGTTTCGTCAATTTTAAAAGTTGATGACTCAAATTTGCATACACTAAAGTACACTTTAAAATATTTCTTAAACTTTTAAATATGAGGATAAATGTAGTGTGTCTATAGTTACGTAGCGCAGTGTATAAAACAAACATTATTTTTAATTACTTAGGATAATCTTGTTTTATACTTATTTCATTCTCATATTACTTTCTTACCAACTTTATTAATACTTTTCAATAGAAAAGAAAATCTACAAAGAAGAGAAAATTTACAAGAAAATGGAAACCATATTAAATGATTGTACAACAAACACTGGCAAATGTTCATATAGAAGAGGAAGTTTTTATGCAAAATATAAAGAAATGGTTTCATAATGCTGTTAAGCATACATTCATACATACATAAAATAAAACATCCTTAGCCGCATACTGGACATTAATTAAACTTTACGCAAGTTTTAAAAAAAAATTTAGCATATTAATATTTTTATAGTGTTTTATTTTGCTTTTTGTGCAACATACACTTACTTAAGTAAAACAAAATTAGTTTTTTTTAAAGTCCGTTTCATATTTATAACGCGCACATGAAATTATGCTTTGCAGCTCTATACAATTTAAACTAAGCAATTTGCCTTGAATTTTTTAATTCGCTAAATGTCAGTTATTAACACTAGGAATTATCGAAATTTGTTTATTCTGCCTGAATCTAGTTAAACTGACTTTTGTTTCTAAAAAAAATTGTCAAAAATACATTTTACATCCGATCATTACGGTTTAGGTCGATGCATAAAAGATTATTTGAGCTAATAAAAATCAAATTAAAAAATATTGAAAATTTTCTTTGAAAAAATCTTCACATGGGTTATAAATATGCATTTCGGAGAATAATAGGGTTTATAAAAAAAAGCATTTTTCGCGACATAGTTCTTATAGTTCCGAAATTTCGTAATTAGGATATGTAACCAACAAAACAAACAATTATTGCCAGTTGTCAAAATTAAAATAACTTGATTAGTTTCTGTTTTTTAGAGCTACAAAGTATAACTTGATACATGGGTTATAAATATAGAACGGACCATATGTTTGTAGTTTTTCTTGGATACACTTAAAGAATTTTTTTATTTGAAAATATTATATACCACAGACGTTGTCCTGCCGAAAATTTCATTTACGAAGAACTTTTTTGAAATTAACCAGAGTTTAATATAACCACAGATATTTTCATTTAAATTTACATTCATAACTATGGTTTAGTCCTAAACTTTGGTTATTTTAAGATAAGTTAGCAGGCCGATTTGAAAATTTGTAAAAAGTTATTGAAAATGTAAACAAATTGGAAATGAGAGAGAAAAATTAAGTCAGAATTTTGTGTCAAACAAATGATTATTTTTTTTTTATATTAGTTTGGAATCACAATGAATCTCAAGGCGTCACAACTTCAAAACTCACCACATTTTGAAGGTAGATCTGTAATTTTGTTTAAGATAAAATATTTCACATGAACTTACAACAAAATAACAATTCGACTGAAAATAAAAACGTGAACAATTTTTTTCCAGAAACTGATTTTCTGTTAACTGATAGTGATAAAATTGGCTAACCGACATAAAATAAAATAATGTTCTTCTTTAATGCACCAAAAGTACCAAATTTCGATTAAAATACATTTATGACACCTCCAAGTTTCTACGAAATATATATTAGTCATTCAAAATCTATGATAAATAATAGTATTTTTTTGGTTTATTAAAGCAGGGAACATATACACCAGGAAGTACAAAAGTAGCGTTTGGCGAGACCAACGGATACGACAAAACTAACATATATATTAAATTTTAATAGGAAATAACAAAATATAAGCTAAATAAAAGTGAATGTTTTAAGCAATAATTTTGTATCAACATGTTGCAATAATTTTTAAGTGTAAAAAAAATGTTTTCATTACCTCGCCCGAGTTCAGTTGGTAAGCATAAAAAAACGCTGTGTACGGTAGCTTCTCTATTTTTTTATTTTTTTAATAATAATTTTTATTTGAAAAAAAAATAGTAATACATATAATGTACGCGCCTCAGCACCAAAATTGGCATTTAAGTGGCTAGTAGGCAACTTGTTATATTTACATTGTATTTACACTACATATTTACATATTGAAAATTATTTACATATAAAAAAAACTTAATTTACAGATTATTTAATAAAAATAACTTAAGCTCTTTCTTAAACGTTGAAAAAACTACAATATTTTTTAAAAAAATGGGCAAATCATTAAATTCTTTAGAACCAGCAAAACGGATACATTGTTTGGTCAGTTCAAGACGACATCTTGTTACAGACAAATTTTGACCCTGTCTTGTACTTCGATTTGTGATCTGCGCATTTTGAAAAAACTGTATTGAAGAATTTCCCAGACCTATTACGGATTAAAATATGAATTTTAATAATTGCCTTTTTTACAAGCCATTTGTGGGTAGAATATTGTTTGCATAACGTCTAAACAGATCTTATGGGTTGGAAGGTAAGACAAATGACTGTGAATCAAACTTTCATAAATTAGCATTTTTTAGTATTAAATTTCCGCTTGAATTTGAATAGAATGCCAACAGCAGCAGAAGATATTTTACTTTTAATTGCTTCGATGGGATTATCTCAATGTAAGTGTCTGCAAAAGTGCATTCCTAGATATGTTACCGACGCCGACTCTCCTATTGGAACACCATCAATATGCACAGTCATAGACTGATCTCTTTCTAAAATATACGGTCTAAATCTGATGAATTTAGTTTTACCAGTATTCAAAATAAGCTAAGTAAATATTCAGCTAATATTGATTAATCGTACTCCACTTGAGTTTGTAACACACGCTGATGTTTGTAACGGTAAAGTAGGCAAATGTCGTCAGCAAACATGAAAAGTTGACTAAAAAATTTTATGTTTTTCAGGTCGTTAATAAAATCTTGAACAAAAGAGGTCCGAGTACACTACCCTTTATAACGGGTTTTTCAATAAGGACTTGACAACTTTATTTTTAAATATAACACAAACCATTTGAGATATTTCCAAAACTTTATTATCGACTTGAAATACAATCAAAACATTTATGAATGGAACTCGACTTCGTTCATATGGCCACCGCGGGCAAGTCGGCAGCGGTCGATTCTCTAGACCCAACTTTCGATAACTCGGGCACACATTTCGGCCGTAACGGCCACTATTTCGCGTTCAATGTTGGCTCTGAGTTCTTTCAACGTAGTTGATGTAGCACCAAAGAAAAAAGTTTAGAGACGTTAAATCACACGAACGAGGCGGCCAATTGACCATTTCTTGAGATAACACGCTCATCAAACTTACTCTTCAATAAATCGATTGTAACGTGTACTGTGTGGCTTATGGCACCGTCCTGTTGAAACCACATGTCGACCAAGTCCATGTTTTCCAATTCGGGCCAAAAATAATCTGTATCATTGCGCGATAACGATCGCCATTCACAGTAACGTGACGATCGTTATTGTCGACGAAAAAATATGGCCCAATGACGTCGCCGGCATGCAAACCGCACCATGCAGTTATTTTTTGTGGATGAAGTGGTGATTCATGAAGCACATGTGGATTTTCCCAAACCAATAACGCATATTTTGCTTATTGACGTCCTCATTGAGCCAAATATGAGCTACGTCACTGAAGAGGAGTTAACGCTCTTAAAGTTGCGGTCACCGACTCCGAATTTCGGTAGTACATTTTTATAATTTGCATACGTTGGGCGTTCGTGTACTTTACCATAATGAAAATGTTAAATTTACTGAAAAAAAGGAAAGTAGCAATCAGATGATCAGTGAAATAGTGCGTTCACAAATAAAACTCAATGTTGTCAAGTACCTATTGGAAACCCCTTTATATACTCTTTGGTACAACGCAACGGCCGAACGTTCATAATCTCGCTAGCGTTCCTAATCTGGCTAAAATGCTTATAGTGTACGTGTGCCGACATCGCGCATCATTTCTAGTCTAACGCCGTGGAAATATACACTAAAAAATTTAAAAATATTCA
Source organism: Delia radicum (assembly GCA_021234595.1). Taxonomy (NCBI): domain Eukaryota; kingdom Metazoa; phylum Arthropoda; class Insecta; order Diptera; family Anthomyiidae; genus Delia; species Delia radicum. Next base: position 127,915,316 of record CM037852.1, read on the forward strand.
TTTGTAATTTTTTTTAATGTTATTTTTCCTCGAAAATATCAACATTTTAGTTCGTCTAACAGGCTTAAAAGAGGGTTACTTTCAATTAACTATGTTCTATGTTCTATGTTTAAATTTAAAATTTAATTTGTATTTTTTAACAGATTTTTCTGCGTAAGTGGTTAAAACTACTTTAAAAAAATAAAATAAAAAGTGTTTTTGAAAATGAAAATTATTCAAGTTCGAGGCCATACTCGTATATTTCTTTATTATGATATTCTCGTAACAAATAATCTATAAAGTTTTTTTGTTTTTCAAATTATTATTTGACCCTTCAGGAATGTGTTGTTAGATATATTTCGTGAATTTTCTAAGTTCCCATCATCAGAACACGTTTTGAAAGAGGTAACAATCCCATGCCAAACATCAAACATTCATATAAACTATTTTACTCACTACATGAGAACTAATATATGAGCTCGAAGTTAAAGATTATCACCATTGATCAAAAAATAAATTGAAAACTTCTTTGTTATGCGCAAGGTCCACCTCTGGTGGATATTTTATTTCGTTTATAAACAAAAACGGTAAACTAGACTGTACTTTGTCTTTTATACAATCTATAGATTATTTGTTAGGACAATATCCTAATAAAGAAATATAGAGTATGGCCTCGAACTTAAATAATTTTCATTTTCATTGCACAATTAAAGGTCGAAAAACATAATTTTTATTTTTTAATAAAAATTATATCAAACTTGAAAAGTGTTTTTTTTAGGAAAAGCTAAGAAAAATGCTATAAAAATATGCACTTAAGGCAAAATAAATAAAAATATTCTATGAAAATATACATTTAAAGCAAAATATGCATTTATAGCAAACTATGCACTAATAAATAGATGCAATTTTAACATAAATTCTATGAGTCACAAAAATATTTTGTATATCCTGTTCTAAGACTTCTGGTCCATGTTCTCCATGTTTGTTTATCCTATTGTCAAGCTTCTGGTTCTTGAATACTATATACAAAAATTTTTACTTGGCTTGCAAAAATCAATTGAAAATGTCTGACATTCACCTATTACAATTGAGTACCAGTTTTTATATTTTATAAGTCACATCCTTTTCTTTAAGTGTATTTTTAAGCATCATGTGCTTTAAAAATAACAAACAGAGTACAGAGTTCAAAGGATGAGACATTTTTTTCTCAGTATGAAACTTGAAGTATATTGTTTATGCATAAATAAGTAATTAATTAATGAATAAGCTTGAAAAAAAGAGTATCAAAAATTTTTTTGTTATAATCAACATGAACTGCAACAAAGTTAAAAATGTAAAAAAAGTTAAAAACAAATTAAAATGATTATCGCCCAACTGCGTTTATATGATTAAGAAGTTGTAACAAGAGATTTCTCATAATATACAAAGCAAAAATTATATGTGTATAGAAATATCTATAAAAAAAAAAACTAAAAGGATGTTTACAAAAAAAAAAAAAAATTTACAACATTTATACATTCATACATTCATACAATATTTTTTATTACTTTTTAAATCAAATAAATACTGGTACAAAATTGTTCTTCAAATATAAATATTAGAGTGCCTCATATTGAGACTTTTTATAAAAATGCAAGATGCACCCCCGGAAACCAAAGATTAACATGTTTTATCACTACTCCTAAAATATTTCGGGTTTAGCGATAATATCCCGTGATATTATCGTTAATATTCGTGGAATATTAACGGAAAATGTATATATTATCTCTGTCAAAGACAGAGTGTATACAAAATCAAATGTTTTCCATTTTTTTAATTATTAGTGGAAATTTTATTTTCAGGCTCAACTTAATTCTCATTTGTTTTAACAAATGGGTTATATAAGTGTTTGAGTTTAGATTATTTATTAGGACAATATCCTAATAAAGAAATATAGAGTATGGCCTTGAACTTGAATAAATTTTCATTTTCATAATATAATTATTTTATTTATTTTTACCGCTCCACGTGCTAGCTCTTTAGAAACAGTTAAATGACTAATTATTTTTATACCATACTCGAAAACACCAAACGCAATCGGAAATCACTCGGGAAAAGTTTTACAGATCGTTTATAATCCACGATATGGATCTTTCTGCATTACAACCTGCATCCTTGTAAGTGACTAGGGCAAGCTGCTTACAACCTGCATCCTTGTTAGGGAAAACAGTAAGGTCAAATTTTTGTACGAAAATTATTCGTTTCTATTGCTGCTTCTTAATATTATGTAATAGTAAGCACTTACATCAGCGCATTTGTTTTATTCTGCTTCTAAAAACACGAGAAATTTTTACTGGCTAACAAGATTTTTATGTAATTTGTTGATATTTTTTAATGCAATTTTTATAAAAATTTAAAAAAATCTCTCAATTTGTTGACATCCGCTAACAATACTACACAGTGGGGTGTATTACAAATATTTCTGATACACCCTACTGATACACCCATCGGATTGGCACGGAACTTCACCCATACATTATCAACGTAATTCTAAGCTTAAGTTTCAAATAAGCGCTCAAAAGATACATCAGGTGCTGATCAATTAGACTCCAAAAAAGAGAACCTTGGGTATTCAACAATTTAGAGAGCTAGCTAATTTTATATTTATCAACCGAATTTCAAAGATGAAACATTTTTGTAATATGCTTGTATTTTCCAACAATAAACACGCTTACGTATGTGGGTTATCTTGTTAACGATTAAGCTAAAATGCTTCTAATTTAAAAAATTATAAAAAATCGTGATTTTTGTAATTTTTTGGTCAAAAAAGTACCAGCACTCTTTTGCCTCCACATTAAAAGTTTCTTCAGGAACTTATAAAGTGTTTCCATTTTTGTGAGAGACTGCTGCATATAGTTGTGTTTTATGGAAACTATATTTCTCAGTTTGTTATTATTCTCCAGCCAGACCCTTCATTTTACTCAACACTTTAAGCTATTTTTTCTTTTTTGTAATTGTAAATGAAAAACGGGTGCAGTTTCTTCAATTTAGTCAAAGTATATTAACCTTATCCTTTTTTAGCCCCCAAATCGGCCTAAGATTTTTTGTAATGAAATTTTTACTACGCGTTCGGCATGAATAATAAACCAAATTTTTTTTTCGTTGTCTACTTTAATATGAAACATTAGGTTTTATTAAACAAAAAATATTGTAATGTTTGTATAAAAAATAAATTTTATGTTACAAATAAGTAATACAGTGCAAGTAAGGGTTTATCAGTTTCCAAAATTATTAACGGATTCCAAAACCTTATCGACAATGTATTAAAACTTAAAAACGGATGAAAAGTGGGAGAGTTGTGTATTATTTTTTTTTTTTTAAATCTCATGAAAACATACTTTGGATTTTAGCATTGAGACATTGACTTTTTCATATTAATTGAAAAATACCTCAAGGCTTTTTCCCCATGTATACTTTAAACAACATTTAAAAAATTTCATAAAACTCTGATTATCTCAAGCCGAGAGGTTTTTAAAATTTTTTATTGCATAACGATAGAATTTTTTAATCTTTCTTATATTAGACCAATTTAAACAAAAAGGGCCAGCATCTAACTTAATTAATACAAATAGTGTTTTTTGAAGTTTTTAAAAACGGTTTAGCTTACGGGATCATTTTTATTTATTTTAGTCCATCATACACTTTTTTTGGAGGCACTCTAATAAACATGTTTGTTGAAAGTCTTCAACTTTTCCGCTACTTAAATTTTGAAAAGAGCTACAAATCCGCTCTTGATGACATTCATACACAATCACGTACACTCTCGTATAAAGTCCAATGCTTTTCCTTTTTATTTTGTAAACGTTAGAAGGGCTCTAAAGATTTGATGTACACAATTGTAAATGAAAGGTACACACTTGCATTCACATATTCTGCCATATATGAAGCTTTTTAAGTCAACTGCCCTGATACAGTATTTATTGTCTTATCCTGAAGAAAAATTTATATATACACTAAAAAAAAAAATCAGTAAAGTCAGCAACATTTTTTTCTGAAACGATCCTTGCAGAAAAACTGCTAAGATTTTTTCTGAATTCTTTTTTTTTTTAATAAAATTATTGCTGAATATTAGTATTCTGAAAAATTCTCAAAAAAAAAGAAAAAAAAAAAAGTTTTTTCATATAGAGCAAATTAACAATATAAAATACTTTGTTCAATTGACACATAAATTAACCACTGACGAGTCCCAGGAGGGGTACGAAACTGCGGCAGTCTGGTGTATCCCTTGTGTCCGTAAAATTTTTCAATAAAAATGTTTTCTTCTTCTTCTTCCTGTAAAAAGACTAAATAAATACAATTCTACAGTAATTAATTAAAAATTAATTACGATTGCCATTATCTGACGGTTGCAAAACACTTTCTATCAAAAAAAAAAAATTATACTTTAATCAATTTATTTGTAAATCAAAAAAAAAATTGACCATACCTTGAAAAATATACAAATTCATTGACAACATGAATTAATTTTATATCAGAAAAAATATAGAAATAATTATATATAACATAAACAAATATATATTTCAACTACTTACATCCATGGTTCTCTAAATTATGACAATTTGGACTGAAGCGAAATGCCGTATATAATTATAGGAATAAAATAAAAAAAAACACAATATGACATGCGCATTAGAGCGACTCACCAAAAAAAGTGCTCGATGTACCCTCCTAAAAATGAACCTTGGACTTTTTTAAGATGACATTTAAAATATTTCGGCTCCAGCTTTGACCTCTCGTGAGCTGGACCATTGTGAAAATGGGTCTATTTTTGCATGTTTTGTTAATTTGAGAATCTGTTTCCTTACCAACATATACAATATGGGTATCATAAGAAAGGTTTTTTTAAGGCGCGTCCAACTCTATATACAATTTGTCGAAGGACGATCATCCATGTCCTTTTTTTAAGGATATTCTGTAAATATGTTTGTAATAAAAATGCCAAAATAACATATTTTAATCTTTAGTCGATTTAATTAAATACGGGTCTCAGCTTATTTTGAAATTCGTGGTAGTTCGCGTTTTGACAAAAATGCAATGGCGTGGTAACTCTTCGTTTTAAATAGGGCAATATGGGTATCAAATTTTTTCTTTTGAAAAGTACATCATCTTTGTATGGAAGTAATTTCGATTTTTGCAAATTAGATGCATTTTACACGGTGCTCTGGAATATATATAAATGCAATTTTGTGGTAACTTTAATATGATAGCGGATTTAGTTTCTAGATCATGTATGGATGAAAATAGGATTTTAGTGTTTCAAAGAAAAGCTGAAATCAATTTTATTTGCATATTTTTGTAATACTTAAATTCCGCTGATCACAAAAATATCAAAAGAAATACATTATGCCATTAAATTTGTAGTTTTTTATTATTTATTATATTGCACGCATTTTAAGATTTTTTTTCAAAAAAGGGAAATCTTTATAAAATTGTTCTTATTTTGTTTTATTTTATTTAAATTCCTAATAAAAACAACAAAAATAAAAGCGTTTGTCGCAATTTTGAGTTACTGTTTAGACGCAATTTTCATTAACGTTTTTCGACTATTGCCAGCGACTTAAAGTACTGTCGTGTACATATTAATATTTTGTTGTACAAATTAAGGACATAACTTGAAATGTTTACTACGCTTGGCCATTCAATTTTAAGTGCGCACGCTGAAAAAACGCCCTGCTGGAAATATAAATGCTGGTAATACACGTTTGTTTCGAAAACATTTCCGTTTACCATTTTTCAAATATAACGTGTTTGCTTGTAAATATAATTATGTTTGCCTGAAGCACATATATGTTTGGAACTAGTGAAAACCGTCGAGCAACAAACATGTACATATAGGCTTGGCTGCAAATATACATATGTTTATTATAAGTATGTTTGCATGTCCCAAACATAATATCTAAAAAAATTAAAATTGCAAATATATCCTTGTTTAGGTCCGAAAATTTGAATCATTGTAAACATATATATAATTACCTGCAGACATATTCAAAAGTGTTTTTTTCTGCGCGCGTGTACAATTGAGGCAATTTTAAGTTTAGATGCTTGTTGAATTTGGAAGTGTTTCATATTTTGAACATAGTCATTATGCGACATAAAAATTATTTACTTAATTTTAAACTTTGAATAGTCTTATGTTTATTCATCTTTAAATTATTATAGTATGTGATTTAATGTGGTGTCATGCATAGCCATATATTATTGTTTGCGGCCGACCGAACATACTTTTTTTGGTCAAAGCCGAATCCGTAGCCTAAATTCGACCAAATTGTCAATGTTCGGAACAACCAAACTTTTTAATTTACTTTCTAATTTGAATAAAACTTGAATTTGGGTTGATTTTGAGAATGAACTTTATTTAAAGCAATACAAAAAATATGTAAACATGAGTAAATTTCGAAAAAAGCCAATTCAGAAACTTTTTTTTACAAAATATAAAATAATGAGTTTAATTATTTTAAAGATCTCTTTTGAAAAAAATAGGAATACTTGAAATTTTTTATTTTTAGTAATATACGTTACGAATTTAATACAAATTCTTGTGTTTGTACTCGAAATTAATGTAAAAATTCACTCAACTTCGATGTTTGGACAAAATTTTGCGAACGCCGAACATGGCTGAACATCACTTTTTGGCCTAACTGCGAAGCCGAATCGGACACTAATTATTGCATGTTTTTTTTACATGTTATCATATATAACCAAATGTTTTTATATGTTGACTTTTAAAAAACCAAATATTAAGTATATACGATAAGGTATGATAAACTTATTAATACACTTATAAATACAGTTATTACAACGATATCTACATTTTTTTTTTTTATTTTTTTATTTATTTAATAGATATAAAAATATATTTACAAGAAATTCATTAAATTTTAAATATAATTAATTATATAAGTGGCATAACTTATTAGTTGTTAGCCAGATTGGCAAAATAAAAGCTGTTATAAAATTCATGAAACATTTTTTGTTTTTTTTTTTTTTTTTTAACATATGTACAAATATTTGTATATATACTACATGTATATTAAACTTTTTTTAATTAGGGTTTAAAACAGGAACTATGCAAATTTATTTAATATTAATTTTCTGTATTTTAAACAAATTTTCAAATAATTTACAAGAGTATTATAGTGACATGTTTGTCCAATGAGTATGTTTAGCACATCGGTTAAATTTAGATTACTTTTATTGAAATATTGTAGTCTAAAACGTTTATAAATAGGGCAGATACCAATAAAATGAAAAGTGTTTTTCGTTGCGTCTAAATTACAAAGTGTGCACAACCCGACTGATGAAGCTCTAAAAGGTCTAGCGTTTATATCTAGGAGGCCTCCTCTTGCTCTTATCAATAGACTTATAGCACGAGAAGGAAGATTCGAGGTTGTAATTTGTATCATAGAATGGTTTAAATGAAGATATAGATCATGAAATTGAGAACTTCTTGCATGGTTTATTTTATTTTCTTTTTCGTAAACTTTAACCAGGGACAAAATTGTTTTGTAGTATATGCAAAGTGGATCTGAACTATTTGTTGGCACAAAGTTTATTTTGTCACAAAGGTTATCCCAATCCTCAGCCCAAAAAGTATGTTAGCAATTATTATTTCCGCAAGCTTGCGAGGCAATCTATTATTAGGCATGTTAATGACCTTATTGATGTAATCAAAATGCAGTTTTAACGTATCAAGATATAGCGAGTTTAAATCAATTTCCAGAAGAAGCATGTAGTTAGGAGTATTGCTAGGCAAAGATAACATCTTTTTAATAAAAAATCTTAGTAATTTTTCAACTACCTCATATTTTTTTGTAACCCCATATTTGGGCTCCGTAAAACATTATTGAGCGGGAAGCAGCAGTGAAGATTTTCAGTTTATTTTTATTATATATTTTAGGATGGTTTATATATTTAGACCAAGTAGAAGAAATCGCAATTTTTGATGTTGTTAGCTTGTTTTCCAGATGTTTGTTAAAAGACAAATTATAACACAAATCCATACCAAGATATTTGTATGAGTTTACAATTTCAATTTCATCTTCTCCATAAATCCATTTTAAGTTTTTAGATATTCTTGTTCCGCTACGAAAAAAAACTAAAACTTTAGATTTAGTAAGGTTGACTTTTAAATGCCACAAGTTACTGTACGCAAGATGAGAATCTATCATGGTTTGGAGACCACTAGAATAGTCGGACAGCAAGACAATGTCGTCAGCATAGAGAAGAATTTTGACTGTGTTATTATCTACAGTTACTCCACCAGGCAAAATATCGGCTAAGTCGTTAAGGTATAAGGCAAATAACACTGGGCTTAATATGCATCCTTGTTTGACACCAAGATTTACATTGAATGAGCTGGAGTACGAGTTTCCGTAAAATATTTGACTGGAAGTGTTTTCATAAGAGTGTTGAAGTATTCGTATTATTTTTGATGACAATCCCAATAATGATAGTTTATAGAACAAGGAATTCCTGGGGATCATATCAAAAGCGCAAGAAAAATCGACAAATGCCATTCAGCTTGTTTAAATGAATAATAATAATAAGATTAAAAACATTATCTACAGTTGAATAGTGTTTTCTAAATTCAGCTTGGTATTCATTTAAAATGTTATTCTTGTTAATCCAATCAGTTATACGATTCAGAAGGATATTATTAAAAATTTTACAAAATGTGTCAATTGGAGACAGTCCACGATAATTGGAAGGGCAGTTTGGATCTCCTTTTTTTAGTAGAGGAATAAGAATTGCAGTTTTGAAACAAGCAGGTATATTCTCCTTAAGAAATATTACGTTCAAGACAGATAACATTTCCCTAACAAAGTTAACTGGAGCATGTTTAAAAAACTCGTAGCTGATACCATCCTGGCCAGGTGATTTGTTATCCTTTAGGCACTTTAAAACAGAAACAAGTTCAAATAATTCAATTGGAGAATCAAGAAAGGCATCTATATTATAAGGCAAGCACCAGTCAAATGTATTTATGGGATTTGAATTTTGTAAAATACCACTAAAATATTGTAAAAAATCATCAGCACTTAAATTACCACGTGCAGAATGAAAACGATATTTCAAATCATTGGATAATTTCCACCACTCTCTACTGCAACTTATTTTGTTCAATTGTTTTAAATTAAAATTGTATTATTGAAGTTTACTTGCTCGACACACATTCAAATATTTAATTTTGGATGAATTATACTTAAATTTATTGGTGTTTGTATGTTCTTTTATGTACTTTTTAAGTTTCTTCAGCATTGATTTGCGATGACGGGCGCATTTCCAATTGAACCACTTTTGCTTAGGCTCAAAATATTTGTTTTTCACATTAGCATTCAGAATTTTGTTTTTTATATCTAAAACCAAGGCATCGACTGGATTATTTTGAGAGTTGGTTAAGATTTTCAACATATTTGGCAGCAAAATTTGTATTCCAGCGTAATTTTTGTGGACGTAAGTCTGTTTTAAATGCACTGTTATCGTCTGCTTTTAAAACAATGGGCATATGGTCAGAATATGGTTTGCAAGCTATATTAAATGAATCAACAAACAACAGGAAACTATGAGAACAAATACAGTAATCAATTAATGAACTACCTCTACCGCAATAAAAACTTAAATCACCTTGTGCATTACCATCAATTCTGCCATTCACAACTATGCCTCCTAAGTTTTCAACTAACTCCATTAGTCTTTTACCATATCTACATTAGATCTCTGAATATTTTGGGTGTTGCAACTAAAATTTAGTTCAATTAACCGAACTTTGTTGTGAAAACTAATGTTCAGTTGTACCAACCCACTGAAATTCTTAATAACCGAATTTTAGCCATAGTAACCGAATTTAATTTTTTTCTGTGTGCAGTTGTCTTGGAAAGCCACATATATATGACCAAAAATTTAAAGGGAACAATGAAAGCTTATTTCGTTGCAATCTATTTGTACACGTTTATTGTCGTGTAAAAGTACCTTTCTTACAAACATACACAAATGTTTATTGCATGTGTATTAGTTTGTCCCTTAAAAACGATTTGTCATTACACCTACCAGTTTTATTGCAAATGGTTCGTTTTGGAAAACGTTAGTCTCTGACGAACTTTTGAAAAAAGTGTGTTTGGAAAACGTTAGTCTCTGACGACCTTTTGAAAAAAGTGTATTTGGAGGGGTTAGTGCAAAAACATGATAAGCCACAAGATTTCAAAAACTGATTTTATGTGTTCATTGCATTACCTAACAAAGATTTTAGCTACATTCCAATTAATTTCAGATCTAGAGCAAATGTTACTTTTTATAATTCGATGCTATTGCAATAAGTTTTTACTCAAGAACTTCATATGCCACACCAATAAGTTACACTTCTGAACAAAAAGAGAATTGAAGCAAAGGTGAAGTCTATTTAAAATATAATAGTACTACCTTTGAGCAAATTTTTTGCTGACATCTCGTTTTTGACCACAAATTTTACTTAAACACTTTTAGCATAAAAACTAATTTTTAACTAATGTTTAACTAGTTTTTGTTGCTACCAAAATTTGTGCTGATACACACATTCATAGCATGGAGAAAAAATAAAAAAAACGAGATGTAAATGTTGCAGCTGTATAGACGAAGTGGAGAAAAAATAAAATATACAAAAAAACACAACCATTATAAGACTTACACAAAATACAACCGCGCTTGATTTCGTTCATTTAATTTTTTCTTTTGTATACAACACATCAAACAAAAGCACGCATGTGTGTCAACATAAAAATAAATTATATTAACTAATTTAAAAAAGTTACTAAAACAATCATTCTGTTACGATACACAATATTTTGATAAATTTGTAAATTAAAGATGTAGGCAAAAAAAAAAAAAAAAATATAAAAAAAACTACCAAACTAGAGACTTTGACGAATAATATTTTGTATCAAACATGCAAGATCGTTGAATATTTCGTGAAATATTTGAAAAACAAATCAAAATGTTTAAAAAATATAATATTGTTTTTTATTAAACAAAAAATACAGAAATGTTTGTATTAAAATATATATTTTTATGCATACAAAGTGTACGTAAAAAATGTATACCACAGTGCAAGTAATGGCTAATCAGTTACCAAAATTATTACAGGATTTCGAAAAAATTTCGGCTTTGTATTAAAAATGAAAAATTGAAGATTTTTTTTATAAAACCGCTTTGGAAGACATAAAAAAATGGCATAGCAGTCTTATAATCTCAAGCAAAGAGGATGAATTTTATGATTTTTTAATGTAAAACAATAGAATTTTTAAATATTTTTTTATAAGTGACAAAATTTTGACAAGACTTGCAGTAATAAATTTTTAGTTAATAAAAAATAGTGTTTTTGGATGTTTTTTTTAAAATCACTCGATACAGCTGAAACATTTTAGGAAACATCATAAACCTAGGTAATCCTTATTTTCAGGGGGGGTGCATCATACTTTTATATTCATACTACACTCTAATATTCATAATGCGTGTAAGTAATTGGGAATTATTATGTTTTTTTTTTTTTTTTTAAGAGAAGCAATAATCAGGAAATTCTTCCTATTAATTAATGTGTTGCTTTCGTTGGAAAGAGGATAGTAGAGAGGTGAAAGATGGGGAATGATGAAGGGCTTCCAAAATGGCAACACTGTAATTGCGCTAGATGATAAGTCTTAGAACAGTTGTTGCTCGCCACCGGATGGAGAGTTGGCGAACTTATTGAAGCTTTTTTTGGTTCATAGCCCTGATTCATTATTTTACTTCTGTGGGGTTAAGTGCAATGTGAACAACGAAGGGAACATGGGAACACTAGAATCATTTTGACTGGTTTGGAATCTTGGATTCAAAACTACATGTTTTTGTCCCAACTTATTCCAGATATTATTATATAACTTTTGTAGGATTAAGTAGCGTAACAATTCGCTGTAAAGAATTTTTTTTGAATTTCACCTAGTTTCCGAGAAAATTTTTTTCACTCCTACTCTGCCTAAAACCAGTCAAAATAACTGGTGTTTTTTTTAAAAATTCTTCAAAAATTAATTTTTCAGACGATCATTACGGTTTGAAGAAGCAATATAATCTAGCACGTCAAAACTAAATTTAAATCATCTCGAAGTGTTGGGCTGTTTAAGTGATATTTGGTACATAAATTAGATATTTGCTATTTTTGATGAATTTTTAATTCGTTTTTTTTTTTTGTGAAACTTCTTCTAAAATTGTACGATTTTCGGCACGTGTTTAATTCGTAATTCAGTACAGATTACCGGGTTTCAACAAAACAAAAAAAAAAAAATCTTCGAATTGGAACCACTTGCAATACAACTGGGGTTGTAGTCATGAAAGAAAATCGATAAATCGTTTTTTTACGGACTTCCTAATGTGTATGTGTGTGCAATTTTTACAGTATGTAAGAGCTATTACTAGTACAGTGTTTTTCAACTGTTCACTTTTCTATAAAGTATTTACTGACATTGTCTTCCAATTCTTTTCGACCTTGTAACATCTATTATCGCACATCAAATATGAAAGTGTATTCAATAAAACACTGTTCGCAATGTCGAACGCACTTGCAGAAATGATTTCAAATTTCCTTCCTAACAATTTGTATTATATAGAAAATAAAAGAAAAAAGTTACATGATTCTTTTAGCTGTAAACTTAAAAATTCCATCTAGCCAACCATCAATGATCTTTTTTAAGTAAGTTCTTATTGCAACATATGGAATCTCAAATACTATTTAAACATTTCAATTCAATTACACTTTTAAAGTATTTTTAATATTACAATATAAAATATCTTTTACTTTTTAGATAGAAGTATCTGGTACTTCATACTTTTTTTGATTTATTTCTCAATTGTGTCCATAAAATGTATTATCTTCTGGCATTCAAGTAGATTGGGCAAAGTGCATATCACTTTAATGCACACAGTGATAAGAGAGCCATTTTTATAGCCATAAATTGTTAAGAGTTATTTTAGTTAGTTGCTCGATTTTAAGGTCATATTAATATGTAAAAAAGTAAAAATTAAGACCTACTTTAAAAATTTTCGACACTGTTGAAACTGACTTTAGATGCCTCTTGTTTCTCAAGGTTTTTTTATTAACAGAAGGAACGATGGACAGGGTAATGTTGACTATACTTAAAAGCTATGACGTGCAAAACGTCTTAACCAAAAGAATTTATTCCCATTTAAAAGTCGAAAAATTCAAAATTACTTAAAACTTGCAAGAGTTTTCTTTAATCATTTTATTTTTTTGCTCATAATTTTTGGCTTAAAATGAGACTTGGGAGATACATTCACTAAAAAACTAGTTTCCATATCGTTTCTCGGCGAAAAGTTGTATGGTGGTTTACAAACATTTTCCTATTTTTAAACTTTCGCAGTGTTTTCCTTAGGGGTTTCTGTTAAAGCTCTGCCTTCTATGTAGGCTCTACACTCTAAAAAATGATTGTAAATTTACTACCATAAAACGAGTAAAGTTTCATGTATTATTGCTCAAATTCGGTGGACATAAAAATGCGTAAAACTATTTTGCGCACACTTTTATATACAATAATACCTATTTACAGTATTTTTTACCAATTATGTGTTTACAATTAAACACATTATGCCTAAAAGTAGTATTATTTGGTTTAAATAAAATGTTTACGCACAAAGTTTGTAAATATACTAACTTATAATAGTAATAAATATTTTGACAGTTTTTAAATTGAAAAAAATTAAACAAATTAAAAAAGCCAAAAAAATCTAAAAAATTTAATTTTTTGAGAATTTTATTGAAAAAAAATGTATAACTGTAGTATTTGTGATACTGTTTAGTTTATAGTTTATTTCCAAGTGTTTTGCAGCCTAATTATGGAAAAATATTTTCAAAATATAATATATGTACAGATCTTTAAAGAATAAAATTCTTCATTCGATTTATTCAGTCGGTTTTTACTCAATCGATTTAAAAATAAAAAGGTACATATTTCAAAAACTAATGGAGCTGGAGGAAAAATGGCTGCTCCATTGTTCAAAACTACAACGATTCTAAATTTCGATTTGATTGGCTGGATTCGTAAATCGCGTTTTTCTCGAAAAGTAAACATCGCCTATGTTTCAAAAACTAACAAAGATAAATAAATGACATTGACAACTTTTTCCAATTTAAGCTATTTTTTTTATCAATTATGTTGATTTTTTTAAATTTTTTTTAAATTTTCGCGATTTTTTACTTTTGCTGTTTTTAAATTTTGAAGTTTTTTTCATTTTGGCGATGTTTTCACTTTTAGCAATTTTTCTCATTTTTGGCGATATTTTTTATTTTTGATGATTTTTTTTAATTTCGGCGATTTTTCAATTTTGGCAAATTTTAGTGATTTTTAGTTTGGAGATTTTTTTAAATTCTGTCGTTTTTTCAATTTATGTGATTTTTTAAATTTTTGGCGATTTTTTCAATTTTGGAGATGTTTTAAATTTTTGGGGATTTTTTTCATTTTAACGAAATTTTTCAATTTATCGATTTTTTTTCAATTCTGGCGATGTTTTTCAGTTTCGCCGATTTCGGCAAATTGTAAATCGATTGAGTAAAAAATAGATTGAATTCCCAGTTATTGAATTCGCAATGATTGAATTCCCAACTATTGACTTCCCAACGATTGAATTCCCAATGATTGAATTTAATAATTGATAATATCGAATGAGCTCAATTGATTGAATTCCCCACTAGTGAATTCCAATTGAATTCTCTGCGATTGATTAAGAACAAAATCATTCGATTTAAAAAAATCCGATTTGATTTTTGCAAAATAGAATTCAATCTTTGAAGCTCTGTATATGTACAACCACTTATATACAAATATTTATTATTAAATTTATTATTATACAAAATATTAATAAAACTCTTTCTAAAAATTAAATTTTTGTTTTATTTGAAAAAATTTTTGGGTTGTTATGGGGGTTTTTTAGGGGGTTTTTACGCATATAAAAATGTCTTTTTACGCATTTTATTCGTATATTTACAAGTAAAGCATGTTTTGTTACCCAAAAATTCTGTAAAATTATTAATTTATTTCTAAATTTAATTTCATTTTTTACGCACTTGCATAGTACATTTACACGCTTTTTGTTGACCAACTTACACGTATTGTGTGTATTTTTTTCATTTACACACATAGAGTAAATTTACCCAACTTATAGAAGGAGTATAGTTTCCTACTATAAGTTGGGTAAATTTCAACAGAAATTAATTAGAGTGTAGCTTTTCTAATACTGATGAGATCTTTAGCCAGATCGAAATACTAGTATTAACCTAGCTAATATGTTTGAGTTTCTTTATTTTTCTAAATATACGGAGGTTAAAAGCTTCTTATATATTGAAAATATATTAAAAATAATCTCGATGTATATAAAAACAAACACCTAATAAAACTGTAAAACATAAATAAATCACCCTATGACCAGTGTTGCCAGTTTTATTGGGCTCAAAATCGTCAAAATTTTTGAAAACAAATCGTCATCTCGTTCTAAAAAATCGTCAAAATGTCGTTAAAAATCGTTAAGATTATATATTTTTGTTTTTATAACCCCAAAACCTGCAGAAAATATCTGATTTCTATACATTTTTCAAACTAATTTTTCTTAATCTTTTTCCATACATGCTTTAAGCGATTTTGAAAATTTCAAGAACATAAAACTTAAAAGATTTTTTGATTAACCCTCTAACCGGCGATCCCGCCTCTAGGCGGGGTATTTTAAATTGGCCATAAGTTCGCCAAAAAAGTGGTTTATTATAAAAATGTAAGTTATATCGATAGAGAACGAAGTTAGCCACATATTTTGCGAAGTAGCGTTTTGTGTACATGTCATGGTTTGGAAGCGAGAAAGCTTTATAGTTAAAATTTTCCGTAATTTCAAAAAATAAATATTTTGAAACAACCACAATTTTGAAAAGTCCTTAAAACACATTTCTGTTAACATGAAACCATTCATATTCCACACAAAGGAAGATTAAAGCTTAAACTTTTGGAAAATACTCTAAGTTTGTTCCAAGAACATACAGGACTTTAAAAGGATACATATAAAGGACATCATCTTATCTTGAAAGCGAGTGGACGGATTTTTATGAAATTTGGCAGAAATATTATATTTGGTAACACTATCAAAGTTTTGTCAATATATATATTAAAGTTAAGGTTCGTTTTCGCTCGATTTCGCGTTTTTCAAAAAACGAAAATCGCCATATCTTTTTACCTAAAAGCTCAAAACGACTAATTTTTGGACTGTTGTTATATCTTTGTAAGAAGAATAATTTATGCCTTAACTTTTTAAATTTTATAGGTTAGTTTTTGAGATAGCCTCTAAACCTATTTTGACCCATATCGCCTAAAATAGGCAACAAAAAAAATTTCGCTAAAACAAAATATTATTTATTTCCCGTGCCGAACAAGTGGAATAAATTTCAGTCCAAAAAAGCTTATGCCGGTTAGAGGGTTAAGAGAATAGAAATGCCGTGTTTTTGTTCATTTCTTGATGTATTTCGTACTAAAAATCGTCATTTTGAAGGGAAAAATCGTCGTAGGGTTATTTTTGATGGTTAAAATTAAATGACCGTAAAATTGTCAAACCTGGCAACACTGTCTGTGACGGACATAACAGGACATAACCTGTTTGTAGTATTACTCCTGTGGAGTATAAGCATTGCAAAGCTTTGGGTTTTATGCAAAGTGTCACTTTCCCTGCACCTATGCCGTCATATTTGACACATTGCTTAAAAATATATGTAGTTGTAAAATTCCCAGTAATCTGTTTTAGAATCGGTTTTAGGCAACCGGTGGTAAAAGAAGCCTGTTCTAGAATTGATTTAGAGGTTACAGGTTCTAAAAAATATTTCTATGAAATAAACAACGATTTTTATGGTTGCTACGCCAGTGAAAAGTTGTCGTGGTTTAAGAATCAGAATAAAACAAATGATTCGATGTTAGTGTTTACTATAACCAGGCGCGGATCCAGGAAAAGTTTTGAGGAGGGAAGTTAGTATATTTTTAAATACCTGTTGTAATCGTTTTTATATTTTTACATTTTAATAGCAGCCAATGATTAACGCGAATGGATTACTTATGTCATACAAAAATGTATTTTGAAAATATTTTATCTCAAAGTGCCGAACATTTTTGTTGTTCTAAATTTTGAAAGCACAAAAGGCATGCGTGATTCTTTGATTTTTATTCTCAGCAATATATTTTATCTTCAATTAAGTCCACTGTACATCATATAAAAAAAAAGAACGGGTACCACTAAAAAGCAAAACTACGGTTTTGCTAATATTATGTTCGATATTTAAAGTGGAGCTAACACCTTTTATCTACTTTTGGCGGAGATATGCGCCGTGCTTTATAAACAAAGTGTGAATAGCTATTGCTTAAAAAGTAAAAAATCAAAATTCAGTTTTTTCCTGTACTTATAAATTTAAAATTTTTCGCGAAAATTCTAGGTGAATATTTTTGCTGTGTTAATTTTTCATTAAATTTTCATAATTCAAGCAGAATTCCAAACATATCATTAATTGGCATTTATTTTTTTTATAATTTCCAAAACTCCATCTGAATGCAGGGAGCCACCTTTGAAGGCTTGTACGTTACCACTTCCATCTTTTGTGTTCTGGTCGAATACGTGGGGAAGTGTGCCACACGCTTTATGGCTTGAGCTCTAAACCTTGCTGTCAAATATGCACGAATGCTAAACAGCCGTTCATGAGAAATGTGCCGATATGCGCTTCGTTGTTTACATATGACCGAATGGTGATTCCGATGATAACTTGGAATGATTCTATACCATTTCACAAATAAAAATATCACTCATTTTTGAGTACAAAACAAAATTTAATAAATTTTCTTAATCAGGTTTTGAACTTAAATTTTTCTACATTTTGAGCAATTTTTTAGGGGGTGGCTGCAAGAATTTGTTTAAGGGGTCTATTTTAGATAAAGACTGAGACCGAAATAAGTATAACATTGTTATTCAGTTAAAAGTTAAAATTTGTATAATCAGTCTAGCTTTGAAAAATGAGTCAAAAAAAGTGCACCTAAAATGACCCCTATCGGAAGTTTATATTGCCTTTAATTGGCTCCGAAGCAAAAAAGGCATTAAATCATTTGTAAAAAATTCTATGAAAGTTTTAATCGGGCTTTGAAATTAAGTGCTAAGAAGCCATAATTGTCTAAAAATATCTTAGTGGATGTTATATATTAGTACAATGACCACCAATTTATAGCTGTATTCAAAAATTAGTTTTGAGATACTTGTATTTCTCCCTCAAATAAGCGTGGAAAAAGTAACTATTATATATAAAATAGTTAGTGTGCTCAAAAAAAAAAAAAGGAACAATTGATTTCTTGGTGGTTTTTGAAAAAAACAGAAAACGTGTTGGAAAATATGACATATTCAAATTGTAAAACATTGAAAACAGTTATTAAAAGGTCTCAGGAGGTACAAACTTGGATTAAACTGCTTTTTGAAAAATTCAATAAAAAAATTTTAGTACTACGTACTGTCGGATAGAGGTACTCTTCTGCAAACTCCTCACTGGCATGAGGTAAGAATTGTTATCATCTAAATGTTATAGGAAATATCAATTTAGAACAAACAATTTTACATTTATTTAAACATAATTCAAATTGGCGGACCATTTGTAGACATGACAGAAAATCAGTTTGAATCTTATAAAGTATATACTTCATATCAAAATTTAAGACAAAGTGTGTTAGAGGAGGAAACTGCTATAACTAAATAATACATCACGAGGTGTTCATAATTAATTTTATGATCTTGGATAGTGCCATTATAACAAATCTCACTAAAAAATTCTGCTAGCAGTGATAAATGTTATGATTTTTGTTCAAGATGTCTCGGCTGGCAGCACTGGTTTCGAGCAGCTATATGTCATGAATTCCTCGCTTTTACTTAGTAATTCTGCTTATCATAAACAAATGTTGACAAATCATGTACACAAAGAATAAAGTGGTTGGAATTTCATTGTAACCAACAAAATTTAATCAGTATTCAATAATTTTCATTGTAAGTACTTAAAATTCATCATCAGAATAATTAAGCTATGTTGTAAACAGAAAATATATAAAATTAACCAAAACACAGTCACATCATTCAAACTATTGGTTTACCTTGTCAATATTAAAAAATATTATCTTCTAAAACCACTTTTTGGAGATTTTATCTCTTGAATAAAATATTTGCAGTTAAAATCGCCGGTTCGAGCCCTGTTCGAGGCATAACATTTTTTTATTATTAAAATAAATTTTGTTGAATGCATGTAAATCTATTTATAGAATATTATAGTCCATAAGCAATAAATATTCAATTGTTACAATAAAAATTCGAAATTTGTAAATATATGTCGGTTTATTACAATAGTTTTTAAATTTAATAATAGTGATAGTTCGTGGAACCACAAAAATTCGGTTTGCAACTACAAAACGGTTTTCTGTGTGTGCCATCTCGGAAGAGCTTTTATAAAGCATTAAAAATATTTAAATGCATGCGCTTGTTTCGAGTACCAAAATGTCATGAATTCCGCGATTCTTTTTGTGCTTCTTGCTATCATAAAAAATGTTGACAAATCATGATATCTCGGAAAATTCTCCAAAATTATAAGTGAGCGTTGAAAACTTATTGGTCATTTCATAACTTTTTGGAAATCACAACAAAAATCGATCTCAAAAATCAATGAAATTTGGTCTTTCATTTCTCCTACGAAGCAGTAAGGAAGTTGTTAGCGTTTGTAATTCTTCCTATTTTCTGCTGGGAATGTGTTGTTATTGCGCTTAAAAGAAGCGCTTCAAAAAGTCAAATTCCGAATTTTGTATATAACTTTTACTCTTAATCCAAGTTTTAAGAAATTTTAATTAAGGTTCGCTAAAATAATAAGTCTTGAAAACTTATTGCTCATTTCATTTCTTTTAGAAAATCACAACAAAACGCGATGCAAACAATCAATGAACTTTGGCCTTTCATTTCTGCTGTTGTAGAAGCAGTAAGGATGCAGTAAGCGGTTTTTACTGCATCCTATTTTCAACTGGGAGCGTATGATTCCTTGGCATAAAACAAAAATATCCATTTTCAGTCAAAATAATCGAATCAGAATAATACTTCGACCAGTAGGAATATATTTGGCTTTTTGTTAAACAATTATGACAACCACTATACACTCAAAAAAAAAAGTTTGTAAAGTCAGCAAAAAATTTTTCTGAGTCAGCAAAATTTTAGTCAGGAGGATGCTTGCAAAAAAGTTGCTAATGTCAGCAAAATCTTTTGATGAAAATCAGCGAGCTGATTTTTAGCAACAAAATTTGTAGATTCAGCAAAAGTTGCTAAAAATTAATAAATTTTTTGCTGAATTTTAGTAGACTGAAAAAAACGCAAAAAATTTGTAGAAAAATTGTAATTTAGCTAATTTATTTACTGAAAATCATAAAACATATTTTTGTGATTCTTTTAAAAATAATTTACTATAATAACGAAATATAAAAATTTTCATTTTCCCACATTGACGACATGAATTAATTTAATATCTGAAAATATATAGAAATAAATATATATAACATAACAAAAATTTTCTTTCAACTACTTTCATCAATGGTTGTCTAAATGATGCTATATTTTAAAGAACGCAACTGCCGAAGATAATTATAGAAACGAAACGAAAAAATAAACAAAAACAAACCAAACGAAACGAAACGAAACGAAAAAAACAACCTTTTTTTTTGCAATAAGAAAAAGGAGCCATACAAATCTACCTAAGATGTGTGTCTTTGTCTTTCGCTTTACTCTGTCTACACTCAGGGAACTTCTGCTTTAAAAATATGTAGTTGTTTGGGTTGTAATACAGTTTCATTATTTTTAATGTAAATGCAAGTAATTTGTAGAACAAATAAAATTTTTTACTTACCTTGTAATTAATCAAAAAAAAAAAACAAACGACACCAAATGACCGTTTTATGATTTTACATTAATTTTTTACAGTAGTCTTTTGTTGTTAAACAAAATGTTTTTTCACATTTTACTAACAAATGTAGTTCATTTTTACTACATTTGTGGTTCATTTTTTGAACATTAAAAATAAATGACAATGTTTTTTTAAACATTAAAAACCAAATGACAAGGTTAGTTAAATTTACTGAAATGTAAGTCGTCCTTTCTTTAAGTGAAATTTCATTTGTTTTTAACTACAGTGGTCTTTATCTACATACAGTGGTAGTAATCTAAGTGGAAGACTCAAATTTGATTAATGCGAATTTCAGTCGGTTGGTAAAACGGAACATTAGTTTTCACAACAAAGTTGGGTTAATTCAACTGAATTTTAGTTGCTAGATAATATTCAGAAATCTAATAAAAATATCGTTGTACTAACTGAATTTATAAGTTTTTACCATTAATATGCAATTTGCAGCTCGGTTGGTACTTTATTTGTGTACACATATCCAAATTTTACTTTTTTTAAATGAAATTTCATTTGTTTTTGACTACAATTGCAGTCGTCTTTACCAACATAATTTCCTAAGTGTACATTTCTGTATACGTTTGTTTGCAATTTGACCACACTATTATTAATCTATAAGTTATATATAATATATAAGTTTAAATAAATAAATATTTTATTTTGTCTTTTATTTAATTAATAGACAATTATTATCACAAGCCGGTGACAACGCAAAATTTAAGTTGTTTTAATCCTCAATTTTGTTTTATGTATGAAAAAGAGATACAAAAACTTCCATGGTTGATTTTTTATGTCTTATTAGAGTTTTACTTTTTAGTATCATTTTCCTCTTCTCTACTACAACTTGACATGCCGCGACATCTACTTCATTCTGCGTATATCTTTCAATCTGGTTGTCGTCCACACTATTAATGTGCTTATCAGCACAATTTTTTTTTAGCAAAATTAATTAGTAAAACATTAGTATATTAGTAAAGCATTAGTATAAAACAGTTAAGTGCTGAATAAGTATAACAAAAATTTTAGCTGAAAACACGATTTTAGCAAAAAATTTTGCTAAAAAATAGTATACCTGATTTACAAGACGTTTTACTAACTTTTCTACTAACTTATTTTTTTGAGTGTACGTGATGTCACAAATGTTTACAAAATTCGACTGCATTAAAACAAAATTCTATAAAATATATAGTAAAATTCCTAAAATGGGATTTTTTAGATTATGCATATAAATTGTATCTAAGTTCAAAATTTAAAAAATTATTTTAATTTACTATAAATTTGCATAAAATTATGTTTGATAAATGTGTTAGAAAGTTATTACGACTTTTTCGTGTTACACTTATTTCGAACTCAGTCTTTACGTTTGGAAGTTAGCAATATAGTTTTTATTTTTTTGCAAATTGAAATTATTTCTATCTACACGATTAAAAAAAAATCTAATATGAAAATCCGATATAATTTAATATTGCCACACACTTAATTACACACAGAGAAAAATTTTGCTATTTGCCAACTGAAATTCGGTTACTACGACTCATATTCGGTTATTATGAATTTCAGACGGTTGGCACAACTTTACATTAGTTTTCATAACATAGTTCGGTTAATTCAACTGAATTTTAGTTGCAACATTCAAAATATTTAGAAATCTTATGTAAATATCGTTGTACTAACTGAATTTATAAGTTGTTACCATTAAAATACACTTTTCAATTCAGTTGGCACTTTATTTCTCTGTGTGTATATAAAATTTCTTCTGAAAAATAGCCCGATTAAATTGTATCACATTATATCTAATTGTATCATATTCAATTTGTTTAGATACAATTAGAACTGACTTAATATAGTTTTATCCGAATTTTGTCCTCATCCAATTGAATCAAATGATACATTATATTATAAGATTATATCTAATTTAATATAATAGGATATACTATGGTCTATATATTATATAAAATATAAAAACCGTATGGTTCCTTCCAATTTTCAAAACATTAATATAATATATAGGTCTACTCGTATAACTCGAATAGAACTTGCAAATATGGTAAAAACTATACTAAACATAAAATTTATTATAGTTTTCAAGCTGCAAATGACTTTGTTGTTACCATTTCGGTTGAAATCAAGAAAATTTCAAATAAATTATAAGGTGTTCTATTTGCAATGCAGAAAATTTATAATTGATATTGAAAATTTTCATTTGTAATTCAAGAAGTTATAAATTAATAAAGGATTTCTTTCCAATTTTTAAATGATAGTGCAAATATTATAATTGAAGTTAAGAATTTTGCTTTATTAAACATTTTACTTAAAATTGTCTCTACCCTCTTAAAAATCTACATGTATGGATCCATACATTATCAGACATGCTTCATAAATGTTCACATGCATCCATATATGATTCATATGTGTTAATAAATGATTTATATATGTTCATATGAGGGATCATATATGTTCATACATGTTCATTACGAAAATTGTGGTAATATTAACATATATAATCATACATGTAAATACATTTCCATACATCGTCATATGTGTACATTAACGAAAATTGAGGTTATATTTACATGTATGATGACATATGGTGTCATATGGGCATGTATGACCTGAAATGACTTCATATATATATATATATATATATATATATATGAAGTCACTCATAAATAGCATGCATGAGTTCACACATGTTCATAAATGGATGCATATATGCTGATTTTTAACCGGGCATTTAAAAATATTTAGTTACAGTTTAATCTATAGTTTTTGAAAGTTCAAATGCAAAATTTCAATGATTCTTAAATTCCAGCTTTCTGCTGCAATTTTAAGGAGAAAAATTTAAAAATTAAAATTTTAAATTTTGTTTATCTCTAGTGTCCGACCGAACAGTTCGACCAAAAACCTATATTTTGTCGGTTTTTGATATCTAGAGGCAATGATGACAAATTTTGGTATTGGAAACATGTTTGTTGAGCCGATTTAATTCGATTTTGAGTATAAAATTTAAGAAAAAAGCCGAAGTTTAGCTATAAAGTTAAAAGTTTGGCCGCCGAACTATTTTCAATTTGGCCGAACTTTCTGAGGCCGAACAGTGAATTCATTGCTTAACTACAGACTTTTCTTCAAATTTGACACTCAAAATAGCATCTAATCAGCCCAATAAACATTTTTCCATCCGCCAAATTTGTCCATAATGCTTTAAAATACCGAATACAGACCAAATGCATTTTTTGGTCGAACTGTTCGGTCGGACACTATTTATCTCATTAACAATAGATGAAACAAATGGCCAAAAACAAACAAAATTTTCAATTTAGAATTGTCACTTAACACTTTAAATTCTATGTAAAGCTAAAGTTTAATATGATACCATATATTATTACACAGGTCAACAGCAAAAAAAGGCTTGACTAACCACTATATAGATTTGATGCATCATGGCTGCCTAAGTACAAAAATGGTAAAATTTTTCAATTCTATGGATAATTTTTTTTTTAAAAAATTTTTTTTTAAAATTGACAATATTTTGAGCCATTTCTCCACTTATGTTGTCATAACTCAAAAACAACTAGTCCGATTTTGTCAAATTAAATTTACAAAAATTAAGGTTTACAATATCTTTAAAGAACGTGTACAAATTTTTTTAATGCGATCAATAGTTTCAAAGTTATGAAACAAATTGTTAGCAAAAAAAAAAAAAAGCTAAAAAAAAAAAAATTTTGAAAAACAAAAATCTGGAAAAAATCGAAAACTGCAAAAAATATTACTTTTTATTTTTTTGTAGTAAAGCTACATATCATGCGAATTAAACTAGATATGGATCATAAAAATCGATGCATGCTTTACATTTTTATTTACAATTAATTGAAGGTATCGCATATTTACAAGCACTGTAGAAAATTGTACCTACTATATAATGAAAATGCAGAACATAAAAACTCAGGTGCATTTTACGACACGCATTTTGGCAAAACCCCTTTGGGAAAAACCTCTATGACATTTTTATGATTCTAATAATTAAAAAAAAAATAAGTAATAAACAAAAGATTGTTTAATTTTTACGATTGCGGTAGGATAGTAATAAAACGCTCATAAATGTGCGTGTACGCTGAAGTGCTCTTATTTTCCGTTAGCTACCTGTAACGGATAATTTTTTTTTTTTCATAAAAGTCCTTAATGTTTTTTAGGATTCTTGGGAATAATAAAAAATTTGCAGCACACACAAACTGTATCCACACAAAGGGTTATCCCAAATTATAGTATCAGTATTTATAAGATCTCCTTGACCCTTTTTATTTCATTCAAGAAGTGTTTGCGATAACGCAAACATCATTTAATACCTACACAAAAATTAGAGTCATACAGCTTAGAAGTTAAAAACAATTTTCAAATATTAATAAAAATGAGCCAGAAAGCCAGAACATTTTCATGTAAAAACGATCCAGATTTATTTTGTTATGTGTGCGGCCAATATATCACCGGGAAAAAACGGAAGTGGTTCTTAACTTCATTGCAAAAGTCATATCAAGATTGCTATAATATCTATCCGCACAATTTGAACCAGCATTGGACACCGAGTACTATATGCATTCCATGTCGATTGAATTTATCTATGAAGTCTTCTAACGTAAAGTAAGTATAAATTAATAGATTTGGAATATTTTATAATTACAATATTTCTTAATTAAAATTTGAATTCTTCATATTCCTGATTTCAATTTTTTTTTTCATTTTACAGACGACACTTGGAAATTTTGAAGCCTATGCTATGGAGAGAAACAGCGAACCACGCATCCGAGTGTTATTTTTGTTTAAGTACAAAAAGCATATTTGATGGCCCACAAATTCGCAAATTGGTGAACGGTACTGAATTTGGCAGTTCAATGTCAGAAATTGAGAAGAATGCATGGGATTCGTTTGTATGGGTTATTCAAAATTTCTTAGGAAATAACAAGGGTGATGATTACGTTGCGCACGTTGAAGAGATGTTAACTCACTTCCAGAATCTGGGATGCAACATGAGCATCAAATTACACTACCTGCACAGTCACTTAGATCGTTTTCCTGAAAATCTAGGAGACTTGAGTGAAGAACAGGGCGAACGATTCCACCAAGATATCCGGACAATGGAGGAACGATACCAGGGTCGCTGGGATGCACACATGATGGCTGATTTTTGCTGGAGTATTCAGAGTAACACTTCGTTATTCAACAATAGTACATTTACATTTAAGCTCATCCAACACAAATGTCTTTCCGAAGAATAGAATCAGTATATTCTAGGTAGGGTTTTGCCAAAAAATACACGAATGTTACTATGTAATGCATTTTTGATGTGAAATGTTTTCAAAATTCAATCAATCGAAAGAAGAACATTAACTACTCAATTTTATGTATATCAGACAAAAAACTAAAATTTGGTGAAAATGAGCGAATTCACTTAATTGTGAATAAATTCGAAAAAAATCAATCGATTTTTATGATCGATATCTCATTTTGTTCCTATTACATGTGGCTTTGCGATAAAGCAATAAATCTGAACGATTTTTGCCGTTTTCGATTTTTTATGATTTTTTTTAACCAAAAAAATTTGCTATTTTCACGTAAAAAAAATATTTTTTCCCTCAATTTTTTATTATAACTCCAAAACTACTGAGCCGATTGAAACGCAATATATTAACGGATTAAAGGCTATGTAAATTTCAGTTTTTCTAAATTTATTTGAATAATATCGGACTAATTTTTTTTTAGTTATCATTAATTATGTGGAGACACGTCTAAAAAAATTTATAATTTTAATTAAAAATTTTTTAAAAAAAAACCTCTCCATAGAATTTCAAAATTGAACCATATTTGTACTACTGGGACCACAATACATCAAAATTGTATAGTGGTTTTCAAAGCCCCTAAAATTTTTTCAAAATTGTTGCCTTGTGTTATCAGAGAAGACAAAAGAAATGATAAAATTCGAGGGGTTTAAGGCAAAAAAATATTGCAAAAATAGCAAAACTACAAAAATTTTGGCAGAAATTACTAAAAATATCTTAGAAATTGGTAAATGTTAAAACATTTTCTTAATGGTAACACGCCAAGCCATCCAGAAAATATAATACAAAAAATTAGGTGGCAACACTGTCACTGTACCAAGCTTTCAAAGTTGGAAGTTTAAACTCTTGTATTTAAGT
Organism: Delia radicum; assembly: GCA_021234595.1. Lineage (NCBI taxonomy): Eukaryota > Metazoa > Arthropoda > Insecta > Diptera > Anthomyiidae > Delia > Delia radicum. The sequence continues at coordinate 127,942,514 of CM037852.1, forward strand.
CAGGATCAAAACAGTTTTACAATTGAAGGGCTCATTGTAAAAACATGATAAGCCACATTTTGGGTTATATGGATTTGCGATGTTTTCAAGACATTTGATAGAAGCCTTGCTTAAACACTTATTACAAGTACCTAGAGTATAAATGTCCTGCTAAAGTCATATTTGTTTGCATATTATAAACTTTAAAAGGCGAAAATAAACTAAATACCGAATGTGGCTTATCAAGTTTTTACAATTATAATTATATTATGACAAAAGTTGAAAAAGTAAACAATAATATATGATCAATGTTAGTAGTTTAAAATCATTATTTACAATTTTATTTTTATTGTGTCCTTTTCGTTATTCTTGAGTGTTGTGGTAGTGCATTTTTTTGGGTAACATAACCTTAATGTTTCGGATAAAAAAAAGTTATGGTTCCTTCCAATTTTCAAAACATTAATAAAGTTCTATCACCAAAATAAATCAAATAAAAAAAAAAAAAAAAATTTATATTATGTGACGGTGGGGGTTAATTGTAAATATTTAGTGGGAGTGTGGTGTATGCGTTTTTGTTTAATATTCAAAATTAAAGCTCTGTCATTGCTTTTCGAATTTATGCTAGAAAAATGGATTTGGGAACTGAGTAAAATGGCAAAAGTGGCTTAACTCAAACTTTACATTTTTCAGAAATCGATAAAAAAATATTTGCAACTTTATAGCAATTGAAACATAAAGAAAGACATAACTGTTTTTTAGCAACAGTGAACAACAACAAAATACATAGATAAACATAGATAAATAAGTGTATTGTGCACAGTTTAAGCATATAAACCCGAAAAATTAAAATTTTGAGTTAAGTCACTTTTGAACTAGGTGTGCGATATGAGTAAAAATGGCAAAAAAAAAATAGCAAAAAAAAACAAATAAAAAAGATATTTGTCTTCTCTGATTATTATACGTAACGTTGTATTAAGCAATATAAAATTATGTATGAAATCATGTTAATAAATATATAACATATGTAGTAATATATACCACATCTATCTCAAACGATATTAAGATATTACTATGTATGAGACATTTCAAAAATTTTGGAAAAACCAAATCCAAGCTAAAGTTATATGTGGTGGAGTTTATCATCACATATTTCCATATTAAACTATATTAAACTATACACTCATAATAATCTATAGGTAAAATACACGAAAACCGTTGTTCATTTTACGAAAGTTTTGGTTATTTTGACATTACGAAAAAATTTGTAGAATATACAAATCACATTTCGTAAAGTTTTGTAAAAACTTTTTTTAAATAAAAATGTGGTGCATACCTTACGGGTTTATTTTAAATTTAAAAAAAAAAAATGTAATGGTGCCACACCAGAATCGAACTCACGATTTCAGTGATGTCCTGCTGTGTTGAAGTAGACCCCTCCACCATTTGCACCAAAGTAGCTGATGCAATACAACAAACTAAAAAGGAACTTAAGTCGAAAATATTATGAAATTTTTATGAAAACTAGAAAAATATGCTACAAATATTTAATAAAAAAGGTAAAATGGCAATTAAATATATTTATTATGTTTATTGAACTAAATAAAATAATATAATTTTTTTTATAAATATATCAAATAATATATTAAAAAACAAAATAAAAAAATAATAAAATAATAATAATAAAAAACTTAAATAACAATTTCAAACTAATTGCATTTTATTATTAAATATTTTATCTTTTTAAATATTTGTTTTATTGAATTTCATACTAAACCCGACAAATAAAGTGGAAGTAGTGTTTTCGGGTCCTCTTTAACTTGTTTTAGGATCCTCTTTATTAAGCAAAATACAAAATATCCATTTATATCAAAACACAAAAATAGTAATAATGAAATAAAAAATAAAACATAGAAATTTAAAAAACATTAATGAACAAAAAAAAATATAAAAACTAAAAAAAAAAAAAAAAAAAAAATTTGTCCTGGCCAGGAGTTGAACTCGCAACCTTCTGATTGCAAATCCGACCTCTAACCACATCAACATCCATATGTAATATTTGTAACATTACAAATTTTTGTACAATGTACTAAAAAAATATTACGAAATCATGTTTGTATTTTTACGAAATTTGTAAATTTATATAATTTGTTTTATACAAAAGTTTTGTAATATAAACAAAATGTTTGTACATTCTACGAAAAAAAATTTACGAAAAATATATTTGTATTTTAAGCATGGATTATTATGAGTGTAGTTTCTATATAGTTTTTATATAGTGTTATATTAAATAAGATATGATTGTTTATGAACGTTTTTACTCGGGTATGGATTGTGAATTGATATTTTCTCTTGTTTAACATAAAAAATACTTTGCTCTCAATTATGAAAAAAGAAAATTAGTAAAAACTTTTGCTAATTTTAGCAAATATTTTAATAAAATTTTCGTGTTTAATAAAATTTATATAAAATCAGCAACGAAAAAAAAATTATATTTTCTAAATAGAGATTAGGAAAAATTTTCAATAAAGAAGGTTTTTGTACTAAAAATTAATACAAAAACTATAAATTCGGATATAATAATTTTTAATTTTTCTCCAAACATATATGTTATTATAACGGTCCAGTTTTTCAAGAACCTCGGAGTTCATTTTAATCGGGTTTAACTGTATTTGTTAATTAACGTAAGATATTATGCAATGCAAAAGTAAATATCAATCTTTTATACATTTTTAAATATATCGCTAAAATTTGCAAAAATTATGCATCAAAACTTTTTTTTTTTGACAGAATCTATTGGTTGTATTTCCTAAAGAAGCAGAAAAAAGCGATATGATATTTTTATTGTTATTTAATTTACGAGTTTTTTTCACAAATTAGCAAGCGGATATATCAATGAATGTTTTAGTGATACCAAATCTAAAACCTTTTAAGCATTAATAAGTTAATTTGCACATGGCAAGAAAAAATAAATAAAGACATGAAAAAAAACTAAAAAAAAACATTATAACTTAGTGATAATTAAATTAAAAAAAATTTGAACTTGAATTTGTTAAAAACTAGGAACAGAAAAGCTTTATGGCTACGAAAACAAATTTAAATGGAACTAATTAAATTTAACCCACTTATAAATTAAAGATTATAAAAAAAAATCAAAAATTGCATTTAAATGCAAATTGGCAAAAACAAAGAATAGAACTTCCGTGTGGGTATTTTTTTTATACCCGATTAAAAAAATGTATACACACAGAGAATAAATTGGTTATAGTTCCATTGCAACCAATAAAATTTAGTAATCATTCAATAATATTAATTGTAGTTGTACTGAAAAAAAAATAATATTATATAATCTTATATAATGTGATCCAGTTCTGTAAAACTTAATATAGTTAAGTTAGGTGTTTAGTTTTCTGCTAACAGAAAATAAAACCACTTTGAATGTTGAATGTTTGTAAGACACTAACTTTTTTATTCAAAATACCATTCCTTAAATACTAAACATAAATTTCTTAAAAACAAACTACTACTACCTACAAGCTATCTTTACTTTCCCTGTAGGGGATGAAATCTTATTTTATGAGTTCACGATAAGCGATGCAACCATAAAACCTTTATTATTGGTTGCTATTGTAATACGCATTATCAGTACTCACACATGTGCGTACCACATGCTAAGACCTAAACATACAAACTCAATATTTAATGATCTAACAGTGATAATTCTATGTCCCTAATTCCTAGAATGCACTTAAGCATAAGTGCATTTATATTGTTCATTAGAATAATACTAATTATCTTTAAATTTCTTCTTAAATACATAATAATAAAAATTAAACATAAAAATATGTTCAACTAATCTTGAACATTCTGCCGGGCCGAATATCCAACAGGCGGTGAAAAGTCCAACTTAACTACCGACTTACGGGAACTGCAACATTTGTGTTTTATATACAACCACAGATCAATATAATAATGAAAACTAGGGTTAATGATGTATGACCACTCAGGTGATGATATTGCATAGTCTTCAGCTCTATGTTGGTGGCCTCCAAGTTATTAATTTTCGCCATCAATTGTCCTATATGTTTACTGTTGTTGACAATGGTCAAATGAAATGGCTTTACAAGCTTCGACTCCATTCGGTCAATATCCAGACCCCAGGAAGATGTCTGAATTGATGAAGTTGTTTCTGTTGAGAACCTTAATGGCGCGGTAAGTGTCACTCCCTCGTATATGGCAGTACAACCTGGTGGTAAACTTAAAATACCTTTGGGCGGGTAACGTTAACCTACTGCGATTGCCCAGGCCGCAATCCACACTAAGTGTGAATTGATCGAAAACCGTAAATATCCATGTATTTTCTGTAGAGAGTGCCTTCCATACACTTTTCTTTGCTACTTCCTCAAAGTTACATTCAGCATGTCTGGACTGTTTCCATGCAATATTTCCAACACAGTTGAATTGTCCTTGCAGGTTCTTCGGACATGCATTGATTAGTGACTTGGATGGTGCTGCTTTAATTTGGCTTGTCATCATCATCAATAACAGGAACCAGAAACCCAGTGTCCTCTTTTTCGACTGCTTAGCTACAGTGCAAACACTAGTTGCTGGTGGTTCTTCTTCATCTTCAGATTCATCTGGCAGTGGTAGGGTACATACCTTGTGTATTGGTCGCTTAAGAGTGCTGTTTTGAAGCTTAATCGTCACAACTCTTACTTTGTCATCTTTACCTTTATGTGTTTCTATAATTCTTCCTAAAGGCCACTTTGCTGGGACAGTTATTTCGCCTTTCACCAGCACAATTGTTCCTTTTTTCAAATCAGGAACCGGTTGTCTCCATTTTGTTCTTTGTTGTAATGTAACTAGATATTCGCTTTTCCAGCGATTCCAGAAATCTTTCCTTAGTTTTTGAATCAGCTTCCATCTGTTAAGAGAGCTTATTCTTGAATCTTCAATGTGTTCAGGACAATCAGTCACAGGTCTGCCAATTAAAAAGTGCCCTGGAGTTAATACGTCTACGACATCAATATTTTCGTTACTTATGTCAACCAATGGTCTCGAATTCAAAACTGATTCTATCTGGGCTAATAATGTGCTCATTTCTTCGTACGTCAATTTAGTTTCACCAACTATGCGTTTCAGATGGTACTTCATTGACTTAACACCAGCTTCCCAAATCCCTCCAAAATGAGGGGCTGCCGGGGGAATGAAATGCCACTGTATTTTTTGTGCAGCTAAGATTGGTATTACCGACTGGTTATTTTTAACAGCGGCTTTATAATCAGCATCTAGTTTTCTATCCGCACCTACGAAATTTGTGCCGTTGTCCGAATATATGTGTGCACTAGTACCTCTTCGCGCAAAAAATCGTTTTAATGCTGCCATAAACGCTTCTGTTGTCAGATCACTTACTGCTTCTAAGTGAACAGCTTTTGTTGCCATACATACGAATACAGCAATGTACCCTTTATAGGTTTTCACTCCTCTTCCTTTGGAACATCTTATATGAATGGGTCCAGCGTAGTCTACTCCTGTGTGCGAAAATGGGTATGACTCCGTTACTCTAGACATCGGAAGATTCCCCATAAGTTGTTTTGAAGCCTCTTGACGATACCTGATGCATTTAGGACAGCTTCGAATGCATTTCTTCACAGAGTTCTTCATATTTAATATCCAATATCTTCGTCTTAATGTTGCTTCAACCAATTTATTGCCACCGTGCAACGTTGAAATATGAGTTTCTTCAATTATTGTTGAAGCCAGATGAGATTTTCTTAAAATCATGGGATGTTTTTTGTTGTAAGGTAAATTAGAATTTTTTAAATGGCTGGTAACTGCTTCTTCGTTCGAAAGCCACTTTCGCAAATTAAATCCAAATCTTAATAGTGTACTTTCTACTTCATGTTGTATCTTCTTGCATTGTGGAATTGTGTCAGCGCCTGTCATTAGATCGTCCATATAATAATCGTTTTTGATGATGTTTTTGATGTAATCCTTTTCTTCAGTGCAGCTATCAGCTATGTGGAATAACGATTTTATAGCGAGAAATGGAGCCGATGCCGTTCCATATGTAACGGTTGTTAGCCTGTATTCTTTTATGGGATCTTTTTTGTTGTCTCTCCATAAAATATACTGGTAGGCTTGATCATCTTCAGTAAGCTTTATTTGCCGATACATTTTTTCTACATCCGCTGTCAGCGCATATTTCCAAACTCTCCAATTTAAAATATTATTGAATAAATCTCTTTGCAGTTTGGGGCCAATAAACATTACTTCATTCAGACTCTTTCCATTTGATGTTTTTGCAGACGCGTCAAACACCACACGTAATTTTGTTGTTAGGCTGCTTTCTCTTATAACGGGTTGATGGGGTAAATAATATTTACCGGTAATGTTTCCTTTTACTTCTGTCATGTGACCAAGTTGTAAATACTCCCCCATAAATCTCACATAATCTTCTTTGAGTTTGTTGTTGCTTTCAAGCTTCTTTTCCAAATTTAGGAACCTGGCCATCGCTTGTCTTCTTGAGTCACCTAACTCGCAGTCTTCTTTTAACGGCAGTTTTACTACAAGTTTTCCAACTGCATCAATTTTTGTTGTTTTCTCATACTGATCTAGGCATATTTTATCTTCTGTTGCTTCCTCAATATTTGACGGGAGTTCTTCTAGTTCCCAGAACCGTTCCAAATTGGTGACTGCAGATAACAATTTAGATGGCTTCTGGTTGTTATTCGAAAGGCCGCATACGATCCAGCCTAGTTTAGTGGATTGCGCCAAACTATCCCCTTTTATATGAGGTTTAACTTTTCTCATAATTTTGAGAAACACTTTTCCTCCCAGAAGTAAGTCTATTCTGTCAGTCTTATTAAACATAGGATCTGCCAGATCATAGCTTTCCCATTGGCTGGCATCAATCTTAAATGAAACTTCTGGCTGAGGATCTGTTACTGATGGCATGACCCATGCTTCAGCTTCAATCAACTGATCACTTTCAAAACGTGGTTGGATTTTTAATTTTATTTTTGAATTTGGAGTACCAACTTCTGTACAGCCCAGCCCGTTTATGTTTTTACTTGCTTTAATTCGAGGCAAGCCTAATATTTGAGACGCTTCTTCGGATATACTTGATATCTGTGACGCATGATCTATCAGTGCCCTTAACGTGACAAGTTCTCCAGTTTTTGCTCGTACTTTCACTAAAGCCGTAGGCAAAAAGTATGTTGCAGACTCTTCCTTTGTCACCATTGATGTTGACGAGCTCGGTTTAGATTCATCTTTTTTAACATATTCGTTGATATGCAGAGCTTCATGATGACTTCTCCTGCAAATACTGCATTTATGATTACTTTTGCAGTATTGGTCAAACGTGTGGTTAATGCATTTGAAGCACCATTTTTTATTTTTTGCTAACTTTTGTCTTTCTGTTGCAGACAGCTCGAAAAACTTATGGCAGGCTGCCGTCACATGATTGGATCTATTGCAATACAAGCACGCCTGTTTAGTGCTCACGAATGCGTGTGTTGCCCGATGGTCGGAGTATCCCTTTTTGTGGAACTTGTTATTTGTATTGGTAATTCCTCCTTGTTTGGACATTGATTCCAATGCCCGATATTGTTGCTCGAGAAATTCCATTACGTCTTCTAAAGTTTGAATTTCTTTATTCTTTTTTATATTTTGCTCGTAGAAGCGAAGACCATTTCTATCCAACTTCCTGACAATAATTCTTGATATAAATGGTTGCGCGTCAGTGATATCTATGTCCATGGCTTTAATTGCCTGGATGCAAATATTTGTTGTGTCTAGCAGTTGCTTGACACTCGTCGCGGAATCACTATTTATTTGTGGTTGATCAAGTATTTTATCGACTTGAGTTTCAAATAATAGTCGACGGTTTTCGTACCTATTCTTAAGTACTTCAAAGGCAGGCGCATAATTGGCGTCTGTTGTTTTAAATTGTTGAATGGTTTTGGCTGCTTCGCCTTTTAATGCTCCCTTAAGGTAGTATAATTTATCAACGTCGCTAAGTTGAGTGGAATTGTGTACCAAGCTTTTAAAAAGGTCATGAAATTGTGACCACTCAGTTATATCCTCCCCATCAAATGTAGGAATTTGAATGTCAGCTAGTTTTGGCATCCATCTATGTGGTGCTTCTATACTTGGTTCCTTCTTGATTCCAAGTATTGTTGTTAGCATTTGATTCATTTGTACTTCAATACTTCTCATGTCAGCTTTAGCTTTCTTCCAATTCAATCTATTTTTATTCAACTGAAGGTATAAAGCCCTCAGATCTTCAAACATATTTTCCAGCCTTCTTTTGTTAAGTACAATTTGGTCATTATTCATTGTAACCAATTTCATGCTAAGTTGTACAATTTCCCTTTCAAGTTCTGGCATATCGCTGAAGAATTCTTCTTCCAGTTGCTCTTGATCGTTCGGCAACATTGAAAACTCGGTCTCCTTAATTTTAGAAGCTTCGGTTTGTTGGATTAAATGTTCTTGTTGCTTGTCATCATCTTTGACAAGCACTGTTTTAAAACTCGATTTCTCTTTGATCGTGGTTATCATGTCCTCTATTTCTTCGAATACAGTCATGATGTACTCATAATACTTGTTTACAAAGTAGTCTTCAGCTGCAGCTGCCACTCCCACAAGGTCTTCATTGTTTTTAATAAATTCAGCTTTTAAATCATTAGCTGATTGTGTGTATCCTTCCAGATTTGTCCCACGGAACTTCTCGTCCGCGATAGCGAACTGAATTTGGACAGCTGAATCTCCAATTTTTTTCTGACGTTCAAGCAATTTATTAAGATTTTTTGGAGCCATTTTTTTTTTTTTTTTTTCAACACACTTTGGTTTGTATTTAATTATATTTTCTTCAATCACTGTTTCAGCCGTGACTACGCTTCTTTCACTGTTTTAGCCGTGAATACGCTTCTTTCACTGTTTTAGCCGTGAATACGCTTATTTTTAAACACAGTTTAACTTGTATTTATATTATTATTTTTCAATCACTGTTCTAGCCGTGATTACGCTTCTTTCACTCTCGATTAGCAGCAGAGAGTTGCTTTATATTTATTCTGGTTTCTTTTTAAATATTCGAAGGACCAAATGTTTAGTTTTCTGCTAACAGAAAATAAAACCACTTTGAATGTTGAATGTTTGTAAGACACTAACTTTTTTATTCAAAATACCATTCCTTAAATACTAAACATAAATTTCTTAAAAACAAACTACTACTACCTACAAGCTATCTTTACTTTCCCTGTAGGGGATGAAATCTTATTTTATGAGTTCACGATAAGCGATGCAACCATAAAACCTTTATTATTGGTTGCTATTGTAATACGCATTATCAGTACTCACACATGTGCGTACCACATGCTAAGACCTAAACATACAAACTCAATATTTAATGATCTAACAGTGATAATTCTATGTCCCTAATTCCTAGAATGCACTTAAGCATAAGTGCATTTATATTGTTCATTAGAATAATACTAATTATCTTTAAATTTCTTCTTAAATACATAATAATAAAAATTAAACATAAAAATATGTTCAACTAATCTTGAACATTAGGTGTTACTGTAATTTCTCGTAGAACGGCATATTTCATCGCATCTTACAATATGTTATACCATACGTTATTAGACGGGCAATATATTTAATTCGATTGGCTGAATTATATTAATATAATTGATTAAACAAAACAATATATTGCCTCACGTAAAAAAAACATAATTTTTTGAGGTTGCAAAAAGGTGACGTTTTGTTTTGAAATCCATAACATCCTACTCAAAAATTTGATATCAACCCGAAAATTTTGTTACTTACAATTTAGAAAAATTTAAATCAAATATCCACAAACACTACTCCCTCTTTCCTCCTTCCCATACCTTATTTTCCTGATCAATACAATGCACTGCATGAGTAGGGGGCATCCCCTGAGTATTGGTTAAATTATAAAAAAAAAAAAAAAAAAATATCAAACACAACATATTTTAGTTTGACATACAAATTTATGATTGTTAAATCTTAATTGGGCTCTTAATAATCAGACCATAATATTTATTTTTATTTAAATTAACAAATTTATTTTCAGTGGATTGAATGGTATCAATTTAAATTAAACTTAATGTAATATAATCCATCAAATTACATAAAACTCAATATAATATAATCCATTTTTCGATCCACCATTTTTCGGATCAAATTGTATTTTAATTAGTTATAAGGCCAGGCACGTAGCTAGGAATTTGTTTCGGGGGGGGGGGGCTTTTCGATTTTTTATTTTGATTATATATTTTTTTTTGCACACTAGAGTAACAGCTTTTTTTTTTTTTTTGTTTGCTAAATTTTTAGAAATAGAAATCGCATAAAGTGCATTTCCTTAAAATGCATTTTTTAATTTTTTACTTATTGTGTTCATTATTTTACGAATTTTGATGTCTATATCGCGAAAAAAAGCTTTAATCTGTTTGATCACAATCCGCGAAACACGTCAAATTTGAAAACGTTTGTGTACTTTAAGTTGGATATGCATCGTTATTGTCTAATTACGTTAAATAAAAAAAGGATTATGCGGAAAACTTTTTGAAAACCGCGAAAAAATATTTTTTATATGTGCTTAGTATACGTCTAGGGTAGCTAAAAATTGATATATGTAAAAAAAGTAAAAAAGTTTCAACTTCTAATAACCCGATTAAAATTAATATGATGCTTTATAAAATCATACGAAATTTAATATGAGTCTTAATACAGTTTTATCTGAGAAATGAGCATAATAATTAAATAACAACCGAATAATGACGCGATACAATTTAATACGATTTTATATAGCGGTATAAATTTATATCTGAACTGATACTGATGTATACAAAATAAGCTATAGTTGTATCCGGTTTTTGGTTTTAAAACGTCATGAAAACTCAAAATATCTATTAATCCTTTTAGACTTTAGCCGCTTGCAAAAGGTTTACAACTTTATAATTTGTAACAAATTCCATAGCATTTGGAAATTTATTTATAATAAAATTGTGTTTTTTTGGATATGATATAATATCAAAATATATATTATTTTGCAATGTCTAGGTATATAAATATAACGCAATTATTAATTGGATTAGTTTTAGCGTATTCTAAACGCAATATACAATTATACGCAACTATATATGACATCATATTAAATTTTTTATACGAAATTCATTTTATATATGAATTTATATAATTATGTCCGGTTAAATGCACTGGCAGACAAAACCTTATAAGTGTATATAAAATAATGTATTATTTTATGTAAACGTTTTAACTCAGGAATTTAAAGATTTATAACCGTCCAAAAACAAATTAAAAGGCAAATATCCTATATAAATTGCCTGACACTTACAAGGAAGCTTTTCCGATGGGTTCTTTTTAAAATTAATGAAATTCAGATAGGTGATAAAGCAGCAAAAATATATGAGAAACGTATTTATTTTTAAAATTGGCGGTGAAAATTAACACATCTTTATATGAAAATATGTCTAAAGTTAATTTAGACTTATTTAAAAACAGCGTTAAAATGCAAGAGAAAACACACATTTTGAAAACCAGTTTGACACTATGTCGTGGACCCAGGCTGCCACTTATTTGAATTATTTTAACAAAATTTTTTCCCCTTTTTCATATATCCGACTTTTTTAAAATGGGGGCTATACTTCATGTCTTGTATAAAAAAAATTGTAAATTTTTCAAGCAAGAGTGATTATAGTGTGAAAGAAATAATGATAAAGAAAAAATATACAATTGGAAAATTTAAAAATATACCTGACATCGCCTAGGTTTTATTAAAATAAATTATGTATTTCGAATTCACTTTGATTTATATTTTGGACAATTTCAAACGCTTTTCAAATTGTCTTTAATCAATTTTTTAAATAAAAACCCTTTAAAATGTCTAAAAAAAAAACTACATCGTTATAACACAAAGACTGGTTTAGCTGCTCGATTTTAAAATGTCGCATTTCAAGGAGCGCCGATAGAAATTTGTTTACATTTAGTCTAAAAAAAATCGAGAAAATTTGAGTCACATTGGACCACGTTAATACATTATGCATATCGATCAAAGTTTGAGGCTTAAATTTGTTTCAAAAAATTAAAAAAATATATGAGATATCGTAATATATATCGTAAAAAAAATACTGAAAACTATGTTACCAGATGCGTGCGTAGCAAATCAAATTTAAATAAAAAGATTGCACTGTAAGTAAAGTAACAACTTTTACGGCACAAGTAAACTTAATTTTGAGTCTTAGTGGTATCTCCATTTTAAAAGATTATGTCAAAATACACAGAAAAAATAATTGTCAAAAAAATTTCAATTAAAATTTTGTTCGATTTCAAACTTACTTTCAATTAACTGTTTAATTGAATATGAATTTCGTATAAAAAATTTTTTCAGTTTTTATAACGTATAACAACATTGAAACAAATGCAAAAATTTTAAAAAGTCGCCAAATTTGGTGATTTTTTTTAAATTTTTTTCGAATTTTGGCGTTTATTTTGGGAGTTTTTTAAATTTCTGCAATTTTGAGGATTGTTTTTTAAGTTTTGGCAATTTTTTTCAAATTTTGCGATTTTTTCAAATGGTCTCGATTTTTTTAAATTTTGGCGATTTTTTTTACAATTTTGGTGATTTTTTCAAAAATTTGTAATTTTCCTAATAGTAAACAATATTCAATTAAATTCTTAATAGATGTGAATAAAACTATATGTAATTGAAATTAATATTAATTTAATAGATACAAATTATTTTAGTTGTTTCTACAATTGCATCAACACGACCGAATTCAGTTAAACTTTTGCTGAATCAACAAATATTTTAATTAAAACTCAATTTTATTTTTTTCTGTGTATACATATTTGATTTTTAGTTTGCATTGTCTCAAACAATTTTTTGATTATATTTTACGTCAAAGACTTCGAAATCTCTTATGAAATGATTTTATTTATTGCTTTTTGACGAAAATCAACTCTAACAATGATAGCCGCCCATTTGCAGGCGATGTTTTCTAACGAAATTTTAAGATTCGAACCATATTAAACTATTTCCTATTTGATCCAAGTCAAAAATAAATATTTTCATATTAAATGTATCAATAACATTGTTACTTTCTAACGAATTGTATTAAGTTTTTAAATTTGTCAAATCATTTCGGTGGGGGGGGGGGGGGGGGGGCTCTAGCCCCCAAGCCAAATATAAAATTTTTTAATAGTTTTGGTAACTCTAATAAAGCATTAAGATTAGCAACCCGATTTCTGTTGTACATACAAATCTATTTTTAGACATTCATATATAAATTTGAATAAAAAAAAATACTCAATTATAAAATACCAATTCTAATCGGGTTTAGGCTAGAGGTAAAGCAAATTGCTCTTTCGACCTAACCTAACCTAACCTAACCTAACCTAACCTAACCTAACCTAACCTAACCTAACCTAACCTAACCTAACCTAACCTAACCTACCTAACCTACCTAACCTAACCTAACCTAACCTAACCTAACCTAACCTAACCTAAACCTAACCTAACCTAACCTAACCTAACCTAACCTAACCTAACCTAACCTAACCTAACCTAACCTAACCTAACCTAACCTAACCTAACCTAACCTAACCTAACCTAACCTAACCTAACCTAACCTAACCTAACCTAACCTAACCTAACCTAACCTAACCTAACCTAACCTAACCTAACCTAACCTAACCTAACCTAACCTAACCTAACCTAACCTAACCTAACCTAACCTAACCTAACCTAACCTAACCTAACCTACCTAACCTAACCTAACCTAACCTAACCTAACCTAACCTAACCTAACCTAACCTAACCTAACCTAACCTAACCTAACCTAACCTAACCTAACCTAACCTAACCTAACCTAACCTAACCTAACCTAACCTAACCTAACCTAACCTAACCTAACCTAACCTAACCTAACCTAACCTAACCTAACCTAACCTAACAGCAATTGCCGGACATACATAAGATCACCGGTTCGAGTCCAGTTCGCGGCATAATAATTTGTTTTAATAAAAGAATTTTAAAATAATATATTCATTTTTTTATAGTTTAAGTAACTCTAATAAAATATTGAGTTGAGCAACCGAATTTCTGTTGTACATGCAAATCTATTTTTAGACATACATATTTAAATTTGGAACCAAAAAACATTCATGGTTGAAATTAGAAAATACAATTTCAAATTGGGTTTAGGCTAGAATTAAAGTAATTGCCTGACAAGCAGGAGGTCCAGTGACGCGGATAATAATAATAATTTCAAAAGAATATAAATTTTTTTTAGAGTTTTGGTAACTCTAATAAAATATTGAGATTAGCAACCTAATTTCCATTGCACATACAAATATATTTTTAGATAAATATTTAAATTTGAAACTAGAAAATATTGAAGGTTAAAATTTAGGCTAGAGGTAAAGTATTTGCCTGACAAACGGAAGATCGCCGGTTCGAGCTCAGTTCGAGTCATATCATTTTTTATTAATATAATAAATTTTATTTATGTTAGATAGATAAATACTATAACTTTACAGTTATTATAAAATTCGCGTCTGTTTTTTTTATTAAAATGGTTTGTTTATACCAAATTATTTCAATTCAAGTTGCAAGAAATTTAAAAAGTCTCCATACATACTACATCCATACAAAGAAAATTTGTATGTAGGTTCTGTGTCTACATTTTGTAAAAAAAAACAAACAAAAACAAAAAAAAAAAACTGAAATAATTTGAAATAACTGACTCGAACATTTGTTTTTACTGATCTGTAGTTAAGTTTTGAACATTTATTTTTAACTTACTATTCATTTGTTCTTATAGATTTGTTAGTTATTTAAACAATATTTAAAAATAAATAACAAGAAACTTTTAATTTATATGAAAAGTCAGTAAACCGGATTTAGTGATTTATCATTTATGTTAAATAAAATGTTTAGTTACTTTAAACTACAAACTATTTTGAGTGTACTTTTCCAGTAAAGTTATACCAACAATGTATTCAGTAAAAACTTGTAAGTTCACTGGCATCAAAGTGTCACTTTATTTTCTCTTTCTCTATTTTCAGTAACAACTTGTACATATTTGAACGAATTTATACAAATTTTGAGTTATCGAACAAATATACTTAAATTTTGAGTAGGATGTTATAGATTTGTAGTTGTAAGATGCAATTAAATATGCCGTTTTACGACAGGTTACTGTTGCAAATAACGTAACTATTTTAACAGTTATATTAGTTTTTTGTTTTTATATACATCGAGATTATTTTTATGTTATTTTCAATTTATAACGAGCTTTCAACCTCCCTATATTTACAAAAATAAAGCAAATCAAACATATTAGCTAGGTTGATACTAGTATTTCGATCTGACTAAAGATCTCATCAGAACCCGAAGTTTTAGAAAAGTTAGAGCCTCCATAATAGGCAGAACTTTAACAAAAAACCTATTAATAATCAATTTTGCTCCATTCTTGTCTTCTTAGTAATCAAGCACGTGGTTAGGTCTTTTCCTAACAAGCATCATGACGTTACTAAACTTTGAAGACCAAAAATGTTCTATTTATATAAAATTTTTTTTTTTAAGTTTTACAAAACTATATCTATCTATCTATCTACTATCTACTTCAAAAATCCGATTTTCATATTGTACCACCACTGACATATTTATATATTTATTTTTTTTTGCTTTTTTTATTTTATTTTATTGTTTTTGAAAGCCGATGTCATGTTTTTCAAAACGAGATATCAAACTCTTAAATCGGTTATGTAGTTACGAAGATATTTACAAAAAACCTATGTTAATCTTCAAGCTATGTTACACGAACACAACAGCCTCATCCGTCTATTCAAAACAGCCCTATCCCAGATGCCTACAGATGATTATACGGTTGTAATAAGAGCTGACAACACACCGGCTGGTGAGCATGAGCGGCGCTTCAATGCTTCGGTGATAGGTGACGTCGCAGTTGTTATTGCAGTTGTTTTCAGCTATTCATTTTATATACTTCAGCAAATAAAGGCGATAGAAGGACAAAGAGGCGTTGGGCTTCCCATGAAATTAAAAATTTTATAATGATTTACTAATGTGAATTTATTTTTTTAATTATTTATTTGCGTTAAAAAAATTTTTTGATTTAAAGAATTAATTACAATTAAAATTTGAAGGCAAAACAACGTTTGCCGGGTCAGCTTAAGATTATATAATATTATTTTTACTCGGGCTGTTACAATAGTATTAAAATTTGTGAATTATCATTTTGGCACATTTAATTACTTTAATTCGATAGATCTATCAACACATTCCTGAAAGTGGTCAATTAATAAATTTGAAAACAAAAACTGTATAGATTATTTGCTAAAACAATATCCTAATAAAGAAATATGGAGTATAGCCTCGAACTTTAATAATTTTCATTTTCATTGCACAATTCAAGGTCGAAAAAACGTAATTTTTATTTTAAATAAAAAAAATAATGAAAAAAACAGTTTTTAACACAAAATCTTGAATAATTATTAATTAATTATTAATTACTTAATAATTATTAATTACTTAGTAAAATTAATTAAATATGTTTCGATATCTGAAACAACCGGTTACGAAGTATCGGGTTTTTAAACTAGGGGGTTATAAATATGAAACGAACCTTTTTCTACAACGTCATTTTGAACTAATTTTTTGCAATTTTAGCAAGAATGTTTACAATTTTTTGTTCTATTAGTGTACTTACACAACGAAAAATACATCAACAAAAAATAAAAACTTTTCATTTTAAAGTTTAATCAGAGACATGCTTTAGCTGTTGATGCTACTGCTTGCTACATAATGCAGGAATCATTTTACATTATTATCAAGTATAAGTTTATAACAAACAACTGCAGTACGTAGTAGGTAGTTAGGTATCGTAACTACACTCAAAAAAAAATCTGTGAAGTCAGCAAAATTGCTAATATCAGCAAAAATAAATTAGAAAATTTTTTAAAAAAAATGATAAATTTAACAATTTTTTTGCAATTTTTCTGCAAGGATCCTCCCAGAAAAAATTTTACTGACTTTAGACACTTTTTTGAGTGTACTTACGTAGTTATAAAGTAGTTTAACAGGCATCAGTTGAGTTAGAAGTAGATAATTGCCAATTTAATTAAGCACAATTTAATTAATCAAGAAAACTGAATTTTTTAATCAAATGTTACATTTTTACATTAAATAAAATCTATTTAGTATTAAGGATTAAGTTTTTATTAGATAATAAAATCAGGTTAAGAATATTTGCAAAAAAGCTTTTTTATCAATACTTTTCTTTTAAATGCTAGTAATGTTATGTTAACTGCATTTGTAGTGGTTTTCACAACATGTGACAGTTAATTTTTAACAGTTAAAAATAACTTCACATTGCAATTGATTTAAATGCAAATGTAATGTACACCTTTTCAAATGCACTTTTTCTAAGTGTATACAGAGAAGACAAATAATGGCAAAATCTATTATGTTTATGGAAAAAAATTCAAAAAAAATTCAAAAAAAAAATTCAAAAAATTGTTGCTGAATTTGCAAAATTAGTAGATTCAGCAAAAGGTTTGCTAACACTGAGTTAATTTAAAATTAAAAAATCCTTGCTGAAAGTTAATAGAATTATTGTTGAAAATTAGTGGACTAAAAAAAAACTAAAACAATTTGTAGAACAGTTGAAGGTCTTATTGTAAAAACTTGATAAGCCACATTTAAATTTTTGCTGGTTTTTGCCTTTAAAGTTTTGATTTAATGTAGAAAGTAGAACTTTTGAAGGACTTTTGTACTCTTGGCACTTGTTATAAATGTGTAAGCTAGACTTTTATAAAATATTCATCAAATTATGACTAGGAAAGAGCTAAAACCAGCCATCAAAATAATGTGGCTTATCAAGTTTTTGCAATAAGCCATTCAATTATACTTTAGTTAAAATAATTTACAATACGTTACAAAATATAAAAATGTTCATAATCCCACATTGAGGACACTAATTAATTTAATATCTGAAAATACCATAAAAAATTATGTTTCAACTACTTACATCAATGGTTGTCTAAGTGATGTCATCTTTCTAGAAACAAAATAAAATGAAATAACAAAATATTAAATATACAACCCTTTTTTTTGGAAAAGAAAAGGAAACCTGCAAAATTACGCAATATGCGTGTCCTTGTCTTTTGCTTCAGTCTGTCTACCTGAACGTATATTTGTTTGCAATTTGACCACATAACATTAATAGTCACTATAATCATTTAATTTACAAATACACATTTAAACATTATTAAATTTAAAAATTTTATTTTGTCTTTAATTTTATTAATAGAGAAATTAAACAAGCCGTTGGCAACACAAAATTTAAGTTTTTTTAATTCGCAATTTATATGTGTAAGATACACATTGTTGGCGTCCTTTTGTTTTATTTTGTACGAAAAACAGACACATATCAAACATATCATTTTCCTCGTCTCAACTATATTCTGCATATATCTTTAAATCTGGTTTGTCGTACACATTTTTAATGCAATTTTTTAAGCAAAATAAAACAGTAAAACATTAGTAAAATATTAGTAAAAAATAAGTTCAAAACAGTTAAGTGCTAAATAAGTACTAATAAAATTTTAGCTAATAACATAATTTCAGAAAAAAATTTGATGAAAAATAGTATACTGGATTTACGTTTTCAGTATCACTAAAATTTTAGCTAATAGCATAATTTCAGCAAAAAATTAGCTGAAAAATAGTATACTTTTCTACTAACTTGTTTTTTTGAGTGCACAAAAAGGTTAAATCATTAAACTTTTTAAAAGAAAAAAATAAAAATTTTTAGTAAAAAAGAATTTAAAGCGAAGAAAATATGTAAGAGTCAATTCTAAAGCAGAAAAATCGTAAGAAAAAGCAGTTTTAAGCTCAAAAATTAAAATTTAAAAAATTGCAAAATAAGCTAATATGAGCAAAAATTGCACAACAAGAATATTTGTTGTCTTCTCTTACTTTATATGTACCTACAAACGTTTTTACTCGGGTAAATAAATAAACAATTGTTTATTTTTATTTTTTTTGTTTTTATTATATTTTTATAAAATTTATTATAATTTTTATCTTAAAAATTATAAAATCAAGTCTTGTCATATATTTCTTAACATTGATCTTATATGCTAAACATACTCATGTGCCATGATCATTATTATTATCATAATCAGTTGAGTATTTTTTTTTTTGTGTAAATATTTAATTTTATTTTTGTGTTAACCACACCTTTAATCGAATATTTTCTTGTAGTTTATGTGATTTTTCAAATCGTTTTCGTAATATTTATCTTAAAAATTATTGATTTACAATCTCTACAATGCTGGTAAATATTGATTGTGGATCATAACTACTTCATTTGAGATTTCATTTTCAACTATTGATGAACCGGGTAAATGATAATTGTAGCCGGGTCTGGAAGTTGTATATTTATAGCCATCTGGTTTGTAAGTGGTTACTTTAGAGGAATAATCATAACCGTTATTACCGATAGTTACTTGCGAAGTGGAGTAATATCCGCTATTATCGGTAGTTCCTTTAGAGGTAGAATAATCATAACCACTTTTATCGGTTGAATAATCATAACCATTTTTGTCGGTTGTTGC
Source organism: Delia radicum (assembly GCA_021234595.1). NCBI lineage: Eukaryota > Metazoa > Arthropoda > Insecta > Diptera > Anthomyiidae > Delia > Delia radicum. Next base: position 127,962,182 of record CM037852.1, read on the forward strand.
TTTAGACGTAGAATAATCATGACCACTTTTATCGGTTGAATAATCATAACCATTTTTGTCGGTTGTTGCTTTAGAGGTAGAATAATCGTAATCGCTTTTATCGGTAGTGCTTTTGGAGGTCGAATAGTCATAATCATTTTTATTGGTGGCGGCTGAGTTATCAGAACCATTTTTATCCTTATCTTCTGACGAAGATGATGATTCGGATCCAGATTTTTCGGTAGTTTTATCAAAGCTTGTTTCCTCTGTTGTTGTCGATGTTTTCGAAACACCACCATTTGTGTTCGAGTTAGTAGTAGTAGATTCTGGTTCAAATAGTCCGTCGGGTGTTGTGTTAGTTGTAGAGGTGTTAGGTCTTCTTGTTGTGGTAACTGATGTGCCGACGAATTTATTAAAACCAAAACTAACACCACCGGAAGCACCACCGGAAGCACTACCGGAAGCACCACCTTTACTTTGTAGAAGACTTGTTAAAAATTGTATTTTTGTACTCAAGAGATCAGAAAATTGAAAATTTGTTGAGGTAGAGCTGCTGGAACTAGTGTCACGGGCTGGAGCGGGTGCTGCAAAATTAAAATTAAACGTATATAATTTACATTTTAGAGAATTTAATTCAAAATAATAGGTGCGTAACGGGAATACCAACGGGAACACAAAACAGCACAAATAATAACAATTTGCATAAAACTTGGAGTACGTGAACGCTTTTGGACTGGTTTGTGTTACCGCTGTAAAATACCGAAACTAGCTAAATATAGTTTTTTTTTATCTTAATCGTTTTTTTTTTATCTTATATCTTGATGTGAAAGGCGTCAGTAAAAGAATTATCTTTCATGATATTAATGAAATAATTTCATAGAATTTTTTTCGTAGCCTCAATGAAGAATTTCACTGTAGCCAAGGAATTTTATTAATATTATGAAACTTTTAATAAACTTTTTTTCATAAAATTTCATAGTTTCATAAAAAAAGAATCTTTCGATTTTATAAATTATCTCTTCATAAATTTTATGAAAATTTTCTTTAGAGCTATGAAAATATTTTAATGACTTAAGTTTTTTATTTTTTCATAAAGTTTCATAATTTATTTAATTTTCATACAAACTTTAATTTTAAAATTTAATCTTATTTTATAAAATGTTTTATTATTTCAATGTAGCCTTTTAATAATTTTGGACTTCAATGATATTGTTTAAAAAATCATATGAAGCGGTTCCAATGCATTTGTCAAGACCTTCATGAAGAGTTTTATTAATTCAATTAAACTTCTTAATAATAAAACATTTCATGAAACTTTTCATAAATTCTATAAACGCTTCATTGTCGGAATGATTCATTAATTTTATGAAGATTTTCATTAATTCTACAAACATTTCATAAATATTGACTGTAATGAAACCTGTTTCATAGATTCTATGAAAAGTTTCAACGGACGTGTTCTAGTGACAATTTTCTTTAAAGCTATGAAGAAATTCAATGCTGAAATGAAGATAATTTTCTCAGTGTATCAATTTGTATTAAGCAGACCTGGACGATGTCAATTACATTTTGCAACTGTTCATTTGTGTAATTTGTATGTATCATTAATCCTTTCAGATCTACCCTCACTTGTGAGCTTAAGCGATTCCTTGGATAATTTTTAACATTTTTGATATCAGACATGGGGATGAGTAACTACATCCAGGTATTTAATTACAGAGCAATTACTCAATTATATCCAATTACATGTGATTAGACATAAATAAGTAATTGCCCTGTAATTAGATACATTAGATCGACTCACGAAAAAAGTTTCTTTTGTTCACCCCATTATGGTTCCAAATCATTTTTTTTTTATCAGAAATTAAAAAAAAAAAAAAAAAAATATGAAATATGAAATATGAAATTAGTAAAGCTTAATACATATTTTTAATGACAACAAACCAATCCATTCAGAACTGGCTATTTTTGTGAAATTTATATATATTTGCACACAGTATTAAAGAACTCGAAAAAAATTGTTGCCATTTTTTTGAAATATTATAAAAAAAAGGGTTTCAAAAGCCCTACGAAAAAGTTGTCTTATAGCCGATCAGTGTTACCATATTGCCAGTTTAAACTGTTTTTTCCAGTTTTTTAGGATGCGTAACAGTTTTCCAGTTTTTTATGAAAAAAAACAGTTTTTGTTTAATTTCAGCCTTTTTTTCAGTTTTTCCAGTTTTCAACAGTTTACCTGCTCGATTTACTTTTTTTTACTTGAATTTATAAATTTAATACAAAAGTTGCGCAAAATGTTTCAATAAAAAATAATACTACGCATTGAATGCAACTGTGTAGTAAGTGTTAACTCCCTTTTTAACATTTGTTTGTGTTGAAACCCTGAAATGTCATTTTGTTGCTGTCTGTTTTCGTTTCTCTTGTGTTGTTTTTAGTTAGTCTACAACAAAAATATTTTTTTTCTGTGTATATAAAATGCTTTATGTTATGTGTTTAATGTTTTTTATGTGTAAATAAAATGCAATTGAATTCAAAATGCACATATTAACTGTTTTTTCTACTGTTTTTTATTAAAAAAAACAGCTGTTTCTTAAAAAAACAGTTTTTTTTACAGTTTTTTTGAAAAAAATACATGGCAACACTGTAGCCGATCGATAAGAAAAATCGAAAAACTCCCAGACACCCCTCGAATAAATAAAGTAAGTTTTATGTTATGCCAATTTAATATTCGAGTACAACAAACATTTTCTGACAATGTGTATAGTTCATTAATTTTATTGAAAAATAAATTTAAAAAAACGTAAAATTGGGCAATTTTGACATCTAAAAGTGCAATTTTGCGCACCTCAAAAAATAAGTGTACAAATTTTTATCATAAATAAAAAATAAAGTGAGCAATATTTGGGTACAGTAGTTTTCTATTAGAAAACGAAAATTTTTGCCGCTTATATCTTTTTGGCGGTTAAGGCTCGATATGCTTTACTGAAGATATGAGTTTTTTGGTTAAAAAAGTATATATAAAATTTTTTTATTTATTTTTTTTTGTTAAACTTTGGGCAATTAAAATTGAATCGAATACAGAGATAATTCTGTACACACATCCAGTAAATGCCTACCTCACCCACAGTCCATATTGGACATAGTGTTCGCTGTTAACGCTGGCGAGGCCCTAACGACCGAATATTGGCGGTATAACCCGGTTATCTTGGCAATCGGAGTATGTGCCGGGACTATTCGGATTTATCAGAACTACGATTCCCACTCCGACTTTAAAGAAAATTATCTACTATTATTTTTAATATAAAATTTCTTTAAACTCGTTACAAAAACATAACACATTTATGAATAAAGAAATTAAATTATTTTTAACGAAAATTCAATAACTTAAGCAAAAACTTTGTATTAAAGAGAATCAACAATTTTTTAAACAGAAAATTAAAAAAATTTAAGTTTGATATAATTTTTATTAAAAAATAATAATTATGTTTTTTTCGACCTTTAATTGTGCAATGAAAATTATTCAAGTTCGAGGCCATACTCTATATTTCTTTATTAAGATATTGTCCTAACAAATAATCTATAGAGTTTTTTGTTTTTTGTTTTCAAATTTATTATTTGACCCTTTCAGGAATGTGTTGATAGATCTATTTCGGGATATTTGATAGATCTATTTTCTAGGTTCCCATCATCAGAACACGTTTTGAAAGCGGTAACAATCCCATGCCAAACATCAAACATTCATATAAACTAGTTTACTCACTATATGAGAACTAATATATGAGCTTGAAGTTAAAGATTATAATCATTGATCAAAAAATAAATTGAAAACTTGTTTGTTATGTGCAAGGTCCACCTCTGGTGGATATTCAATACCCGTTTTTTGTTTTTTCCTCCTTTTTATTTTTTGTTTCGTTTATAAACAAAAAAGAGGGAGTAAACTAGACTGTACTTTGTCTTTTATACAAGTTTGATATAATTTTTATTAAAAAATAAAAATTATGTTTTTTTTGACCTTCAATTGTGCAATGAAAATGAAAATTATTCAAGTTTGAGGCCATACTCTAAATTTGAAAATAAAAAACTCTATAGATTATTCGTTAGGACAATATCCGAATAAAGAAATATAGAGTATGGCCTCGAATTTGAACAATTTTCATTTTCATTTAAAAAAATTTAACTTAAAGAAATTAATTTCGTTTAATGCGTGTTTTACGCACATATGCAATATTTTCCTGCGTGCGTTATTGTGCATTTATCTAAGTGTTTCGATAAATTTAGTTTAGTTGGCGCATTAAAGCGGATACTACTGTATCTCCTAAAAGGAACTATGTCAAAATCATTCAAGGCAACTGAGAGGTTCATGTTCCTCACAAGAAGTGAAGGGACCACCTGTTAAAGATGTGTTAAAATTCATGCCAACAGTTTGCCACCGTTTTTATGATAATTCATCTTATAAAATCTATTTTATTTTAATGTAAGCTAAGACTTTTGTCTAAAGTATTTAGTTTAAAACTGCAAGAAGCCCTATCTTAACACTTATTTTCAAAAAAATCAATAAAAAAAAGCCATATCAAAAATAACTTCCCCAAAATTAGAAGAATTAAAAAACAAAAATCAGCATTTAAAAGTTTGCTTGTTTTAAATAAGATTTGCATTACATTTTTTTTTTGCATCTGAAGTTTTTTAGATTTTATTCAGTTTTTTTTGCTATTCCTGTAAAGTAACAAAAAGTCGAGATACGCCTTTTCTATATGTTTAGCCATCAACAAGCTTCCTTAATAAAATAAATTAAGCTTTAATTATTTTAAAGTCGACTTTATTGTAAAACACATGGTTTTGCTAATTATGTGTATGAAAACCGTGCAAAAACATTATTTTTTAAACATTTTGATTGCTTAAAAAGAAAACATCCAATTAGAAATCTTTTAAAGCAAATCTAATAAAACCATACAACCACACTGAGAAAATTTGGAAAATCTTTATAATTTTAATAAAACTATTTTGAATGAAAATTTTTCATTAGGCGTATTAAACAGTTTAATAAATAAAATTAAACTTTTCATCAAATTGTATAAAAACCTCAGAAATTTAATTCAAAAACATTGAAAAGCAAAACCCTTTATGTCGATTAAAAACGAGGGTACTCATATCACTATCAAAATAAATAGTTAATACATACATTTTTTATTAATACAAGTAATCATATATGACCTAGTTCCAAAATGTTCGACACCTGTTGAAACTGCCTTTATATGCCTCTTAATTCACAAGGTTTTATAAATTGAGAGGAACGATTGTTGTCTGTACTTAAAAGGGATAACGTGCAAATTTTCACGTTGAAACGTCTTAACCAAAAGAATTTAAAATTCGAAAAACTAAACAAATGACTTAAAATTGACAAGAGTGTTTTTATTCATTTTTTATTTTTTTTTTGGTTCATAGTTTTTTAACTCTTAGATCTAAACCAATACAGTCAATTGACTTGTGAGATACATTCATTAAAAAAGTAATTGATGGTTTACAAGGGAAACCAAAATTTTCCGGCTTTTAAACATTCGCAGTTCTTTCAACCTTTCGTCTTTTTAGAAAATTAAGTTTAGAGAACGTTGTAATTTATTTATTGAACGCTGTAGTTTTATACAGTTTGAGGTACACCATGCTTAAGTCAGCACATTACTAACTGGATACAAACTTAACAAACTTTTTGCTAATATTGGAGTAATTTTGTATGTTTTCTGCGTGTAACAATCACAATTATATATTTGCAATTTGTTAGAGTTTTGCGTGAACTAAGTTTCTTCGATTTAAAAAGCATTTTTAAATTTTTAAACGCAAATATTTTATGAACTTTTAAAAAATTTTGCGAAATTTAATTATTTGCTTTTGCTTTTTTTTATAAAAAAATTGACTTAAAAACATAGTTAACTATCTAGAGTAAATCTTTACAACCAACTGAATTAATAAAGTGCAAAAAGATTGAGTTTTTTTTATTCCTAGCGAGTACAGATGTAGTTTTTTTCAAAAACATTTTGCTTTGTGGCAACTAAAGCGCTGGAATATGGGGATTTTATAAGGAATTGTTGGCAACAATTATATTTTTTATGCGTTCCAAAATCTTTTTTTATGCCATTATACAGTGAACTATTTAAAAGTTGGCTGGTACATATTTTTTCCACCAACACCTTTTAGCGCTATTATGCAAGCGTCAAAAACTAATTTTAAAGCATGATATTTTAGCAACTTTCTATTTTGGTAGCTCAGCTGTTTTCGTGTAACAGGTTACTGTTAAACATGTCTTCGCCGAGTATCTGTGTCGAGTATCTGTGAAACAGTTCAACGCGCCAACCATTACACCACAACGCCCACAAATAATTCAATACAAATTTTTATTAATTATGGAAAATACAAATTGACTTTGAAGTTTAATTAATATTGCCTCAAATACAAAAAGTAATAAATTTATTTTAACGTTTTAATTAAATTATTTTTTCTTCGGAACGCTCCAAATCTCATCTTTTTAGAAAAGAGACTTGAATACGGCTTGGTTAAACTCAAAACATTGGGATACAAGATCAGACAATCAATACACAGCAAATAAGTTAACATCGCACCGATCACAACCGTCAACGTTGAGCTATAATATTTTATAATAATCAACTTTTTAAAAACAAATATTTTAAAAACAAAATTTTACGCTTGATAATATAAAAAAAACTTATTTATATAAACTGAAAAATTATTTAATTTGAGTTTATTTGATGCCTACATATATACTTTGTAAGAAAACAGTGCTAATGAATTGAAAACATGTTTTTTGTAATGTTTTATGTTTTGGTTTCTATTAAAATATAAAAAGTGAATATTTCTTTAATGGAATTTTTCTTAGTTTTTTAATGCATATTATAGGCGCCTAAAACACACTTTTTTAGTACATGAAATTTCTGTCACTGGTAATAGCAAATTAAAGTTTTTGCAAATTCAAAACAGATCTTTGCAAAAAGTGCCCGATCGACGATTTTAATTTTTATAACAAAATTGTTCTGATACAACTCAAATACATAATCAAGAAAATCCTTTCGTATGTTCAGACTTTTGGGTTAAAGCTTGTTGCCATGAACCGTGCTCTTTTTTAAGATTTTTTGTTTTATATATAAGGTACACTGAGAGAATTATCTACATGACACTAATGAATTTCAGCATTAGATCTATTATGTGTCATTCACTATGTAAAAAAAACTTCATTAGCTTAATATAAAAATTTCATTAACACTAGTCCAAGAAAATTCTTTCAGTGTTCGACATTAATTATTAATATATCCACTTTTTATTTATATTTTGTTATCACCATAGAACTTTTTTTATAAATAATTTATTTTTATAAATCATATATCTCACAAAGATATATTTTATTATCCGTCGATCAGTGTCACTATTTTCTAACAATGTCAATGAACAGCTTAAACTGTGGATCATTTTAATCCCATATCTTTAAGATTGCATATTTTTTTTGAGATTTTATTCTTTCAATTACAATTTTTATTTTTTTTTCACATTTACAATAGTACAATCCTTTGTTCATGGTTATTTGCGGTTCTTACCTTGTGGTAAAAAGAATTTAAAAATAAAAGGTTTTGCTTCAACACTTTGATGTTGCATGATTACACACATGGCGATCAACACCGTACAACAGATAGACAAGAAACGCATTTTGCTTTCGTTTATAAAATTTGATACAACTTTATTAACCGGTGTTTAAATTGAAACTGACTACATCTTCATTTCTTAGACGTTCTTAAGCATAAATTTCCAAACTGACTTCAGAAAAAAAAAATAATAAAATAAACATTAAAATTCTCTTTTGCTTCACATTCTTTTCTCTTGTTGTGCGTTGTTCAAACTGTTCACAAATTAACAAGTTTATTAGCGGTTATTGTGATCTTGGCTAACTGCAACAACAACAACAACAACAATATCATAAAACTAACAACAACAATAATCAGTTAATATTCTTATGTTCGTATGTATATAACTTCCCGAGTAAAACATTTACATAGAGTCTTATGTTTGTTCATCCTAAAATATCTTATATATAGCCATATTAGAGGTTTTCTTATTTTGAAATATCGGATTTTTATATACCGCCCGTCAGATTGCTGTTCCTTTGTATTAAAAAAATATATAAATAAATCAAATTTGGAGTAAATCGCATAATTTTAAGTGAACTCGGAAACGACTTCAAATATTCAACGTGTAAATACACTGATAATAATCCGTGCTTAAAATTACGAAAAAATGTCAAAATAACCAAACTTTTTGTAAAATAAACGAAAATTTGTACATTTTACGAAATTTTTTGAAGTTTTGACAATAATTTTGTATTTTTATGCATGGTTTATTATGAGTGTATAGACAAAACATATATTTTTATGAATTTGTCACTTTTTAGTCGCAGTTTTATTCATTACTTTCTTCAAAAAATATTGAAATAAAAAAATTATTTTAATTATTTATCAAGTTTTTCATTTACAATTTTAATTTATTTTTCGCTTTTATATTGCTTTTTGAGATCAAGCGGAAAAAATATAATAAAATAGTTTTAAAACTGCTTATGTTTTCCATAGAAAACTATTTTTTTGCAAACAATTAAATATTTGCTAAATTGGTGGTTGACACAGTACAACATTATTCAACACATGATTTTGGGACACAATTCTGGGAATTGCACGTGAAAGTAGCCCCAAAAATAAGAACTTCTGCATCATTCGTTTTGTTACAGTAATAATTTAATGGCTACAGTAATAATTTAATGGCCATACGAATTTTTTATCTCAAAGCGGATTTTTAGCACTTTTTCTATATTCTAACACGGCAGAGCTGTGAATGAATCATTCATTTTTGATTTCAATTCATTACGAATTTGAATTGAATTTTGAATAATTCTTTTCACATAAAAAAAGAATTGAATGAAATTTGAATTAATTCACATGAATTTGGTAAAAACAAATTGGAATTCATTTCCAATTCAAATGAATTCGGCAAAATGAATTGCAATTCATTTTCATATCAAATGAGTTAGGCGAAATGAATTGCAATTCATTTCCAATTCATTTGACTTGAATTGATTTTGAATTAATTCAAATGAATTAGAAAAATTAATTGCAATTCATTTTCAATTCATTTGTATTAAATTGATTTTGAATTAATTCAAATGATGCACCGTGTTATTAATCATATTTATAAAATTTTCTTATATGTGATGAAGAGTTTCATAAAATTCATTTAAATTAATTCAAAATCAATTCAATACAAATGAATTGAAAATGAATTGCAATTAATTTTTCTAATTCATTTGAGTCAAATGAATTGGAAATGAATTGCAATTCATTTCGCCAAACTCATTTGAATTGAAAATGAATTGCAATTAATTTTGCCGAATTCATTTGATTTAAAATGAATTGCAATTCATTCTAGCCAAATGCATATGAATCGATTCAAATTTTATTCAATTCGTTTTTTGGCGAAAAGAATTAATTCAAATTTTACTAATTCAGTGCATGAATGATTCGCGAATTAATTCAAAAATGAATGATTCAGTCACAGCTCTGTAACTCGGTTATATCTCGGTATACCGTACGGAATATCTCTTTTGTGTCTGAAGCAAAGTTGTATTTATTGAATATGGGAAAAACGTGCGGAACAATTCTACCCGAAAAACTGCATCCGGTGCCTTAAAAATCGCAAAAATGCCCATGAAAATAACTGGATTATAAATCCACAAAAATCGGAATTTTTATTTTCATGCAAAATAAAGATTTGTAATCCAGTTATTGAGCGAAAAAGTTGAAAAATGGGCATTTTGCGATTTTTAAGGCACCGGATGCACTTTTTGTGGGTAGAATTGTTCCGCTTTTTTCAAATGTTTTGTTCAAATGTTGCCGATTTTTTTTCATTTTGGGTATGTTTTTTTTTCAACTTTTAGAGAACATTTTTAAATTTTTTTTTTTGATATATATTTGAATGACTTTTTAAAGGCTATTTAGTAGTATATTTATTTTGAAAAAGTTTCACAATTAAGTTTGAATTTTATTTATATATTTTAAGAAAACACCATGCTATATAGTTCCAGGTCATCTCTCCGCTAGATGCTGTAGGGAATCATAGACAACGACGCCTTTATATCCGGAGTTCCAATCACAAAAAAAACGCATGTATTTAATATGCCCGGAAGAATTGCTAATGCCTTTAAGCATTCGCAGCTCCAGGGTGAAGGGAGGGAAATAACGAAATTCACTCCCCCCCCCCTCATTTACAAAATCGAAAAAAGGGGTAAAAACTAAAAATAGGAAAAATAAAAAATAAAATAAAAAAGTGGGAAAAAGAGAATAAAGGGAAAGGCTACCAAAAAGTAGTTAATTATTATGTTTCAGATATAACTGTTACTCTTACAAAATTTTAGTTATATTCGAGTTAAAATTTAGTTAATTGAAAATAGCAATTTACTCTGCTAAATTTAGCAAAAAAGTTTGCTAAATATTTCTAGGCAAGAAAGAGCAAACAAAAACTGTAATATCAACCAAATTTTACTGTATTTTCCTTAAATTTAGTTGAATGACAGTATATTTTGCTAGATCAAAAGAATATTTGCTAACAAATTTTGATTTCAGAAGGGAACATTTTTATTCGTATAAAAATCTAAAAATCTAAAGAAAAGCTTTAAAAATTTTTACATTTTTGGTGATTTTTTTTTTGTCTACTTATATTTACATTTTTTTTTTTTGCTGATTTTATCAAAATAATTTGTTACTTTTAATTATGTTAAATTTAGCTCAAATATATTTAAAATTTTGTAGATTTAACAGATTTATTTTTGCTATACTTTTCTTACTAATTTTTATAAAAAAAATCTTATAATTTTAGCACTTTTTCCTGGAATGTTGTCACTTTGGTATAATTTTTATAAGTTTTTGCAAAAAAATATTACTTTTAGTGTAACTTTTATAGTATATCTATTTTATAAAACACACACGAAATAGTTTCTAAAATTTTGTTTATTTCCTAGCCATTGTTAAATTTAACGTATTAAATAAGTGTGGACATTTTGTTTAAAAAAGAAGGAAATTGTTAGTTTTCAATGTCAAAGAATGTAAAGAAAACTAAGGATCCACGATTTTAAAAAGGTCAAGAGTTCCAACTGACCTGTTATAAATATCTGTCTTTAATTTGGCATAAATGCTCTTAACAATGCCATTTGTATAATAATAAATGCTTAATTTTTATTGATAACTTTCAAAGTGAAAAATGTCTCGAATTATTTGAAAAGTCGAACATGTTAGACAAAACTTTGAATATTTATTTATGGGAAATTTTTTCCTATTTTGTACTTTATCATTATCAAGAGAATACTTTGTTAGAACTGTTTCACCAAAAAGTTAAAAATTATTATACTAAAGATTTTTCTGTTATGGCATTTTTTTTTATTAAACGTAAAAAAGTATAAATGAATCAAATTTTGTGGTTATTTTGATTTCACAATTATTATTAGAAATTAACATTGTGAAATAGAGACGGAGGAGATTAGAAAAATAAACAAAAATCTAAAAATAGAATATTTTTGATGTTAGTGTTGTCACTTCTGAGTATAATATACAATATCAGAAAAATCTAATAGCAAAGAAAACTGCAATTCTGCTGCATTAGATTCGAGGCCATACTTAGGTGCGATCGCTAAACGATCATTACCTGGTATTGTTACGTTTGTAATATAAGATGAGCGCAGGTTTGATTCTTACAGCCGCAGGTTGTTGAAAAATTTATCATATAGAGACAATCTGACAATTATAAGACACAACTAATAATACAATTTAAATGGAAAATCACTGATGAGCCTGTCCATAAAAAGGCAGAAACTAGTCTTGTCTGATTTAAAAATTAATAGTGTTTATAATTTTTAGATAAAAACGTTTATTCTTCTTCTTAACTTCAACATTTCTAAAAGAAATTAATAAGTTTGATACTTTTTGGTTCTTGGCTGAATATCTAACATTTTGGTCCAGATCGGACAAAACTTAGCGTAGATTATTGAATCACATATTATTGGGATGTACATATCCCCACTACATATTGATGTAGATCGCTTAATATTAAGACAAAGTTACCCCAGAAATGAACCACTTATATTGAAAGTGTTATGAGTACATTTTCAAAAAAAATTAGATAATGATGGGGTTTCATAGTAATATTCAATGGCTTCATAAACTTTATTTGTCAAAATTTTAAAGATCGCTTAAATTTTAACGGAATTCTTGTTTGTATTTCGAATAACATGGAAACCCTCCCCATTAAGTGTTGTTTGGGTGTCATCAAACTCCTGATTTCAAATCTGTTCCTCAAATTTTTACGTACCACATTCGCTTAATTAGCGATTTTGTTAAATTTTATATTTAGCAACAATTCTTGGATTAATTTTTTTTTCAAAGCTGCAGCCGCCACTTCCTTCAAGTCACAAACTATTCCTGAATAATAGTTTTTAATGACTCATAAAGAGTCTTCACTCATCCGCATTGTAACGAAAGTCTATTTTGGTCATTAGTTTGTCAATGAAATTGAAGAAAGATGTTTGCTTGTTATTTACAAAAAAAATTCTTCCAGAAATTTTGGTTCCAGGGGCCAAGTTATTATTTGAATTTTAAAATATAGCCAATTCGTCGGATATGCATTGTGAACAAGATAAAGCATCATTTAGTCAGTTATATGGCTATCCCAGATGTCACGTCCGGGCTCGGTGGCTTTGTTACTGGAACGTTTTATTTGTGTTGTAATGGAATTTGATTACATGTAGCACTTACATAAACTTTACGCTTATATTTTTTCACTATTGTATTAACTTTATTTTATGAGTGTAGTATTGAAAAATATCATTTACAATTTTAGATATAAATTCCTACTAATTCCAAAATTACAGCTTATCAAACCCTAGATTTGTTGTACTTTTGCAAAAATTTGTATGTTTTTTATTTTTAATTGCATTTTTAAAAAAATGCCAATTTTTTAGTGCTGTTTCCTGGAATTAATGGTATTTGTATAAAATAATGCATGATTATTTGTAAACCTTCTTACTCGGGCTAATTATGTGTCATTTAGATATATTTGGTTCTAAATATATCTAAATTAATTAATCATTAATATTATTGGATCCCGCAATTTTGAGATCAATTTTGATCTAATTTAATCCTGTAATATATTTTAGAGATCAAATTGGACATTGGTGGATACACCAATTTTGGGATGATTTCGGATTAGATTAAATATCGATCTATATCAAAAGAGATTTGATTTTATGTTTTTGAGAAATACATTTTTTTTTAATCGGGCATTTTTTTAGTTCTTGTTATCAACTTAAATCGTTTAATTCTTGTTATTGTTATTGTTGTTGCTATTATTATTATGTGTATCTTCTGGTCTTGTTCTTCTCTTCCGCTTTGTCTTCTTCATTTCTTTTGTTACCAGGTTTTTTTTTGTGTTACTGAAAAAGGCTTGTTGCTTTTATACCTCTGCATGTCTGTCCGTCCGTGTGGCTGTGTATTTATTTTTATGTAATGTTAAGATGTCCCTTAAAATAACGATTTGCTGATTCTCGTCCATTTTTCGGCCTACTTTCGGCACGGGTTACGGTTTTCCAAAAAAAAAATCGATTTCATTCATTTGGACCCATTTGTAATAAAACTGGGTTAAAAATGGTTAAAAATTGAAGAAAACGTTTTTTTTTTTTGGAAAACCGTAACCCTTGCCGAAAGTTGGCCGCAAATGATCGAATTTAAGTAAATGTATATTAGTAAAAATTCGAAGTTTCGAAAACATTTATTTTTTATATAATTTATTCATTTAATATACTCAAAATTATTCAGACATGGAGTTATTACTTTATCGGATCCAAAATTCCGCACCAATTTGATAAAAATACTAAAAAGTCTTTTTATTAAAATTAATTTTAAATATTTTTTAAAAAGCCTAATTGGGAGATGTCGATTACTATTTCTATAATATAATTATTATTAAAGAATATAATCCTATTTTTAAGGGTTAATAAGGTGGGGTCAAAAGTAACCCTTAAAAATAAGATTGGGACTAATTGGGCTTGTTCGTTAGTTTAGTACCCTCTACCACATACCCAAATTTAATAAAAATTTGAGATATGTTGTTCTGTAAATTTCCTAGTGGATATTTTATGGGGAAACGTAAAAACATTAATTTTATATAGATCAAGTTACGCAACATAATATTTTTGATCAGGTGGAAACATTTTTTTGATCCATTTACAGAGTTTAAATTCTTGTATAATTTAAATGATATTTCCTGGGTCTTTTTTGTCCCCCCAGCACCGAAGGGTTAAATATTTTTTAATAAAATTAAAGATAATAATATAGAAAGGTTGAGGTTAAGAAGAAGAATAAAATCTAAAAATTATAAATTTTTAATTTTCAAATCTGACTAGACTAGTTTCTGCCTTTTTTTTAATGGTCAGGCGTCATCAGTAATTTTCTATTTAATTTGTATTATTACTTGTGTCTTATAATTGTCAGATTGTCTCTATATGATCAATTTATTTACAACCTGCCGGCCGTAAGAATCGAATCTGCGTTTCTCCATTTTAGTGATATTTTTCGGAAAATTGTGAAACGTGTTTTTCTGTAAATTTTCTAGTGGGCCTTTTTTTGCCAAAAGTGTTACACAAGTTACACAACATAATACTTTTTATCAGGTGGAAAGATTTTTTGATCCATTTAAAGGCTTTATATTCTTGTAGACATAATTTAAGTATGGTGTCATGGGTATTTTTTGTACCCCTGTAACTAAGGGTTAAATATTTTTTGAATAAAAGTAAAGATAATAATAGTCTAATATAATTTAAGTGAATATCACAAAAAAATTCGTTAATAAACAAAACTATGATTAAACTTATTAAATAAAAAAAATATAAGGCTAACTTAAAATTTTTTAAAGTCCTAAACTAGCTTGTCATTATAATTCGGGCATAATTTGTCTAAAATTATGTACATGGTCATTACCTGAATAACTTAAATAAAGTTATACTTGAAATACAGTTACCGAAATAACTGAAAACCCGTTATCCCTAAAATATTGTTGCCGAAATAAACCAAAATAGCGTTGATGATTAAGTACACTAAGAATACTGCATATGTAGGTAAATACCACTGCAAATGTTGAAAACAAATGAAATTTCACTTAAAGAGAGGACGACTTACATTTCATTAAAATCAACTGACATTGTCATTTGTTTTTTAATGTTCAAAAAATGACTAACAATTGTAGTAAAAATGAACCACATGGTAGTAAAAAATAAACAAACATTTATTTTTTTAAATGACATAAAATGACTGTAAAAAATTAATGCAAAATCATAAAACAGTCATTTGATGTGGTTTGTTTTTTTAAATGAACTAGAAGGTTAGTAAAAAATTTAAGTGATATTTTTTCTTAAAAAGCTTTAAGATTTAAAGCTGTTGGCTAAACTTGTAAGAAAAGACGCAAATAACTCATTTTGATCGGATAATCATCGATTATCTTGATCAAACTTTGAGTTTCTTGTGGGTGGTGGATTATAATGAGGCTGAAGATGACCTAGTCGCTTATGTCGAAAGTACGGCACTCTCTCTAGCGCTGATCCCCACAAGATTTTTTTCATCTTCTCTTACATTTATTACAAATTAGTGTTTTCTATTAGTAATAGTAACATTTAATTATGATATCGAAACTGAAAATTCAAAATTAAATGCAATTTTAAAAGATCTACAATGCATACAAAATTTTCAATTATGTAAACTTTGATAAAAACATTGAAATTTTGACTAAATTCGCGGTTCTCATAAAATGCCCTGGAAAGTAGTCGCTCCAAACACAAACTCGTATTATAATTTTTTCACTTTATTTTTTTTTTCTTTAATAGCAATTATTATATTATGAAAATATCAATCGACATCTCCAAAGTAGGCATTTTAAAATATCTTTAAAATTAATTGAAAATGAAAATTATTCAAGTTCGAGGCCATACTCTATATTTCTTCATTAGGATATTGTCCTAACAAATAATCTATAGAGTTTTTTGTTTTCAAATTTATTACTTGACCCTTTCAGGAATGTGTTGATAGATCTATTTCGGGAATTTTCTAGGTTCCCATCATCAGAACACGTTTTGAAAGCAGTAACAATCCCATGCCAAATATCAAACATTCATATGAACTAGTTTAATAGTTTTTAATATCCGATAAAGTCAGAATTCCATATCTAAATAATTTTGAATAAATGGTTTAAAAAATATTTTTTTTTTGCGAAATTTAGAATTTTGGGAACTTTTTATAATACACTTTTTTTTTCAAATTAGGTCATTTTCGGCCAACTTTCGCCACAATTTAACATTTTCCAGAAAAGGATTGGAACCATTTACATTAAAAGAACTGGGTGATGTAATGACAAATATATTTTTAAGGGACACCCTAATGTACATATGTACTCATGCCTTCCTATAATGTGGTTTCTAAGCGTTTCGGTTTTTTTTCTGGTAAATTAAAAGAGCATTTTTTTTCTTTTGCCTTTTGCCTTATGTTTATTTTTTCATATTTATTTTCTTGTCATAACGAGTAAGTTTAATGTTTTATTTTCTTCTCTGTTTTTTTTTTTTTAGCCAAACAATCACAACAAAGCCTATCATTGATTAAGCATAGAACTGAAGAAGTGTTGGTAAGTAAATATGTAAGAAAGTTGTTTTGTTCTAATCTCTATATTTCATTGTTTTTATGCTGTTGTTACCAGGTGGTTAGGAAATGTTATAAATAAATAGTGGGATATCATGTTTGCAAATTTGTTAAAATTTCATAATTTTCAATACAGTAAAACCAGATTAAAACAAAGTCTATAATAGAATCTAAAATTTATTTCGACTTTAGCGAAGTTCGTATTAAACGTGATCAAGTTGCATATTTAAAACGAATATTTTGACTAAAAGCCGCGCATAATATTACCCTACGTAGAATGTTGAGTTAATGGAGTTAAGAACCTAAGCCGGAGCTGGTTTAAGTCCAATTTTTTGCAGAACTTGCATAATTTACCATTTATGTCGTTTTAGCGGTCAACCGAAGATTGACGTTATCATATTATTTTTGGTAAACACTTTAATTTCTGAAAAGCGGACTTTCTGCCAACGCTTCTACCATCATATACAGTACTTTGCCAACGCTTTGCTGGTTGTTTTTTTCTACTTGGGTCATTACTTTGAAACCAATCCCAACGATCGTCAAATTATAATTTATTTAATTTCATAACCCTTAGATATGGCACTTAAGAAAACGGGAACTTCACCATAAACTTTTTTTAAATATCTTAATTTCAGAAAAATGTGTTGTATTAGTTTGAAATGTAATGTCATGCATTTAGAGAAAGCTTTAAGTGTTTTGCATGAATAATAAAACAATTAATCAAAATTATGAAGTGTCATTTTCACATTTTTTTTTACATTTTTTAGTAAGAAAAATTAAGGGCGGTTAACCGATTAACCGTTTTTTTCACATTCGGTTAACCGTGAAACCGGTTTCTTAAAAAGTCGATATTTTTGAAACACTACACATTTTAAATAGTACGAGCTTACAAGATTTTTTTTATTTTTTTTCCATATTAGTTTTAAATACTAAAAAACTGGACTAATCAGAAAACTTTTAATTTCTTTTATTTTGAGGTTCTAAATTCGACAAATGTGGCACTGTTCGGCTTTGCAAAATTATGCAAAAATTATGTGTCGCTAGAGGATTTTATACATTTTTTAGTAAAATTAAAATTAAGGGCGGTTAACCGGCTAAACGTTTTTCCTCATTCGGTTAACCGTAAAACCGGTTTCTCAAAAAGTCGGTATTTTTGAAACACTACACATTTTAAATAGTACGAGCTTACAAGATTTTTTTTATTTTTTTTCCATATTAGTTTTAAATACTAAAAAACTGGACTAATCAGAAAACTTTTAATTTCTTTTATTTTGAGGTTCTAAATTCGACAAATGTGGCACTGTTCGGCTTTGCAAAATTATGCAAAAATTATGTGTCGCTAGAGGATTTTATACATTTTTTAGTAAACTTAAAATTAAGGGCGGTTAACCGGCTAAACGTTTTTCCTCATTCGGTTAACCGTAAAACCGGTTTCTCAAAAAGTAGGAGCCCATCATACCATATGCGCTCTAAATGAGCTCATAAAGACTCTTTTGTCGGAACGCTGACGCTCATAATGAGTTCATAAAATAATCATAAACAGTCATAAAACGCTCATATGTGAGTGGCTTTTTCCACTAAACTGGTCACTCATGAAAGAGCTCTAAATTGTATGCATAAAAGAGTATTTTATGACTATTTTTTTAAAACGCATTTTGAGCTCTTATTCCAGTGCATAAAATAACATTTTTGAGCCTCATTTTGCGTGCATCAAAAACTCTAAATAGTATCCTGAAAATGACGAAAAACAGATAATTCAAAATAGGATTTTTTATTCAATAAGTTAACATATTTGTATTGTTAAAGTAAAATGGTATTAAAATGAATTAAATAAACTGAATGCATTCAACATAAATTCAAAAAATAAAATAAACAATAATAATAATTATGTATTATTTTTGTATTTATTATAAAATAACTCAAAATTTTGTCTTTACGCTTCCAAAAATATTCACTAATGAATAAATTTGTGTAACTTATTTCTTCTGCTTAGCTGGAATTTACCGTTATCTGTCAGCGTACAGAAATTACTCATAAAAAGCACATAAAATCTATCGTTTATGAGCTCATAAATATGCGCGCAGAAACCACGCATAAAAAACTCATAAAATTTACCGTTTATGAGCTCAGAAATTTACACGCAAGAAACACTCATAGAAAGTCATAAAATCGATCGTTTATGAGCCCAGAAATATGCACGCAGGAAACACTCACAGAAGCTCATAAAATCGCTCATATATAAGAGCGCTCCGATAATGGTATGCTGGGAGCTTTCAAGATTTTTTTATATTTTTCCATATTAGTTTTAAATACTTAAAAACTTGAATAATCAGAAAACTTTTAAAATTTTTTATTAGAAGTTTTTCTAATCAGGCTTTCAAGGTCATGGTTTTCAAATGCAAATAAAAGATTATTTCATTTTTCAATCCGACGTTTCGTTGGGATTATTCCAACATCTTCATAGATTTGATTTTATTGAATATATAATCTTTTTTGTCAAGTTTACATTTAAATTTCTTTAATAAATTGGTAAAATACGAACAAACAGTACGACATTAAACACAATATTATAATTAAAAATAAATGTAAAAATAAGTAAAATAAAATATCACAGATTAGAACTTTTCTTTATGTATCACAGTTGAAACTAAACTTTTAATTTTTTTATTTTTGTCTTTCTAAATTGGGAAAAAGTGACACTGTGCAGCTTTCCAAAGTTAGGTCCTTCCAAAATTTTAATTTGCCGAAGAGTGTTTTTATACTTTTCTAATATTTGTTTTAAAACAATTTTTTATTTTAAACACATCCTTAATAGAATATTTCAGGTTAATACATTTTTTCCGTGTGTAGCACAAATGGCGGCCGCCAGTAAATAGCACACATAGCGGTCAGTAAATATAACAATTACAAAATTTTATAAATTTATTCCACTGTCTAAAATTCTTCATGTACCTTATTTACCTAAAAAATGTCACACTTTAACTTGTAATAAAACATAAGTAACTTAAAGAAAACAAGAATTATAAAAAAAAATCAAGTTAAATTTAATGGCCGAATGATACAATGGACCTTGATCAAATTTATTGTTACAAAATATAAGTTAAATAAAGATCTTTGACTGCTAAAATAAAAAGAATTTTAAATTTCCTAGTTAAGAATTTAGTTTGTTAACAATTAATTGTTAACGAGTATTTAAAAGATTTCCTGAAATTTAAGATGATTAAGGGGAAATTTTGTTAAGAATGTAAATTTGTTTCAACCACAATTAATTAAAAAAAAAAAAAAAAACTAATCATGCATTTTAAGTGGTTTAACCACAATATAGAATATTCCGTTAATAAACATAAAATGAGCAGATATATAAAAGGTTTTTTAAAACCGCCAAAGAATAAAATACCTGCTTAATATTATTTTGACTCTTAACAAATACAAGTTAAGAACTTATTTTTTAAGAATATTTTAATATTCTATACGCATTCTGCATATATAAATGGATTTTACAGTGTAACTGTGTTACTATGTTTAATAAAATATGTTAAATAAAATGTTTAATATTCTTGTGTCTTCATAAATCTTTTAAATTTTTTGTATTATTCTTTCTTTGTTGTTGAAATATTGTATAAAAATAATGATTCATTAATTGATCAGAAGATAATAAATATCAAAATCACATGCCAAAATAACAAAAATACTTCCTCATTTCTGAAAACGGTTCCTAAAATATTTTAAATTTATAACGTTCAGTTTTATTTATATGCTAATTTGTACATATATATATATATTTTTTTAAATAGTAATTAATTTCTATTTCATAACATAAAAACCAGTAACACTGTGCAACAGGAGTTTTCACACATGTATAATCTATATATATAAAATACAATGTTTGTATGTTTGTCCTCTATAGACTCTAAAACTATCCAACCGATTGGGCCCAAGCCGGTTTAATTTGAAAGGTTATAGTCCAAATTAGGTTTTCGGCTATATATATTTCAAGTGGGCGTGGCCCCTCCCACATATATTGAATAACATCATATATCTTGACTATTGTGATAGCAAGAGTTTTGAAACATTGCAGTATCCCATATGTTACTTATTTGAATAATAATGGGCGGGATCGGACCAGTGGGAGTGGCAGCTCCCATACAAAGTAAATATTTAATATCATATATCTACAGTACTATAATAGCCATAGTCTTAGAACTTTGTGCACGTTGATTATTTGTTAATGTGAATAGTCATGCGAAAAATGGGCGTGATCGGACCAGTGGGCGTGTCAGCTCCCATACAAAGTAAATATTTAATATCGTATATCTACAGTTCTATAATAGCCAGAGTCTTAGAAATTTGTGCACGTTGATTATATTATGAATAGTCATGGGAAAATTGGGCGGGATCATACCAGTGGGCGTGGCAGCTCCCATACAAAGTGATTATTTAGCTCATATACAAAATTAACATTAATATTAAATATCTAGGGTTCTATATTAGCTCCCAGTAAAATAGTAAAATCCAAATAACTGGTTGCAGAACAGATTATTATATATTGTAACAGGTTCTAATTTCTGTTCTGCAACTGGTTCTTTTATATGGAGTTTGTCCTATTTGCAATAGGTTCTTTACCTCCAAACAAGAACATGTTGCTTTAGAACCGGTTCTAGAACCAGTTATAGAACTGGTTCTGGGACTGTGACACCTTACTTTTCGGCTCCTAGCAACTTGTTCTAGAACCGGTTCCATGTAACCGGCGGTAAAAGAAGTTGTTCTAGAACAGGTTCAAAGGTAATCTGTTCTAAAAAATTTTGCTGGGCTATATAGCCTTCAAATTTTGTACGAGTCCATCAATTACAAATATTAATAGTCGAACTGAATATGGGCGGAATGGGATAAATGGGCGTGGTACCAAAAGCAAAAAACAAATAAGCATTAAAATAAATTATCACATTCAAGACTTTTTGCAAGGTTATTTAATAATGTTGTTCAAAAATTGTTTTAGCGTTCCTCATAGTCCTAGAATAAATAAAAAAGGTAAAGATGTAAACATGAATCCGCGTTGGGCTTCCCATGAAATTACAAATTTTAAAATGATTTACTAATGTGAATTTATTTTTTTAATTATTTATTTGCGTAAAAGAAATTTCTTGATTTAAAGAATTAAAATTTACAATTACAATTAAAATTTGAAGGCAAAACAACGTTTGACTGGTCAGATAGTACAATATATACAGTGGGGGGATCTTTGAAGTACATGTAAGTACTTATTGTACCTAAATGTTTGGGCCGAAAAATATTTGACACTAGAACTAAATCATACTTTTCTAAGTAATAAGGTACGCTGAAACCAAATCTGGTCTAAGAATGACACTCCGACATCAGACGTTCGAGCTATATTTACAGGCAAAGCCTCGATGCTCTCCGGAAAATACACTTCGGAAAAATATATTTTTCTTAATTCTTGTAACGGCCCCTGAATACTCAACTCTTACCCTTTTTTAAATAACTTTTTTTTTATATAACTGATTTCCTTACGAAAATGTCGTCTACTGAAATTCAGGTTGAAAACAGCAATTTTAAAGTCCCACAGAGTAAAAATTTCAAAAAATCTGAACTACAAGTATGTTCAACTGACGAAAATTCCAAGAAAAAACAAGTTATCTAAAAAAATTCAACAATCGAAAAGAGTTATAGTAACGACTACAGGTACCGTTACAAGTATTATGAAAAATATATTTCCCGGAAAGTGAAAAATCGAAGCACTTTTATCAAAACCGAGGATTTTACTCAGTATGAATCTGAGACCAGATTTGAATTCAGCTACCTTATACCTTTACAAAAGCATGGTTTAGTTCTAGTGTCAAATATTTGTCAACCTAAATCTTTAGGTACAAAAAGTACTTACATGTACTCAGAAGAGCTCCCCACTGTATATACTAAAACTGGATTTTTAGGGTTTTGTGATCACTTCAAAATTCCTTTTAAAAGTACTTCAAAGTTTAAATTTTTCAAAAAAAAAATATTAAAACTTTTGTACTCTCAATAGGACTTAAATATTAGCATAAAATAAAAGGTGAGAACCTCTGCTTTAAAATAAAAATATTAATTATAATTTTGCAGGATAGAAATTTTCAAAAACGTCCATTAAAA
This sequence comes from Delia radicum, assembly GCA_021234595.1. Lineage (NCBI taxonomy): Eukaryota > Metazoa > Arthropoda > Insecta > Diptera > Anthomyiidae > Delia > Delia radicum. The sequence continues at coordinate 127,985,071 of CM037852.1, forward strand.
AATTTAATCCTTCAATATCCTTTGTAATTTGTCATAAATTTGTCCGAAATAAAATCTTGAATATATTGAAAAATATACATCATTTTGATTAATCTGACTTTTTTTTTGATTAATTTTTTCAAAACAAAAAAATTTAATTTTTCTTATGAAAACAAAAATCGAATATTTTCCAAAGGGGAATTCCTACGTAACACTACAAACGGTAAATTTGATATTGATGCAATTAGAAGGCTACAAATTATTTATCAAATGAATCAAAATTTGTGCTGAAAAATCATTTTTGTGGTGAAAACAATTTCTGTGGTGAAAAAAACTTATGTGGTAAAAATATTTGAGGTGTAAATAAGATATTATTATTCACTTCCCCGTGTAGAAACCGTAATGACATATCATTAGTTTTCCTACTCCCAGCTTACTAGCTGCATTATCTTAAAACATATAATATTGACGTACTTAAATGTAGTTATTTTTCCCATTATTTAAGTACAAAAAATAATGCGTTACCCATAAGTACTTATTTTTATTATTATTTTAAATATAACGTAATAATCAGAGCATTTTTAGACAATTTATTTGTCGATTCACTAATTGTTCAACACTTGTAAGTATATACATAACTGCATATTTTTGATTTTTCGTAAGCTGGAAAGTAATAACATTTTGTGCAAGCAAGCCATTTATGTTTTTATCTATCAAGTAGAACATGTCGAGACAGCTCAGATAGTATCCCGTGTGGGCAATTTCAATAAAAAGAATATTTTTTATTAAATTTATTTTAAGTTGAAAATTTATTTTTATACTCAATATTTTTGTCCATGCTGGTAAGCATATATGTAACCACAATATTTTTGGACTTTTCGTAAGGTGATTAGTATTCATATGCCATTATCTTGGGCGACATCCGCATATAAAAGTAATGAAATTTGTAATGACAATTGTAAGTATTTGCCATTACAAAATATGTAGGGGAAGGTTGGGTAATTTGGGACTTTAAAATTTTTCTCATACTTATGCAGGTTCAGAATTTTTAACTGTTGTGTCTTATTCCTTAATAAATTATTATCACTTTGAGCAAACCATATTTAAAGAGACGTTCTTTGTATTACTTTTATGTAGCAAAAGTAAAAAAATCGTACAAAAAAAGTTTCTATTGGTGTTCATGTTGCTTGCAAAAAAAAAAAAAAATATTTTCTTTTACATTTTTACTTAGGTAAATAAGTTATGTTAAATTATGTATTTTACGATGACAAATTCGTTTTCGCAAATATTTAAATATTGCAAAAATTATGGCTTTTTTTTCTGACTGTGGTCAGTTTTGGTGTAAATTGGGACGTATGGGTGGGGTAAATTGAGACGTGTAATGTAAGCAATGTTGACGCTTCTTCATGTTGTTTGTATGTCATATATTTTATATTATTAAATTATATTATATTATTAAATTAAACCAAAATCAAGGATTCTCATCCTGGAGTGTGAATTAATAAAAGCCATAAAGGAAATCAAACTTGAGGAATGGACTGCGCTTCAAAGGTTTTTACTAAGAAACATAATGCTGCTAACTAAACCAACTACTAAAGTTTTTTTAATGAAATGTTTCAAAATTAAATTCTAACAATTCAGTGGAATCGGCTGTGCACTTAAAAAGTGATAAAATTACGGAAAGCTTTTATACCTGCATTCATTACAACTCAGAATATTCTGACAAATATTAAGAATTTTCCTTTATATTTATCATATTTGATTTTATTTTGTTTTATTTGCTTGTTTTTTTGTGTTAATTATCATCTAATAAACAATAATTACCGTTAAAACTATAGTTTTTTTTTTACAATTTATGATATTTTTAATGGAGTCCCATATCAACGCACGTGTCCAAAATTACCCAACATTTTCTTCATTGAAAAAATCGCCAAAAAAATCAAACTAACGAATAATTTAGTTGTGTTCTTTTGGGTTAAGAAGCTTAACCACTCGTTGGAATGAATGTATCAAAATACTAAAAAAAATAAAAGTGGGTGCTTTTTAGGATCTAAAGAAAAACTAGTCCCAAATTATCCCACCTTATCTTACTTATATAACCACTTATAAGTAATGCTTTTCTACACTGGGCTCTAGCGTCTGCTAAAAAAATATTTTAATCACTAGACTCATAGAGATGAATTTAAATATTCTGAAATACACCAGTTTAGAGATACCTTCCTATTTTTACTCATAACTTTAATCGCTGAACCGAATTTGGTCATTATTTTTTTTTACCAAAATCCTCGAAAGATGTGAATTAATCTAAATAAAACTGAGCAACACCGTTTGCCTGTTCATTCCGAATTTAGAATTATCAAGGATATTGAAGTTTTTAAAAGGCTATTTGTGAGATTTATTTTCACGAAAACTTATAAGATTTTTTTTTTGAAATAACAAAGATTCTTACCTTTCATTTGACATCCTAAAATGAGTACAAGAATTTTAATACTGTTGATATAGATTATTTGTTAGGATTATATCCCAAAAAATAACTATAGAGTATGGCCTCGAACTTGAATAATTTTCATTGTACAATTAAAGGCCGAAAAACATAATTTTTATGTTTAATCAAAATTATATCAAACTTGTAAAATAAGACAAAGTACGGTCTTGTTTACTCCCACTTTACATCTTGTTTTTAAACAAAACAAGTGTGAAAATAAAAGGAGAAGCAAAACAAAAAGCGTGTATTGTATATCTACCAAAGGTAGAGCTTGCACATAACGAACAAGTTTTCAATTTACTTTTTATCAATTGTGATAATCTTTAACTTCGAGCACATATATCAATTCTCATTTAATGGGAAAACTAGGTTATATGAATGTTTGATGTTTTGCATGGGATTGTTACTTCTTTCAAAACGTGTTCTGATGATGGGAACCTAGAAAATTCCCGAAATAAATCTATCAACACATTCCTGAAAGTGGTCAATTAGGAAATGTTAAAACAAAAACTATAGATTATTTGTTAGGACAATATCCTAATAAAAAATATAGAGTATGCCACGTGAATAATTTTCATTTTCATTACTTTTCGAAAATATTTAAAACTTGAAGTCCTTTTAACAGAAATTTTTACGTGATGGCGAAAAACTGAAAACGTAGTTTTCTAACTAAATGTGGCCTCTAGTTTCTCGTATATATTGATTTTTCCATGTGTGAGAGAACATGTTTAATTTGTTGCAGGGTGTAGTCAAGTCAAATTGTATATGGCTAGACTTAATGTCTTTTTTAGATGTTCTCATCTCATTTGTTGTTTTAGGTTTAACCTTAAGAAATTTGATACAGAATTAATGTTGCTGTCAACGTGTTTTTGGTTAGGCACGCTTTATATATTTTTGCCTAAAATTAAAGTTATTTTTTTTAATGAAAAGATGTTAAAAATTTAATATATTGGTTGTTTCTGGCAAATTTAGTTCAGAATATTATTTTATTAGAACTAAATAAACCAGTTTTTGTTAAAATACGGAAACAAACGCATATTTTGAAATACTTTTATTACAAATTTAAAATATTCGATTATTTAACCTTTGACCTTGATCTGGTAATTTGAAAATTGAATTGCCATATGTATTTAGTATTTAAGTGGCACATATTTTCTGAAAAAATTATTGTCCTAAAATATTCAATAAAAGCAGACTTGGGCGATGTCAATTACATTTCACAATCATTCACTTGTAAAATTTGTGTATATCATTAATAATTTCAGACCTACGGTCATACACTTGTGGGCTTAAACGCTTCCTTGGAAAATTTTCAGTTTATCAACACCAGACATGGGACATAATACAAAAATACTACAGGCCAATTACTTTTTACATCTAATTACATGTAATTGTATGTAATTGAGTAATTTCTCTGTAATTAAATACCCAGATGTTGTTACTAATACCCATTTTTGGTATTAACAATTTTTAAAAATTTTCCAAGGAAGTGTTTAAGCTCTCAAGTTTGCGCGTAAGTCTGATATTAATAATGATATATACAAATTTCACAAGTGAATGATTGTGAAATGTAATTGACGTCGCCCAAGTCAGAATAAAGGAATGGTTTAAAAATAAGAGATTTTAATATTTAAAGAGAAGAGATCTTAAAACGTATTTCAGACCCAACCAAAAAAAGTTATATCTCATATCTCATTTAATAAAGATCGATATTTAATCTTATCCAAATTTATATCAAAATTGAGGTATCCATTAATGATCCAATTTAATCTATTAATATATGTTTTAAATATATTAAATTAGCTCAAAATTTATCTCTTAAAAAAATCGTATTTATTGCGGAAAATTTACTTTTTATAGAATGGACTCATACCACTTTCAAATAAAAACTTTTCAAAAACTGTTGCACATAATCATACTATTTTTTAGTTTTATTGTATATTTTCTAAGAAATGAGAATATTAGCTAGTTTTTTCACATGATTAGTTATAAGTATTAGCTAGAGAATCTTCCAAAGAAGAGATTGGTACCAGGGACCGTAAATAATGATTATTGCTCGTTTTTTGGAATCAAAAAATCAATCACTTAGATGAGACATAAAAAAAAAATTATTGCACCATTATTATTATTTTTTGACAATCTTTGCATATCCGTCATGATTTTTAAATTTTTGATTTTTAAAGTTTTCTTCAATGGTAATGATTATTTTTGAGTAATAATAAAAAAAATCAGCCATAATCATTATTTTTGAGCAAAAAAAATAAAACTCAAAAATATTCATTATTTATGATTTTTATTTTTTTCGCTCAAAATAAAACTCACTTTCAATGTGTGGGATGGACATATCTCAGGAAGTAGGAGGAGCTTATCGAAGATTTTGGTATCAATCTCTTCTTTGGAAGATTCTCTAGCAGATTAATGCATCAATCATATTTGTGGGTGTGGTTTAAGGGGTTAATTTTTAATTAAAAAATAGGGTTTTTTTTGCCGAATTTTGTGAAAGTAACAATGTGTGGGATGGACATATCTCAGGAAGGAGGAGGAGCTTATCCAAGATTATGGTATCAATCTCTTCTTTAGAAGATTCTCTAGCAGATTAATGCATCAATCATATTAGTGGGTGGGGTTTAAGGGGTTAATTATTAATTTCAAAATAGGGCTTTTTTGCCGTAAAGTCAAAATCTGGAAGCCCGATTTTCACTGTAGACGTATGGTCTAGTGGACTTTTTTGCTCAGTACAATCCCAAGAATCAGAAACGCGAAGCGCCCATTAAGATTTTTTTCCTTCCATACTAATCGCCCACCCTAATATGTATATATATTTACACCTACATAAAAGTGAGTTTTATTTTGAGCGAAAAAAATAAAAATCATAAATAATGATTATTTTTGAGTTTTATTTTTTTTGCTCAAAAATAATGATTATTGTGGATTTTTTTATTACAGTAGTTTTGACTTAGCTGCACAACCAACTTCTGCATGAATTTTTGTGCAGGTAAGCCAAAAGCGCTGCTAACTCAAATTGGTTACCTGCCTTAAAGTGCAGGTAAACTAAATTGTTGAAAACTGCAAAGACCAGATATGATTTAATTTATTTTTTATTAATTGTTTATTTCATACAATAGAATTTATATAAAAAACAACAAAACGAAAATAAAAAAACATTCATAAAAAATTTTACAAGGTCTTTACATACAAATTACAAGCGTTAACTAACCAAACTAACTAAGTAAGCAAACATAAGAGGCAGCTAACGGCGATCTTTTGTATGAAAATAATGTACAACTGCCAAAAACATGAGGCACTTATTTTAAATGCGCAGGTATACACAGTGCACTTAATGAAGGCAATTGCATACGTAATTTTGTAAAATAACAACAAACCAAAATTTTGTGCAGTTATGTGAAAAGTGCACGTAAGTAAAAGGCAGTTAAATCAAAACTACGTATTACTCAAAAATAATCATTACCATTGAAGAAAATCCTTAAAACTCATAACATAATCATTATTGTGTAATTTTTATTATAAAACTCATAATGATTACGGTCCCTGATTGGTACCATAACATTGGATAAGCTCCTCCTACTATTTGAGATATGTTCATCCCGAGTTGGATTCATTTTTCAAAAAGCGGCTAAAAATGCTATTTTTGTACTTAAAAATTAACTCCTTAAATGGCAACTACAAATATGTTTAATCTTCTAGAGAATCGTGTAAGGAAGAGATTGGTACCATAATCTTGGATATGATCCTCATACTTTTTGAGATATGTCCATGCCTGCGAGAGCGTCTTCCGATAAAAAAACAAACCTCCCCTAAAGAGGAGGTTTGCCCTAGCAGAAATCCCCTAAAGGGGATGTTACATAGAACATACTAAAGGGGATGTTACATAGAACATACTGCAGATAAGCCACCTGGCTTCGCAGGGTTAGTTAAGATGAAATGTTAAAATAATTTTTGAAAATAAACTTTGAAATTTGAAAAAAAAAAAAAAATGTAAATGACCATTTTTTTTTTTTAAAAAAGCATTATTAAAAAATAACGAAGTTGCAATATATTTGCCATATGGCATATACATACATTTTCTTTTAAATAATTTGGCCATTTCTTACTCCGATTGCTACTTTAAGTGCAACAATATGTTGCATTCATTATTTTTATTTAATTAGGAATTTATGTAGTTAAATAAACGATATTTTAATAATCTCTACTAGCAGATTACAAAAATGTTAATTTTTTAAAATGGCGAACACTTAAAATTTTATATGCGAAAATTTCCCCATTTTGGTTCGTCATATTGCCGCCCATGGGTCTGAAATGTTCAAAATGTAAGCTCGATATTACGTCACTTATGCCTGTTCCAAATTTCATTGCAATCGGAATACAGAGTTAGAAATATCCGAATTATTTCCAAACATTTTGTAATATAACCCAATGTGTAATGGTACGTGCGGGAAATTTTTAAGAACAGATTTGGAATCTGTAGATAAACGATCATAAGACCCAATCAACACTGCTATGGATAGGATTTCCATGGTACTCAAAATATCGTACAAGACAAGAATTCCGTAAATTTTCAGCGATCCTTTAAATTGTGACACATACAATTTGTGTAGTGCATAGAATCCATTTAATACCATGGAACCCCACCATTATCAATTTTTTTTAAAAATTGACTCATACTACTTTCATTATAAGTGGGGTTCATTTGTAAGTTAACTTTTAACGATTTTTATGAAATTTGCACATCCCAATAAAATGTGCTTTGTTTTTTACTTATCAAAATTTTGGCTATTCAACTAAAAAACTTTTCGCTTAAAAGTGTGTCAAGGACAAACAATTATTAAACTTATTATTTTTAGTATTTTAAAAATTTTGTTTTTATAATTTTTAGTTATATCACAAAAATCATAACAGCGCTGAACTTTGAATAGTATTATTTTTTGAAGTATACTAACTATTTCAGTAATTTAAAAAGCACGTGAAAGCTATAAATGTCGAGTTTACTATTTGAAATACAAAAAAAAAACGTTTCATTCTCAAAAATGCATATTAAATGCAATGTTCATTAAATAAGAGCATTTGCATTTAGAAAAAACGCATGATTTCTGAACCGCGAATCATGGAAATTTTAGAGAAATACGTTTATTTTTATTTTTAACCTCAACTTTCTAAATTAAATTTGTCATTTTATTTTGTTTTAATTTTTTTTTTGTAATTTTTGTTTTACTTTTCTCTACTGGAAAGTATGTTTTTTTGTAAATCTTGACATTTCTAAAATCGTGGATCTGTAGTTTTTTTACCCTATTATAAAATAGAGAAACAGACGTTTTACCATTTAATAATTTTCTTCTTATTATAATGAAATGTCCACATTTATTTATTATGTTGAATTTAACAATGTCTACGAAATAAAAAGAATGCTAGAAACTACGAGGGCGGATAAAGTACCACCTGTTAATAGACTACTGTCAAATTTTCAGCAAGTTTCGTCATTTACTTTGCGTTTAACAGCTATTCAACAGATACAACCTCGTGGATTTTTTAAAAATGAAAAATAGTGAATTTCCAGTGCTTATTAAACATTATTTTTTGCGAAAAAAAAAACGTCAGTCAAACCAAGGAAAAAGCTTGATAAATACTATGGGGACTCTGCACGATCGATTTCAATGGTAACAAAGTGGTTTACTGACTTTCGTTGTGGTCGCACAAGTACTAATGATGCTGAACCTTGTGGACGGCCAATTGAGATCAATACACCCGAAAATGTCGACAAAATCCACGATATGGTGTTGGCCGATCGAAGAGTAAATGTGCGTGAGATTGTTGATGAAATAAGCATTTCATATGGCAGTGTGGTTTCGATTTTAAATGATCAGTTGGTTTAAGAAAGCTGCCTTCAAGATGGGTACCGCGTTTACCCTCAATTGACCATAAACGTCATCGTGGCCAATAAGGTGATGGCAACAATTTTTTGGGATGCACACGGGATAATCGACATCGATTACCTTCAAAAGGGGAAAAAAATAAACGGAGAATATTATGTCAACTTATTGTACCGATTTAACGAGGATTAAAAAAAAAACGACCCCATATGGCCAAGAAATGTCTATTTTGTAGACCTCGAAAAATCCTACTTTTAGGAAGGGATACAAAAATTGGAGAAACGTTGGACTAAGTGTATTGAGCTAAAAGGAGATTATGTTGAAAAATTATTTTTTTTTTTTGCAAAAAAAACTGTGCTTCATTCAAAAAATCACGAACTTATTGATCCGCCCTCGTATTTTGTGTGTTATAAATTAGCTCCATTATTATAGTATTTCACCAATAGCATTCATTATTTGAAAGAATACCAAGAAAATTGTATTATTTGCATCATGTCTTCCGATTTTCTCTATATGATGAATTTCATATCAAAACCTATAAAAAAAGGCACATTTTGAACAGGAACCTCTCAGATTTTGATTAAATTTTGCATACAGCTACATTTTACCTATACAAACACAACCTCATTCTTTGAAATTGCATTTTTGAAAATATGTGGGAGTGGCAAGGTATCGAAGTTTTTGAAAAATGACGATAATATGTACTTTCAAGCGGAATGGCTGAACCGATTTCAAAGATCTTAGTACCATTATAAAGGTATTTAAATCAGCTTCTGAAAACATACACTGCAAAAATTTTCTATTACACTGAAAATTTTTTTTGGCAAAAATAAAACTTTAAACTGGGAAAACACTTCAAAGGCCAAGTGTTTTTTTTTAAAATTTTTTTTTTTCCAAAAAATTTTTTTTTTTAAAAAGGCCTCTGTAATATGTATAACATATTTAAAAACTAAAATGGCGTTTTTTTTTTCTTTTTTTTAAATTTTTTTTAAGTATATTCATCTCAAGTTAACTTCCTTATATTTTGATATCATTGTGTGACAAAAAAGAATAAAGTAGCTATACTTTTTTTTTTTTTTTTTTTTATAATTTAACCAATACTCAGGGGATGCCCCCTACTCATGCAGTGCATTGTATTGATCAGGAAAATAAGGTATGGGAAGGAGGAAAGAGGGAGTAGTGTTTGTGGATATTTGATTTAAATTTTTCTAAATTGTAAGTAACAGGGAAGACTTCTGCGGGAAGTTTGTTCCACATACGAATCGTTCGACTAAAAAACGAATTTTCTCTGTAATGCGTTGTGCGAAACACAGGACAATCAACTACAAACGGATGTGCTCTACTAGATAAGCGAGTATTACGAATAAAAACTCGGGCTCGTGGAATAAGTTCACTTATCACAGATGAGCATCTCCCATGGTAATATCGATAGAAAAGTGTCACACAACCCACATTCCGACGATGCTCCAATGAATCAATAGAGTTGGATACACTACTGTCATTGATAAGCTTCACCGCCCTCCCCTGAACACGGTCCAGAAGCTTCAGAATAGACAGTGGAGCCCCTGCCCATATATGAGAGTTGTATTCCATTTTTGGCCGGATATAGCTGGTATAAATAGTAAGGAGATCGGATGGAGTGAAGTAAGTCTTGCACCGTTTTAGAAAACCGAGACACTTGAATGCCTCTTTCGACACTTGAAACACGTGCTTATTCCAACGGACATCACACTGTATTCTCATGCCCAGAACATCAAGAGTATCCGATTCCTCAATACCTATACCATCCATAGTTACAGATGACAATGTCAATTCCACAGCCCGTCTGTGGGTTAACATACAACATTGGGTCTTGCGTGCATTAAAATCGACCTTATTCGTGCGACCCCACTCGGAGATTGTAGAAAGGTCTTGATTGAGTGTGTCATTCATGTTCTGCCGCATGCCCTCTATCTCCAAAGAGCTTGGCCTGTGATCGAATGAAAATGAATGACAAATGTTGCTGTCGTCTGCAAAAGAGTAGATAGGGTTGATGGTCTGACCAAGAAGGTCATTAATAAAAATAAGAAAAAGGGTAGGAGAAAGAACAGAACCTTGCGGTACCCCTGAATTTAGCTGAAACTCGTTTGATGAGACCCCATCTAAAACAACACGTATAGTGCGGTCTCTGAGAAAACTCGTTATAAATCGAGAAAAGACATTACCGACACCAAAAGCAACTAGCTTAGTCACGAGTGCCCCGTGCCACACACGATCGAACGCCTTAGAAATATCTAGAGCAACCACTTTACTCTCACCAAAGCGGTGGATTGACCGGCTCCAACGTTCCGATAGAAACGCCAACAGGTCTCCCGTAGATCGACCACTACGGAAGCCATACTGTCGATCATTTAAAAGTGAATTGGTCTCTAAATATTTCACAAGATGGTGGTTTACCATGGTCTCCATCACTTTGGAGAGCGCAGAGCAAATTGCGATTGGGCGGTAATTTTCAGGGTTGTTAGCCGCACCCTTTTTAGGGATAGGCTGGACATTGGCCACCTTCCAGCATGAGGGTAAGATTCCCGCACGGTACGAAGAGCTGAAAAGTTTTGCCAATGGACGTGCCAACGTTAAAGAGCACTGTTTCAGCACCAGTGCTGATATGCCATCCGGCCCCGGTGACTTATTTACGTTGAGATCCGCAAGAACCCTTTTTACTGCCCGGGCTCTGTGTTTGGGTCAAAATGTCCCAATTTCAAAAAACAAAGTTAAAATTAGATACTTTACTCCCATAGAGCGCTTATAACTTATGAGTTTGAAAGAGATTTTAATAAAGTTTATATATATTATTTGTTAAGGTTGCTAAGAACATTCGATGTGTGCAAACCTTTTTAAAATTGGAGAAGAATTTTTTTTCGTTATTTCATAAGCGGCTAATTTTGCTAAATATTTAACAATTGTGAAGAGTTAACATATTTATTCTTCTGGTATTTCGTCGGAGCTAAAAATTGGAATATAAATTTTAGTTACTTGTCATTGGTCTGATTAAAATTTCAGCAGCACCCCATTAGTCTTTCAATAGTTATTATGTTTTCTATAGTAAAAAATTACAAAAAGCTAGTTTTTAAAATCCAGAGAATTTATATATGTTTTCTTTTTAATGTTACTATTTTTTAATATTATAACTGAAAAGTGTCAAAAATATGTAATTGCGGGAGAAAAAAATAATTATAAACAAGAGCTATTATGATGTTAAAATTGAGTAATTTTGACCCAATAAACATTTATTAAACAAATTCAAATATTCCAAATGTATGTAACTTTGAAGAACCGTATACTCAAAAGTTCCACTATTGTTCTCTTTCACATTAATGCATTAAAAAAATGTATTTAAAAAATATTCATTTTTTATGCAGATGAAATTTTTAAATGTATTTGCGAAATTTTTCTTCCCCTTGAAAATTTTTTAAACATGAATGAGTCGAAAATTTAAAATATTTTTTATAAAATTAAATTTAACTTTTTCTTTGACGCAAAATGTAGTCTAATTTTCTTGATTTTTTAAAATACTTTATCCAATATTTCCATACAAAAATTTAATTTTTACTATAATTTGTAATTTTTATACAAGTTTAATATAATTTTTATTAAAAATAAAAATTATGTTTTTTTCGACCTTTAATTTTGCAATGAAAATGAAAATTATTCAAGTTCGAGGCCATACTCTATATTTCTTTATTAGGATATTGTCCTAGCAAATAATCTATAGAATTTTTTTGTTTTCAAATTTATTACTTGACCCTTTCAGGAATGTGTTGATAGATCTATTTCGGGAATTTTCTAGGTTCATCAGAACACGTTTTAAAAGCTGTAACAATCCCATGCCAAACATCAAACATTCATATAAACTAGTTTACTCACTACATGAGAACTAATATATGAGCTCGAAGTTAAAGATTATCACCATTGATCAAAAAATAAATTGAAAACTTGTTTGTTAATTATACAAACATTTTAATTCTTTGTTTGGAAATAATGGATAAGGTTTTTTTCCAAAAGACGAGAAAATTAGAAGATATTTACGTCACAGAAAAAGCTAAATTCAATTTAACATAAAAAAATGTTAAATTTTCAATTTATTCATGTTAAAATAATTTTTAAGAGGCAGAAAAATTTCGAAAATGGATCTGCAAATTGCATTTGCGTAGCAAATTTTTATTTTTAATATTTATTTTTTTTATTTTCTAAGTGTAAAAAACGATAACCATATAAATCAATTCAATCAGAGAAATCTGATAAAAACTTTCGAATATGGAGCCGTTTAAAATTACATACTTTTCCGACTTTTTTTAATTTTTTGAAAATTAAAACCGCGAAAAAATCATGAGTTTTTGAAAATTTAAAAAAACTGAATATGAGGATGTGTTATGGGCTCCATGGATTATGTGTGTACAAAACATTAATAAAATTTTAAAACCCGTGGTCAATTCCATTCGTAATGTATCATGGAATTTCCCTAATCCACTAGGGAGGTGTTGTGTAATGATGTGTCATTATTTTGCGCGACATCCCCATATAAAAGCAATGAGATTTGTAACGACATTTGTAAGCACTTGCTATTACCAAATATGAAGGGGAAGGTGGGGTAATTTGGATAGTGTTATAATCTGGGACTTCGAATTTTTTCCCTTACTAATGCATTTTATCACTTTTAGTAATCTATATTTGAGGAGGCGCATTTTTTATTACCTTTTTTATATAGCAACTAAAAAAAATCAGACAAAAATGTTTCTGTTGAGGTTCTTGTTTTTTATAAAAAAAATATTTCTTTTACATTTTTAATCAGGTAATACAAAAATTATTATTACGATATGTATGTTACGAACTGCTTTTCACAAATATTTAAACATTGCAAAAATAACGGCAGTTGTTGTGAGTTTGGTAATTTGGAACGTGTGGGTGGGGGACGTATAATTTAAGCAATTTTAACGCTTCTTCATGTTGTTTGTATGGCATATATTGTAATTTATTAATATATTTTTGGACATTACGCCGCGGAAGTGCAACATAAAAGCAATGAAGTCCATACTGGAGTGTGATTTAGTAAAATCCATAGAGGATATCAAACTTAAATAATGGACGGCGCCACAAAGGTTTCCGCTAAAAAACATCTAGATACTAAACCACATGTTAAAAAACCACGGCTGTCATCATCTTCCCCAATATCTTTGGATATTGTTTTTCAATTAAATGTCCCTGAAATTAAACTCTAACAATTCAGTGAACTGCAACACATGCAAGATTGATGTTCACTTAAAATGTGCTAAAATAACTACCAGCTTTTATACCTGCATTCATTACAATTCTGAAATTTCCGACGAAGTTTAAGAACCTTTCTGTATGTTTATCATATTAAATTTTATTTTGTAGTTTTATATCTTTCTGTTACTTTTTATCTATTTCATTTATCTCGTTAATTATCATCTAATGAGCAAGAATTACCGTTAAAGCTTTTTTTTTTGTAAATTTTGGTATATTTTTTATTAAGTACCAAATTACCCCACAACGTCCCAAATTACCCAACCTTTTCTTCAGTAAAAAAAAAAATAGTCCAACTAACGAATAATTTAGTTGGGTTCTTTTGGTTTTAAAAACTACACCACTTATCACCCATTGGAATGGATCTATCAAAAGACTAAATAAAATAGAGATAGGTGCTTTTTAAGAGTTAGAAAGAAACTAGTCCCAAGTTACCCCACCTTCCCCTACACAAACTATATATACAAATTCGTTGATTATGTACTAAAAATTTAAAAATGTGCAATTATTATTGCTTTTTTCAACGTTTTTAATATTATTCAGACAGTTCTAGCAAATTTTTGTTTTACAAAATTTGCCTAAAAACAAACATTTTAAAGCAAAATATGCAACATAAAACCGAAATATGCATTTATAGCAAAATATGCAAAAATATGCATTAACAAACCGAAAAGTCAAACAAAAGTTTAATTAATATTTTATTGGCAATCATTTTTTCAGTGTTTTAATCTTAACTATGAAATCATGTCTCATTAAACATAGATCCATATTTAATCTTATCCAAGTTAATCTAAAAATTGGGGTATCCAGCAATAATACAATTAGATCGCTCAAATATATTGCAGGAGAAAATTTGATTAAAGTATATCAAAATTGGGTATACAACAATATCTAATTAACTTTTTGTATGCTAATCGATTTCAAATATAACGCTTAGTTTTCTTACAGTTAATTTTTAATTTCTGACCGCCCATTAACACAGCTGAGGGTTAATTCAACATTGAACTTGACATTTGTGTTCACATGTATGTCTGTATGTTTTTATGTGAATGCTGGCACGACATGTGTTTATATAAGTTTGTTTTGTATTTATTAGTTAAGTTTACGTTTTTTTTTTGTTTTGCTAGTAGTTTTCTTAAAGTTTTTATAAAAGTTTTAAGTTTACTTAAGTTAACATTTGTCAAGTTTTCATTGTGGGCTTTTAAGTCTGACTTTTGTTAGTGGTATTGGTGTGCTTTTTTATGTTTGTGTAGATTCGTTAAGTATAAAAGCTTATTTTGTTTCTTTCTTTAGTTAGCTTTCACAAATGTCAATAAGTTTGTTAAAAAAGACAAATAAAAACTTTAAATAAACTATGTGGATAGTAAAGCTTTTTGTTTTTAAGCAAATAGAATATTTTATTTAAAGTTTGCTGTATTTTTTTAATATTGGTTAAAGTTTTAAATCTTGTTTAAGACTTTTGTGAATTAGTGAAATTGAAATGAGCCATATGTTAAACTAAAAACAATGTGCAACAAATTTGGGGCCACCAAATGCATCCTGAATGAGACCAATCGGAAATAACAATGAACTATCAAGAGTTCAAAAACCACAAAATGGTATAGAAAACTTCACTCGGATTTCGTTTGTATGGTCTTTTCAAGTTGAGCTTTTTCAGAAGAAAAAGGGATCGTATATAGATATATATTTGGGTGGGGCGAATTGAACATCTTAATAGGATCTTCGCGTTTCTGATTCTTGGGATTGTACTGAGCAAAAAAGTAAACTAGACCATACGTCTACGGTGAAAATCGAGCTTCCAGATTTTGACTTTTTAGTCGTATTTTGTGAAAGTAACAATGTGTGGGATGGACATATCTCAGGAAGTAGGAGGAACTTATCCAAGATTATGGTATCAATCTCTTCTTTGGAAGATTCTCTAGCAGATTAATGCATCAATCATATTTGTGGGTGGGGTTTAAGGGGTTAATTTTTAATTTCAAAATAGGGCTTTTTTAGCCGTATTTTGTGAAAGTAACAATGTGTGGGATGGACATATCTCAGGAAGTAGGAGGAGCTTATCCAAGATTATGGTATCAATCTCTTCTTTGGAAGATTCTCTAACAGATTAATGCATCAGTCATATTTGTGGTGGGTTTTAAGGTGTTAATTTTTAACTTTAAAATAGGGCTTTTACGGCAAGTCAAAATGTGGAAACTCGATTTTCACCGTAGACGTATGGTCTAGTGGACTTTTTTGCTGAGTGCAATCCCAAGAATCAGAAACGCGAAGCGCCCATTAAGATTTTTTTCCTTCCATACAAAACGCCCCACCCTAATATATATGTTCATATATGGGCTTGTATATGAGTCCATTTCATCCATAATGGAAAAAGCGGTTAAAAATAACCAAATTTCAAAAGGCTACACAAACTAAAATCGTTTTTACAACCCTTCAGGGCTTTTAGTCTACATATTGTATACTTTTTCCGTTGGTCTCACTCAGGTTACAATTTTTTGTTGCACAGTGTAATTAATCAAAATTATGAGACTTCAAAAATAAATTTAAAAAAATATACAAAAATACTTTAGAAAACAGACTTTTCACTTTTTTTTTATTTAAATAAATTATGTTATGCCTAACGGGACTTGGCAGGCAAAAAGCGGGATTTTGGTGCGAAAAGCAAGATATTTTAAGTTTTTTCTAAAACTACCAAGTTTATCAAATTTGAAATTTTTAGTTCAAATTCTTTAAATATTACATCAAAAATTATGTGAAGTTATTGTTATCTAACAATTTCTAAACACTGTTAAAACTCGACATGATCACTTATGCTTTATAGATGTCCACATGCATCCATACATGATTCATATGTAATCATAAATGGTTCATGCATCCAGTAAAGAGGCTCGGTAGTAGCAACCGCACTTGTAGCCAATCGTATGATTCGGTTGTATCCGAGCTTCAGTTTAGCCAATCGAAATTCTATTGTCGTACCAGATTTTCTGTTGACTCAATCGAACTACAACCGAAAAATTAGGTAGCAACTACCGAAACATTCAATTGGCAACAAATACGGTTGCTACTACCGAGTCTATTTTCTGGGTGTATGAGGGATCATATGTGTTCATATATAATCATACTTGTCCATACATTTCCATACATGGTCATATGTGTACGTTAACGAAAATTGAGAAATTATTTCCATGTATGATCACAAACAAACTCATATGAATATATATTAATCCTATATGGTAGTATATGGAAATGTATGACCTCAAATGACTTCATATATAAGCATGACTGAGTTCATACATGATCATAAATGGATGCATATATGTTGATTTTTAACCGGACACTTAATTAAAACGTTTTATTTATTCTCTTCAGAAATTATTTTTTGAAAACTAAAATCTGAGCCAAGTTTAAGTATTTCGATATTTTTAATGAAAAATATTTGCCAGGATTTTTTTTTAACTTTTTCCGAAAAGTTTTCCAATCTTTTTAGGGGCTTTTGCAAAAAACAAAATTGTTAAAAAATTCTGGAAATATTGTTGTATTTTTTCTTTTTTTTTTTGCTATATTTTCATAAAAAATTTGTAATTTTTAAAGTTTGATATAATTTTTATTAAAAACAAAAATTATGTTTTTTCGACCTTTAATTGTGTAATGAAAATGAAAATTATTCAAGTTCGAGGCCATACTCTATATTTCTTTATTAGGATATTGTTCTAATAAATAATCTATAGAGTTTTGTTTTCCACTCTCAGGAATGTGTTGATAGATCTATTTCAGGAATTTTCTAGGTTCCCATCATCAGAACACATTTTGAAAGAAGTGACAATCCCAGGCAAAACATCAAACATTCATATAAACTAGTTTTCGCAGTAAATGATAGCTAATATATGAGCTCGAAGTGGGACATCGCGATCAAAAATCATGCCTTCTGGATTTGCTTTGGAAGCGCTTCTGGATAGACACTAGTTTTTTGCTTGGTTATTTCAATTAAAACACTCCCAAATTTCTAATATAATGAATGTTATTCAAAAATTTCATTATTATTCATAAAAATTATTTAAGAAGTTCTACAATATAAAAAAACAATATTTTGGTTTAAAAAAACCGGGAAAACAATTGAAGTCTGAAACAGCCTATAAAAAGCGGAATAATCCCGAATAAAGCGGAATGGTTGGTCAGGTTAGATATGCGCCACATTTATAGTACAATTTCTGATTTAATATCATTACAAAAAACATGTGTTTCTTAAGAAAATAATACCACCACTAATGAACCATCTGAATGAATAGCTTCATAAAATAAACCCCCCTCCAAAACCAAAGACAAACACACTAAATTACTATCGGCTTTAATAAGTATCCCCAGCAACAGCAAGGACGACCCTCAATTGTAAAATCAATGTTCTGTTCTTTTATTTATATTCGCTTAATAGATGAATGAATTTTATTTGTGTGCGTCTGTATTTTGCTTTTATAATCGTTTAGTTCATAAATTGCCAAAGCGTATAATTCATTTTCTCATCCGTTTTCATTTTGACGCTATTGTCTAAAATAATCTATGACAAAAGAGCAAAGCTTAACTAGAAAAATAAAACAAAAGGATTTTATACGCCATACAACTACACACATACTAATATACAGAAAGTGAAATACTAACACCACCAACACTAACCGCAGTCTGTAGTTTTTACAAGGAATAATAAAAGCGAACTACAATAAAACGATAAAAAGGATTTTTATGTGCTTTACCAAAAAAACAATAAAAGAAAAAATGTGTTGTAGAAGAGCAAATACCAAAAAAAAAAAAAAAAAATAAAAAAAATAAAAATAATAAAAAAAAACTTGAAAAATATTTATAAATGCTATTGTTAAATCTAATGCATGTTAAAACTTGCCACCCCTCTTACAAAAATACAGCCATATTCGATTTTTTTTTAGAATAGAGTTGGTCAAAATTGGAAAAAAACTGATAACATTTTTTTCAAATTAACATCTTAACTGGTTTAATAACGCACTATTAATATAGTGTTCCTTTTTGACCCAGTACATTTTAACGGCTATATTTTTGTCTGGATAATGATAATTAAGTAATTTAAAAACCTTACAACACCTTGACTACAATCTGGAATAAACGGTAGAATGACTTGTCATTACTTTTCGGCCTACCAGTAATGACACCACCTAACTTGTTGCATTACTTTAACACGAATAATAAGGATAATAATAACTCTTTTAATACAAAAAATAAAGAATCACCAATAAGTACTTATTTTAATCATTATTTTCAATATAAAGTGTCAAAGGAAGAATTCATGTGTCTTGGCTTTCCTGACTTGATTGAGACTTGAGACTTGATTTTTTTAACACTCCTACTTTATAGATTGAAGACAAATACTTTTGATAAATTAACTTTTCAATTTCTAGGTAAATATCGCATATTATGGTTTTTCGGTTCGTTTTTGTTATAAAGCTTTTTACCTTTGGAATTTTCATTGCTTATTTTAAGATTTTCTGAGTTTAAATGTTTTTTTTTTTACTCATAAAATATTATTTATTCTGTTAACTTTGTACTTTTTTTTTAAAGTGTAGCTTCTCTAAATTTTTACTTTTGCTTTTTCACAATTTTCTATTGAATTTTGTTTTTCTTTTGTGTTCTCTGATAATTATATTTAAAAGTAATAGATTTTTTTTGTGAATTTCTGCCATATACAAAAGTGAAAGAATTTTTCTTCCTAATTTCACCACATATATTCATATAGAATTATATATGATAACATATATAATTATAATATAAAAACTATAGAGGTTTTTTGGTTTTACTGTTTTATATCGAAGTATATATGATCTGATATATAGCTATATCAATTATATATGATGAGATAAAAAGATTGGCTCTATGAAATAACCCCCCAGGAAATAACCCCCCAAAACAAAAAGGAAAAAACTCCCCAAAAAATGGGGATTTATTTCCTTATGAAATAATACCCCAATTTTAAAAATGAAATAAAACCTCAACGAAATGAAATAAATCCCCAATCGGGAATGAAATAACCCCCCATTTTTCGGGGATTTATTTCATAATGAAATAAATCCCCAATTTGAAACGAAATAAGTCCCCATTTTTAAACTCAAAATTGTACATATAGATATAAGTTCATATATTTTTAATTCTCATAATTTTTGTACTTCCAAAACAGATATTTTTAAATATAAACCTGAATATAGTCTTCAACTGTATTGCATTTCGCCTTACAGCCTGGCAGAAATAAAATCTAAAAATTTAGGGATTCGAAATTTTTTTATTACACAACCAAAACATTAATTTCACAAATTAATTTTCTACTACAACAATATATAAAGAGAATTTTTTTTTCCACATCAATAATCTTTTTTGGTGCCAATAGATTTTTTTTTGAAAATAACTCAAATTTCTTTAAGTCCGACAAACCTATAGGCACCCAAAACATTTTTAAAAAACAAATGAAATATATAGTGCACTGCTGCATTATATAAAGAACAATATTTTCGATTTGGACTCAGCTGTGTTTATAACCGACTACGAACACCGAATGAGAAAAGCAATTAATTTAGGTTTTCCCCGAGCAAAAACGGAGGGATGCTGGTGAATGTAAACTAATAGAAATATCTTTATAATTTTTAATTTCTCAAGTATTTATTTTAGACCAACAATCCTATAGGCACCCAAAAATATTTTTGGTGTAGAAAACATTTTTTCTCAGTATAGATCGGTTGACAATCGAAAATATTGTTCTTTATATAATGCAGCAATGAACTATATATTTCATTTGTTTTTTTAACCATCGAAATGAAAAACATCCGAAAGATCTAAACAAATAAATTATCGAACATATTAATTTTATTTACAAAATAATTATTTTATTTGACCCCTTCAAAGTATTCAATATAAATTACTAATAGCTGCTTAAAACATCCTTGCGGAACAATTTTAAATGTTGCATCCATTAAATATTGTCTTTGCAGTTGAAGAATATTTTCTTTCACCAAGTCAATTGTTTTAATTTTATAAAAAACGAAATAACTCCCTAAAAATAATTAATGGGGAATTATTTCATTTTAAAATTTTGGGGACTTATTTCATTACGAAATAAATCCCCAAATAAAAAAAAAAAAAAAAAAATAACTCCAAAAGTGGAATTAACTCCCCAAAATGTCGTTGTTGTTGTCTTCTATATACATTTTTGGGGATTTATTTCATTTCTGTTTTGGGGAGTTATTTCCTGGGGGGTTATTTCATGGAGCCAAAAAGATTGTCTTATATAAAACACAAGATATAATGATATATGATTATATATAACGCCATATTAGAAATGTGCGTAAAAATAAGTATGAGATTTAAGATGTGGCCATATGCCACATATATACTAAGATACTACTATATCAAGGTATTTACGACTATATATAAACTTATTTAGTCGGGTAGTTATTATTAAGACCTTATTATTTGTATAAAAGTAATGCAGAGTGTAAGCGGGTGTCATCATATCACCGCTTTACCGCTTATACAGTGGTATTAGTAAAAATTGAAAAGAAAATAAATCGCCTAAATTAAAAAAATCGCCAGATAAAATAATTGGCTAATTTGAAAAATCGACAAAATTTTATAAATTAAAAAAATTAGTTAAATTAAAAAAATTGCTCGAAAAAATTAAAATTTAAAACGTCCATTCTCGAAAACATTTTTAATTTTTGCCATTTTTTTTTTTAGTTTTTTCAATTTTGATTATTTTTTTAAATTTTGGCTATCGCCAAGATTTTATTTTAAAATATTTTTAGCATTTTTGTAAATTTTGGCGACTTTTTTTAATTTTGACGATTTTTTAAATTTTAGAGATTTTAGAGATTTTATCAATTTTGGCGATTCAGTTTTGTCGCTTTATCAAACTTTCGAATTTTTTTTTTAAATCTTAGATATTATTTTATTATATTAAATTTTTAATATTGGTGATTTTTTGTAAATTCTAGAGATTTTTTAAAATTAACTTTTTTTGTATTTGTTGTCATTACGGTTTATAAAAACTGAAAATTTTGTGTCCACCACATTAAATTTGAAGTAAAAATTTAATAATTATTATTAAACTTTTTATTGAAAGTGAGTTTTAAATCAAACAAAATTTTTATCGGAATTTTATTGAAAAATTTTTTTTTCTGTGAAGTTTTAGGCGTCAATGATTTTTCATTTTCGGTTCACTCTTGTATTTTAAATGTGTATGTGTGCTGGTTAGTGTAAATAGTGTTTATTGTTGAGTATCAGTGATATTTTTTAGAATTTGTGGTCAAAGTAGAGCAACATCGTTTGGGGATTAAGTACTTGCGTTTAACCACTTTGTTCGTATGAGAATGGATGTATTTTTTTGTATTTTTTTTCAACTATAAATGGCTGGCATAGAATTTATCTATATATTGCAGGTCACCAAAGGAATAAATGCACATATGAACTACTTATTCTGAAAGGGGTATGAGTCCACTTGTTTTTAAAATAAGATATAAAAGATTTTGCAATGTTTTTGAAACTGTTAACGGCAATCTTTGTACAAGGTTTTTGTACACATCTCAATCAAAGGACATTCAATTTATTAATGCCTTAAAAAAGATAATATTTATTGCAAAAATCAACGTTTTTCATTATTATATTAAAAATAAAAACATTTCAGAAAATTTTTATAGTTTTATTGTAATTTTTTAAAACCATTGGTAAATTAGCGATTTTTTTTACATGCTCAAGTAAAAAATTGTTCATACAGTTATCTATTATTTATAATGATATATTGTATAATATATATTCATATAAAATCATATAAAATTATATTTTAAATATATAATTGTATCTTCCTTTATATAACACTTCATATAGTTCAATATGTAAAAATATTTTTTTTTTTTTATTAATTAATAATCATATAATTACAAATTATATACTATTACCCAAACCGAGCACTAGCTCCTGTGGCCTTCGGCGCATTGTAGCGAAAATAGACCAGTGCCTCTGGTGGGAATCGAACCAACGACCCCCGCACTGATAAGCCAGCACGCTACCAACTAGCCTACCGGGGGCACAACTAAGAATATATAATTACCTATCGATCTATATATGATTACATATTTCACATGTACTTGTATTTATTTGTATTCAATTATATCTAACTGGATGTAAATGTATCTGATTATATATAATTTGATACATTTGTATGAGGACAAAATTCGGATACAATTGTATCAAACTATATCTAAATTCATCAAATTAAATTTTATTGTATCACATAATGTCTAGTTGTATCAGATTAGATCTAATATGATATAAGTACATTTTCTTACATAATCATAATGTATCCATTATCATACTTGCTTATAAAAATGATTTTTAAAAAGGCACTAAATTCGAATTGATACGTGCTGGAAAAAGAGCAGATTGGAAAAAATCAGATTTGGAATATACAGATCAGATACAGACTCAGACAATACCTTAATTTGCATATCAGTGTTATTCAAAATAACTTACAATACAAAAATTAAGATAAAATTTCAGCAATCTTTAAAATATTGTCAAAAAATTGTTGTGCAGTGAATAGAGGCCATTGCATACTATGGAACCCTATAATTATATTATTTTTTTTTTGCAAATTAACTCATACCACTTTTAAAAACAGTTTTCATATTTTAGCCACTCTTTTCATTACTAACCCTCAAATCGACTTAAGCTTTTTTGTATTGAAATTTATACCAAAAATAAACAATATGTTCTTCTACTAAATTTTTTTTCGTTGCCTACTTTAGGTGATATGGGTCAAAATAGGTTTAGAGCTAATCTCAAAAACTAATTTTTAAAATTTAACAAATTTAGGCATACATTATTTGTCTTACCAAAATATAACTACAATCCAAAAAGTACACTTTTTGTGCTATTACTTAAGAAGCTATGACGATTTTCGTTTTTCGAAAAATGCGAAATTGAGCTAAAACGCACCTAAACTTCAATATATATTTCTCAAGCTTAAATTCTTTGCTACACGCATGGAACTTCTGGAACTTATTTTTAATGTAAATGCCAGTCATTTGTAGACCAAATAAAATTCATTTAAAAAAACAAACCACATCAAATAACTGTTTTATGAATTTACATTAATTTTTTACAGTAGTTTTTTGTTATTTAAAAAAATAAAAAAATAAATTTTCAATTGTTGAGATTGAGAAAAAGAGTAAACGTTTTTCTCTTAAAATTATAAACACTATTAATTTTCAAATCAGACAAGACTAGTTTCTGCCTCTTTTTATGGAAAGCCGTTATCAGTGATTTTCCATTTAAATTGTATCATTATCATTTGTGTATTTATAATTGTCAGATTGTCTCTATATGATACATTTTTCCACAACCTGCGGCTGTAAGAATCAAACCTGCGCTCTTCTTACATTACAAACGTAACAATACCAAGTCATGACCGTTTAGCGATCACACCCAAGTATGGCCTCGAATCTAATGCAGCTAAATTGCAGTTTTCTTTCCTATTAGCTTTTCTGTTATTGTATATTATACTCAGATGTGACAACACTAACAACACAAATAAATTAAATGTTTGTTTATTTTTTGTTTATTTTTTACTAACATGTGGTTAATTTTTACTACAATTGTTAGTAATTTTTTGAACATTAAAAAACAGATGACAATGTTGGTTGAATTTACTGAAATGTAAGTCGTCCTCTCTTTAAATGAAATTTCATTTGTTTCAACTACATTTGCAGTGGTCTTTACTTACACAGTATTCTAAGTGTACTATTGCTAAATATAAGCTTCTTGCCAAATTTAATAAAAATCTGTCCATAAGTTTTCATATTATTAAGATGTTCTTCGTAATTAATTTGAAATTAATGTTTTTTTCATGAAAAATAAGTTTTATCGCTATTTCGCAAGTGTAACGAGATATCTGCAAAAGCTCGGAATTTTGTTTGGCTGTTATTTTGCAGAATGTTCGCACAAAATCACAAAATTTTTATAATAACTTTGTTAAGTCAATTTTTAGTCGAAAAGGGAATTTAAAATATATTTGGAGGAGAAAAAAAATAAATCTCTACCGTTTTGGCCATATAACGAAAAAGATAACATTTTATTTAAAGTATTTTTCTTCAGGAAAAGTATTTGTATCCAAATGTTGTATATATTTGTGTTTTGGAAATCCGTATATAGTTAATTTGTATAATATTGCCACTTAAAAATAGTATTTTTTAATATTTTATTTTAGTTAGTTTACATTGATCATAAACAGGGGCAGGAACTTCACGTACTAAAAAAAGAGTGTTTTAGACGCCTATACATGAAAAATGCATAAATAATCTTAAAATATGTACTAGAAATCAAGAAAATACACACACATAGAACAGATTCGTTGTGATAACCAAATTTGTTGCCAACCGAATTTAAGTAGCCACATGTACTATCACAGCATTCGGTTCCAGCTATGGACATTTGTAGTTATGTCTATCATATTAGAACAGCATATTCTGTACACTGAAGGAAATTTTTGATAAAATTACTTACGAATTAAAAAAAACACAGTTTCCAATGCAATTTTCTTTTTATTAAATTTTTATATATAAAAACAAGCAATTAGTGCATGATAAAAAATTATTAAAAACATAAACATAACATTTTACACTGAAAATTCTCTTATTTTCTCATAAAATATCCTTCCTACAGTGATTTCATATGTATAATAATGTAATCTTCATGGATTTCTTTAAATATCTGCAGACTAAATTTTATACTAGACTATATTTAATATATTTCATTTCATTGATGTTTTCTGAACAGATTGTATGAACTGAAGAAAAGAAGACAAACATTTATGTTAGCATATTGGGATTTTATTTATTTTTATACTAAACTGAACAATATCCTTTTACAATTTCTTAATTTTTTCGGTTTTTTCCCATGTTTATAAACATTTTTATATTCATTTTTTTGTTAAAAAAAAAATTAAATATATTTTGATTAACCCTTTATTAAGAAGTAAATATTGAAAATCTGTTCATAATACACATTGGTAGTACTAAGTACTAATTTATTTTTAGTGTAACGGTTGGGTAATTTAGTATAATTGGGTTTACCAATTACTGAAATATTGTAGCATAATTTTTTTTTTTTATTTTTTTTATTAATTAATAATCGTATAATTAGAAATTATATACTATTATCCTAACCGAGCACTACCTACTATGGCCTTCGGCGCGTTGTAGCGAAAACAGACCAGTGCCTCTGGTGGGAATCGAACCCACGACCCCCACACTGATAAGCCAGCACGCTACCAACTAGCCTACCGGGGCGCACGAAAATTTATTTTTATTACAAAATTATTGAATGGAAGAATATTTTTACTGTTCTAATTAATAAAATTCTATAATCAGTGTAAAATTTCTTATTGTGCAACTGATTTTATATATTTTGAACCGATTTCCAACTAATTCATTTTCTGTGTGTATGCAATGAAATTTCTTTTAATAAATTATTTTCATGCACTCAAATGAAATTGTAATTTAAAATAAATGATAAATCCCTCAAAACCCAATCGACTTACTTTTCAGTTAAATCAAATGTTTCTTGTTACTTAATTTTAAATATTGTTTAAATTGTTCAAATCCATTAGATCACATGAATAGTAAATTGAAATAAATGTTTAAATTTTAACTACAGATCAGTAAAAATAAAAGTTATCTTCAGTTATTTGAAATTATTTCAGTTTTTTGGTTTTGTTTATTTTTTTTCTACAAAATGTGTACACCGACCGCACACTACATTTTTAACATTTTTTAATTTCTTGTAATGTAAATTGAAATAATTTTGTATATAAAGAAACCATTTTAATAAAAAAACGGACAAGCATATTTTGAATATTTTTTTTTTTTGACAAAAAAAAAATAATTTTTTTTACTTTCAAATTTTAAAAAATTTAAAACCAAAAGTTTTTTTTTAATATTTTATCATAAATTATGACGTGAGTAAAAAACCATGCAATTTTTATTTACTCGTATTAATTAAAAAAATTCTTCATCTGCAAATTTAAGGCAGACTTTGTATATTGACATATACTTACATGTTTCATTTCGCGTCACCAAAACAATGTTTAATTTTTATAATAATTGTAATTTATAATAATTGTAACGGTTAAATTTGTATAAAACTTAAAATAAGTGAAAATAATAAACTAATAAAACAAATGTATAAAAAAAAGTTATAGAGCAATTCCATATGAAAACGATCAAAATTGGCAAATTTTTGGACGACCCCTCTCCGATTTTAAAATAAATAGTCTCAATCGATTGCCCAGCAAAAAATAATGTACCTACATATTTTTTTTTTTTATAGTGACTGGTTTAGTGGTGGTGTGCACCACTGTCATGTGACAAAATTGAAGAATTCTTCATAAGGGACCTCATTGAAAGTTGTTTTAAAAAAACTACTAAAGCGATCGCAACGAGTGATAGCTCGTTGGAAAGGTATTGAATCAGGCTTTAATTGAAAAATAAAATTTTCCTAATTTTTCTTGTTAAATAATTAAAAATAATTCAATTATAAAAAATATAAAAACAATGAGAAGAAGGTGGTCTCTTAAATGCTCTTCTCCTGTCCAAACAAGGAGTCGGGGCCCATTTTTTATTGCTGATTCTTAAAGCAAAAATTATAAGGAATCCAAAAAAAATAAAATTAGCCGGAAAATTTAGGAGCTTTTGTGGAAAATCGGAAAATTTAATTTTCTTGGGAAAATTTAATTTTCATGGGAAAAAAGGTAAATTTCTGAGAAAAATTAGGAAAATTTTATTTTTCAATTAAAGCCTGATTCAATACCTTTCTAACGAGCTATCACTCGTTGCGATCGCTTTAGTAATTTTTTTTTAAACAACTTTCAATGAGGTCCCTTATGAAGAATTCTTCAATTTTGTCACATGACAGTGGTGCACACCACCACTAAACCAGTCACTATAAAAAAAAAAAAAAATATGTAGGTACATTATTTTTTGCTGGGCAATCGATTGAGACTATTTATTTTAAAATCGGAGAGGGGTCGTCCAAAAGGTGATCGCTTTCATATGGAATTGCTCTATACATTTATTTTAAACAGATATATAAAGATTTATTTGAGAAAACAATGCATGTTCCTTTATTTTTAACTCAACTGAAAACTTTTTTATTTGACTACAAACAGTAAACTACATAATATTCTAAGTGTGTTTTTGAACAATTTGAATTACATTATATTATTTATATTGAAAAAAAAACGCATTTGAAACCCCACTAAAATCCTTTTTTTTGCATGTTAAATTTAACAGAACACTTAAAATGGTGTTAGCAGCTTGGATCCTCTTTTGTCAATATGCTCTTTTGTATATACAATAATATTAATAGTGATTTCTAGCGAAAAAGTAAAAAAAAATTCAATAAAAATTTGCAAAATAAGTAAAAATATTCATTTAATGCAAAATAAGTCAAAATATGCAACAAAAACAAGAATTTTTCTACAAAATGTCCGACCGAACAGTTCGGCAAAAAACTATATTTGATCGGTTTTTTGGTATCTAGAGGCAATGAGGACAAATTTTGGTATTGGAAACATGTTTGTTGAGCCGATTTAATTCGATTTTGTGTAAAAAATTTAAGGAAACAGCCGAAGTTTAGCTATAAAGTTAAAAGTTCGGCTTTTATTTAAATTTGACACTAAAAATCGCATCTAATCAGCCCAATAAACATTTTTCCATTCTCCAAATTTGCCCATAATCCTTAAAAATACCGAATACTGACCAAATGCATTTTCTGGCCGAACTGTTCGGTCAGACACTAATACACATACACTACATGTGTACAATTTTTCAATTTATTGTAATATAAATTGAAAAAAATTTGTATATAAACAAATCATTTTAATAAAAAAATAGATAAACATTTTGGAAATATTAAAAAAAAAAAAAAATAATAATAATAATTTATAATAACTGAACGGAAACAAATAAACGACAATATTCGTTTTTGTGGTTAAATTTTTATAAAATTTTAAGTAAACGAAATTAATAAATAAATAAAATAAATGTATAAACAAGGGGAAATAAATATTTATTTGAGAAAACAATGCATGTTCCTTTATTTTTAACTCAACTGAAAACTTTCTTATTTAACTACAAACCGTTAACTACATAATATTCTGAGTGTGTTTTTGAACAATTTGAATTATATTTTAAAATTAATTTGTATTGTTTAATATATTCTCTGCACATGTTTTTGCACAATTAACACAACATTATAATTATTTATATTAAAAAAAACGCATTTGAAACCCCACTAAAATCCTAGTTTACACATCAAATTTAACAGAACACTTAAAATGGTGTGAGAAGCTTGGATCCTCTTTTGTCTATATGCTGTTTTGTCAAATATAAAATTATATTAATAGCGATTTCTAACGAAAAATTAAGAACAATTCAATAAAAATATGCAAAATAAGTAAAAATATGAAATAAAAATATGCAATAAATATATGCATTTAATAAAAATTAAGTCAAAATATGCAACAAAAACTTGCATGCAACAAAAACACGCATTTTTCTAAAAAATATATGCACACACACTACAAATTTATAATTTATTGTAATATGAATTGAAATAAATGTGTATATTAAGTTATTATAAACAAATAATTTTAATAAAAAAAAATACAAGCATTTTTTGAATATTTTAAAAAAAACCAAAAAAAAATAATAATGACTGTAACGAAAACAAATAAATGACAATATTCCGTTTTTGTGGTTAAATTTGTATAAAATTTTAAGTAAACGAAATTAATAAATTAATCGAATATTTTTTTGAGAAAACAATGCATGTTCCTTTATTTTTAACTTAACTGAAAACTTGTTTATTAACCTACACACAGTAAACTACATAATATTCTGAGTGTGTTTTTGAACAATTTGAATTATATTTCAAAGTAAATTTGTATTGTTTAATATATTCTCTGCACATGTTTTGCACTATTAACACAACATTATAATTATTTACATTGAAAAAAAAAACGCATTTGAAACCCCACAAAAATTCTTGTTTGTTTACATATTAAATTTAATAGAATACTTAAAATAGTGTGAGCAGCTTGGAACCTCTTTTGTCTATATGCTCTATGCTCAAATATAAAATATTATTAATAGTGATCTCTAACGAAAAAATTAAGAAAAATCCAATAAAAATTTGCAAAATAACTAAAAAAATGCAATAAAAATATGCATTTAATGCAAAATAAGTCAAAATATGCAACAAAAATACGAGGCCGGATCAATAAGTCCGTGACTTTTTAAAAGAAACACAGTTTTTTTTGAAAAAAAATATTTTTTAGCTCTATACAAAAAAACCCATTCGAATTCCGGTTAAACAACTCCAAACAATCCTTTGAAGTTTTCACACGATTACGTTTATGGTTCTTAAACCCAAGTGATAATTTAAAATCAAAACCACACTGCCATATGAAATGCATATGGCATCGACAATCTCACGCACTTTTACTCTTCTATCGGCCAACACCATTTCGTGGATTTTTTCGACATTTTCGGGTGTATTGACCTCAATTGGCAGACCAGAACGTTCAGCGTCATTTGTACTTGTGCGACCACAACGAAAGTCAGTAAACCACTTTTTCACCATTGAAATCGATGGCGCAGAGTCCCCATAGTATTTATCAAGCTTTTATTTGGCTTGATTGACGGTTTTTTTTTGCAAAAAATAATGTTTATTTAGCACTCGAAATTCACTTTTTTCCATTGTTAAACAAATCCACGAGGTTGTATGTTTTGAACAGCTGTTAAACGCAAAGTAAATGACGGAACTTGCTCAAAATTTGACATTAGTCTATTAACAGGTGGTACTTGATGGGAACAGTGTTGCATTTCGTATATCTACGAGGGAAGTTCGAAAAGTCGGACTTATTGATCCGCCCTCCTATGAACTTAGAGCGAAAATTGCAGAAATATGACTTTATAGCAAAATATGCTATAAAGCCATATTTCTGTTTTTTCTCAGACTTAAGGAAAAAACATGTATTTGCATGAACATCCGGTCCCTGGTGATAACACATTTGATTATTACTTCCAAAATTGCACACTTAAATTTTAAGAGCTGAAAAAATATTTTTTACTTCTTACTCCCAATTTTTTATTTTAATACATACCAAACATTTTAATTTTATACCAAATCATTAAACAAATATTAAATTTTTCATAATGTGCATCTATAAAATGTCGCTCTAAATTTGATGCTGTACAAGAAAAAGTACCGATATTTTGACACTGAATAGGCTTATAACTTTAATTGTTTGTTTAGTGTAAGCTCACATGATTATAATTGAGCAGAAAGATCTAAAATTTCACATCATTTGATATCGAAAAATCGTTTTTCTAAAGAACATATTGTTTCTGAAATCTGAATTTTTTATATGTTCTAGAGCAGGCACGTAGCTAGGGGGGGGGGGGGCTTGGGGGCTAGAGCCCCCCCCGAAATGATTTGACAAATTTAAAAACTTAATACAATTCGTTAGAAAGTAACAATGTTATTGATAAATTTAATATGAAAATATTTATTTTTGACTTGGATCAAATAGGAAATAGTTTTATATGGTTCGAATCTTACAATTTCGTTAGAAAACATCGCCTGCAAATGGGCGTCTATCATTGTTAGAGTTGATTTTCGACAAAAAGCAATAAATAAAATCATTTCATAAGAGATTTCGAAGTCTTTGACTTAAAATATAATCAAAAAATTGCTTGAGACAATGCAAACTAAAAATTAAATATGTCTACACAGAAAAAACTAATATTGAGTTTTAATTAAAATATTTGTTGATTCAGCAAAAGTTTAACTGAATTCGGTCGTGTTGATGCAATTGTAGTAACAACTAAAATAATTTGTATCTATTTAATTAATATTATTTTCAATTACATATAGTTTTATTCACATCTATTAAGAATTTAATTGATTATTGTTTACTATTGGCAAAAATTACAAAATTTTAACGAAAATCACCAA
Source organism: Delia radicum (assembly GCA_021234595.1). Taxonomy (NCBI): domain Eukaryota; kingdom Metazoa; phylum Arthropoda; class Insecta; order Diptera; family Anthomyiidae; genus Delia; species Delia radicum. The sequence goes on from CM037852.1 coordinate 128,016,802, forward strand.
AATTGTAAAAAAATCGCCAAAATTTAAAAAAAAATCGAGACCATTTGAAAAAATCGCATAATTTGAAAAAAAAAAATTGCCAAAATTTAAAAAATGTTTCAATGTTGTTATTATACGTTATAAAAACTTAAATTAATTTTCAATTAAACAGTTAATTGAAAGTAAGTTTGAAATCGAACAAAAGTCTATTTGAAATTTTTTTGACAGTGATTTTTTCTGTGTATTTTGACATAATCTTAAAAAAGAGATACCACTAAGACTCAAAATTAAGTTTACTTGTGCCGTAAAAGTCGTTACTTTACTTATAGCACAATCTTTTTATTTAAGTTTGGTTTGCTACGCACGCATCTGGTAACATAGTTTTCAGTATTTTTTTACGATATGTATTACGATATCTCATATATTTTTTTAATTTTTTGAAACAAATTTAAGCCTCAAACTTTGATCGATATGCATAATGTGTTAACGTGGTCCAATGTGACTCAAATTTTCTCAATTTTTTTTAGACTAAATGTAAACAAATTTCTATCGGCGCTCCTTGAAATGCGACATTTTAAAATCAAGCAGCTAAACCAGTCTTTATGTTTTAACGATGTAGTTTTTTTTTAGACATTTTAAAGGGTTTTTATTTAAAAAATTGATTAAAGACAATTTGAAAAGCGTTTGAAATTGACCAAAATATAAATTAAAGCGAATTCGAAATACATAATTTAGTTTAAATAAGATCTAGGCGATGTCAGGTATATTTTTAAATTTTCCAATTTTATATTTTTTCTTTATTATTATTTCTTTCAGACTACAATCACGCTTGCTTGTAAAATTACGTTATATTTATGTACCTAGACACTGCAAAATAATATATATTTTGATATTATATCATATATAAAAAACACAATTTTATTATAAATAAAATTTCCAAATGCTATGGAATTTGTTACAAATTATAAAGTTGTAAACCTTTTGCAAGCGGCTAAAGTCTAAAAGGATTAATAGATATTTCGAATTTTCATGACGTTTTTAAATCAAAAACTGGAAATTTATACCGCTATATAAAATCGTATTAAATTGTATCGCGTCATTATTCGGATGTTATTTAATTATTATGCCCATTTCTCGGATAAAACTGTATTAAGACTCATATTAAATTTCGTATGATTATATAAAGCATCATAGTAATTTTAATCGGGTTATTAGAAGTTGAAACTTTTTTACGTTTTTTGACTTTTATCAAGTTTTAGCTACCCTAGACGTATACTAGCACATAAAATTATAAAGTAATTTTATTTTTCGCGGTTTTCAAAAAGTTTTCCGCATAATTCTTTTTTTATTTAATTAAACTAAAAATTAATATTTAGCTAAAAATTTAACGTAATTAGACAATAACGATGCATATCCAACTTAAAGTACACACACGTTTTCAAATTTGACGTGTTTCGCGGACTGTGATCAAGCAGATTTAAGCGTTGTTTCGCGATAAACGCATTTTAAGGAAATGCACTTTATGCGATTTCTATTATTAATACATGATTTCCCATCACGTGTAGGTAAAAATTTAGCAAACAAAAAAAAAAAAAAGCTGTTACTCTAGTGTGCAAAAAATATATATATAATCAAAATAAAAAATCGGAAAGCCCCCTCGAAACAAATTCCTAGCTACGTGCCTGTTCTAGAGGACATATTGATAAATTTGCAATCACAAATTTAAGAAAAAAAGTGATGCATATTGATATAATTGCTAAACAATGACATTTTTAAGTTTTTTTTTTTTATCCTTTTTCAAAAGCGTATAAATCAAAGCTTCACATATCTCAGGGAGGACGAAATATTGGAAAGAAATAATTATAATTATAAAATAAAGGATCTTTAGCTCAATAAAACAAAAGACAAAAATTATTTAAAACTTTTTAATTTTTGGGGTTAAAAAAAACTAAAATATTTTATTGGCACATCAAGGACGCCTTGTAGACTTGAAATACTAGATATTATAAACATAAATCCGTTTGTGTGTATCAATTTGAGCGAGGTCCGTGAAAGTAATAGCGGTTTAAAGTTGAAAATTAAAAAACAAATTTCATAACTACAATTGTTGGTAAATTTCGAAGGTTGTTGCAGATATGCATTATAATAATTATTTTCTAAAATAGTGAGTTTAAATTTGTGATTTATCTCTTAAGCATAAAGATATTAATGGATCTAAACATTTTTTTGGTACCGTATATATAATTTTTCGAAAATAATAAAGTGCATATAAATTCATAGTTTTTTTTTAAATATGCGTCCTATTTTGCTGACAATATATAATTTTTTGAAATTTATTTAAAGTTCATACCTTGGTTTATGATTGATTTATAAAGGTTTAATATTTGGGATAAAAAAAATTTATAATTTTTTGACGGCCGCTTTCCACGCATTTACTCCTTGATATTTGTAACTTAAATCCGTTCACGTCCATTGATTTCAATGAGTTACATCTGAAAAACAACATCAGATCTCATTTGATATAATTCGATATTTATTTATTCTTATCGAGTTTTATCTCAAAATTGGGGTATCCAGTTATATTCGATTAGATCCCTCAAATATATTACTGGATTAAGTTAGATAAAATGTTATCTGAAAATTGGCTATCCAAAAATATCTAATTCAAGATCCTAATAGATCCACAAATATCAAATGGGATTAATTTAGATCTACTTGGATCTAATCAGATCCAAAAATATAAGTAATTTTTGTTGCATCGAATGAAATATTTTGAGATTAAATTGGATTTACTTAATACCATTACATTTATTTTTCTTAGTAAAATTTAAAAAAAAATGTTAAGAACAATAATTTAGACATCTGCAAGGGGTTAGATATAACAATATATAATTATGTCTGATACGCATATAATATTATTGATGTTGGGCGATATATAATCACATCATTTAATGTCTTATATAATTATGTCTTAAATTGAATTCTACATAAGGAATCATATATAAGCATATCTTATATCCAACATAAAAATATTTTTTATAAGACATCATATATTACATATTAAATTATATTGTGTTACATATGAGACTGTATTTTTATATATGACAATAGATCTATCATATCATATTATGTATATCACATATTCTTTATGTCTAATTTTTAAAGGTCAATATATAATAATATATCACCGCATAACATATGTATAATATGATATGGCCATGCATGACACCATATATAATCACATATTATAATATATTTTAAGATGAAAAAACATAAGACCATAAATCAATTTTTTTTACTCGTGCAGTTTTCCAACGAGAATTTTAATCGTTTCCGGAAAAGTGATATTGTTTGTTTGGTTTCATTCGTAAAACAAATCTGAATATTCATTTTAATTTTTTAGCGAATTCTTGGACAGGTCAACAACGTGTTGTATTTGATAAATACATATCTTTTCAAATTTTTTATTTGCGAAATTTATGGACAATATTTGACAACAAAATCGAAATAAACACTACCAAATTGATGGAAAGCCATATATAGAACACTAATAAATTTTTTAATTGAAACCCGTTTTAAGTTTTTTCTGTGTACGAGGCAATCACTTCAATTAAACTGAAATATTGCAAAAGGATTATGCATTAAATCTAGCAGTTATGCATTAAATCGCTACAGTTCAAATTTAAAGAAATTTCCAGCCAAACTTTCTATTACCCGGCAATAAGTTTGGGAATAAAAAATTTAGGTCGGTAACTGGTTACTTTTCTATTACAAACTCAATTATTTTAACAAGGGCATATCCATTCTGGTAACACTTTACAAAACCCATATTATATTGGGTATTAAATTAAAATTTAAAAGCTTTTAACTAAAAATTTTATAAATGAAACTTTTTATAAGTGTTGGGTAAAAAATAAACTTTTTGTAATAGGAAGGTAACATGTTACTTTTCGGTTACAAAAGCTATTATTTTAACAAAGGCATGTCCATCGAGGTAACTACTTACCACGGTAACATGTTACTTCTGGTAAAGAGTTACCAAAAACTTTTTATTTAAATCTTTAATTTTTATATCGTATATGATTTTAAATTGTCAAATTTGAAGTATAAATTTAATTATATTAAATTTTGTGTAGAAACAAACTAAATGTATCATAAAAACATTTAAGCAAGATATTTTCGTATTACTAATGGGCAGCCAGTAATATCAACAGTTGCGAAGTAATGCAAGGGTAAGGAGTTTTACCAGGTAACATGTTCCGTAATACCAAAACCAATTACCAAGGTTTTGCTGGGTTATTGCAAAATTGAGTCAGTTCCAACAATATCAAAAATATTTAAAAAAATGTCCATATATCAAGATTCATGCAAATCAGAAGAAGTGGAGTTGAAAAAATCGTATTTTCGTATTTTTTTTTTTTTTAAACACTCAGAAAATTCTTCCTATTAATTAATGTGTTGCTTTCTTTGGAAAGGGGATAGTGGAGAGATGAAAGGTGGTGAAAGATGAAGGGCTTCAAACATGGCAACACTGTAATTGCGTGAGATGATAAGTCTTAGAACAGTTGTTGCTCCCCACCTGATGTACAGTTGGCGAATTTATTGAAGCTTTTTGTTTCATAGCCCTGATTCATTATTTTACTTAGGTGGGGTTAACTGCTATGGGAACACCGAAGGTGGGCGCAGCGATACATATAAGTGATAGAAAACTCATAAATATTATTTTTCTAAATTGCTGTTATCGTCACCGGGAATTGAACCCAGGACCATCCGTGTAACAATCCAACGCGCTAACCATTACACCACAACTCCCTTTTGGAATGACTAGTACCATTATATTTTATATTAACTCCATTAAGAAATATTTTTACCAATAACAAATAGAAACAATTAATTCTTTATTAGCTCTGACAAATACGTGCAGCTAATAGCTTGCTCTAAATAAAAGTGGAATCTATATATCTAATAGAAATGGAGTAAAGTCTAACTAAATAGAGTTATAGTACATTCGAATATGTTTTTCTTGTATTCTTTTTTTTTTTTTAAGAAGAAGATATTCACGTTCATAGGGATTTTTTATGTTTAAACTAAATTTATTGTAGTGGTAACATTATATAATACAAATACCACCAAAAACAGATACAAAATATATATGAATCATTTCACAACAAGTGAGAAGCTACAGTGCATTTAGAATAAATCAGGAATCGTAATTATTATTCCGTTTACCATAAAAGTCAGATGAAAAACTTTATTTTTTGGATTTTATTTTTTTTGAGCAAATGTATTTTTTAATTTTAATTGGCAATAACAAAAGTTATTTGAAATAACCCGAGTTAAAAAAATTTATATATTGTCTTAGTGTTTTTTTTTAATTTTAAAATATATTATTATATGATTTTATAAATGCTGTCATGTAAAGCCATATATCTGTACATATTTCTTATGTGCTAACGTATCTAAACAAATTATTATAAAATAAGATATTAAGCATATTCATTTTCATATATAACATAATATGTAATCAGAAGTGGCTACATATAAGCTATATAATTTTAGATATAATAACATATATGGTGCCATATGTATAATACAAATTAACACATAATGGTATATGATACAAAATTAAATATATGGCATATAATTATCAATACATTGTGAGATATGAGTACAGGATATAATTATGTATTATTATATATAACCAAAAAGTTTATATATGCGGCTAATGACTAACTTTGTTGTTTAAATTTTATTCAAAATTATACATTTCATGGGATTTAAGTAGGTCCAATTAAATCTCAAAATATCTTATTTTATCCACCAGAAATTACTTATATTTTTGGATATAACTAGATCCGATTATATCTAAATAGATCTCACGTTATATATTATGATCTATCAGGATCTTAAATTACTTGTAACTGGATCCCCCAATTTTGAGATAAATTTTTATCTAGTTTATTCCAGTGATATGTTTCAGAAATACAATTGGAGATTACTGGATACTTCAATTTTGAGATTAACTTGGATATAAATGTCGATCTATATAAAATGTGACATGATTTTATATTTGTGATATATTTCTTTTTTTTTATCTGGAACTAATGTCTTAATTTTTATTTTTTTTGCAAAAATAAAAGTTTTATTTTAATATTTATTGTTTCGCTATTTTCAAATAATTTGTACGGAAATATGCACTTTTTTCCTGGTGTCATTTTGTCGTTGCAAAAGGACGTAAAATAAAGTGTAAATTTTTGTTAAGATAGCATGTCTACCCTCATTAGAATTTTAAATAAAAAAAATAAATCTAAAAAAAATTTAAATTTTACATTTTTTTCTATCAATGTTGAGCTGATTTTAGCAGATAATTTTGTTACTTTTAGCTAACAAATATATAGCACAAATACAACTTAGTTTTTGTTGATACAACAGATATATTTTTACTATTCCTATCCAACTGATATTGAGCAACAAAATGTACTAGTTGTTAGTTAGTTTTTCCTGCAACGCCTTATTAAAATAATTTTTAATATTTTTAGGACGGGACAATCCTGGGTTAGATGAAAATGCATGGAAAAGAATTAATTTTTTCACACTTTAGGGTCGCTACCAGGCTTTGAAATATTTTCCGATTTTCAAAAAGATAATTTAAAAAATATACGCTGGAGTATGTGTGTACAAAAAATTTATCAAATTTAAAAACCCTACGGATGTCTCATGTGTATTATGGTATTGCAAATATGGGGCTTACCAAACCAACTGCCCCGCTACATGAAAATGTATATATTATCAATGTCCAACTTACAGTATTTGTAAAAATCGAACAACTTTTACAATTTTTCCAAACAGTGGCCGAACTAGGCGTGGTAAATATTGAGAAATTTTGCACTCATTTTGAGTATATTATTTACAACAATTTAACTGAATCCGAAAATACTAGAAATTTGACTTTCTCCATTAGTTTTCTTTATTGAGAAGTTTAAAAAAAAATTTTTTTTTTCAAAAATGTCAGTACTGTGTAATACAAAACACAAATTATCTAAAAATTGGACAAATTATTTATTTGCTTTTTCATTGATTAAAACAGATACGATATTTTTCATCGATAAAGAAGGTTTTACAAAGTAACTCGAATTAGTTTTGGAGAAAATATTGTTTGAATTTGTGTATTAGGGGTATAAACGAAATTCGGCTTTATAACCATGTCGTGGGCCATATTGTATTAATAACAAAAACAGTTTATTTTAATCGTTTTGAGACAAGCTGCTTCCGCAGCGGAAGCAATTTGTAAAACACAGCATTTTGTATACTTTTCCACAATATATTAGAGGTATTCTGGAAGAATTATCGACATGATAATACTCAAATGAAAAGTTAATTTCTGTAGATTTTAAATCCTCAATTCATGTTTGTATGAATTTAAAAATAAAAATTGGAAATATTTTGAAGACATTAAATGTAATTGTTGAAGTAATTTTTGCACAAATTAGCTTTTTTGGCTGAATTTTGGTGGACATAATTTTTTAAGCTTTCTACATATGCTATTAAAAGGTGAACTTATAGGTCGTATTTTATCGCTATGTTTTCATATAAATGTGAGGCACATTTCGCATTTTTCCCATGAACCGCACTTTCTTTTTTACACGACTGCTTTGATCGATTGCGATACGGGATGATAAATTGTGAAAGTTGGTAAAATATTGAAAAAACGCCGAATGTTAATGAAGGTCTTCTATGTATTTGCCATTAAAAACTAAGATCAAATAGTTGACTTATAAAATTTTATGCATAAGAAACTTCGTTAAATCAGGCAAATCTTTAATGCGAATTCCCGAAAATTCCGGCTTTTGAAATAATACTCTAGAGCCCAAAAGATTTTTATTCAATTTAGCTATACTATGACTAAGAATAATTATACAAAAGGCCAGTAATAAAAAAATTACCTTTCTATAGTGGGTCGGTTCGATTCTTATACACCATACATCATTATTATACTTTTTTAACATTTACGTTTAAAATGTCGTTGATCCATACTTTCATTCAATGACATGCATATAGAAAGGACATGTTAAGAAACCTTTCGACTAAAAAAATCAACTAAACTTACATTTTATTAGACTAATGTTAGTATATCAGAACTGAACGCGTATTTTGCAATATTCGGTTCATTTAAAAGGCACTAAAATTAGGTCCTTAACTCATTTTTGACACAGTGTTCCTTTTTCGACCCAGTACTTTTCAACGGCTATATTTTTTTTTACTGGATAAAGAAAATTAAGTGATTTAAAAACCTTAAAATTATTCAACATCTTGACTACAATCATGAATAAAAGAATTATTTGAAATGGTTATCCAGAGTTGCCAATTAATTATTTAAAAAAAATCAATTTTTTTACTTTTTTTGATAGGACTTTTTTCAAAAATTATTTAAAATGATAAAAAAGTCCGATCTTTAATGTTTTTGATTTCCATGTTGATGAAAAAATATGAAATTAGTTCATCGATGATATATAATTTTTGAAAATTTCACCGATCAAACAATGTACTTGTCAAATACACAAATTCTTAAATTTTCCAAAATTAATTCCGTTCTGAATCAAAACATAAATAATGGATGGTTTTTATTAATATACTACTAAACTCATAGAAATTATATTGTCACGGTTGTCATATGACAATTTAAAAAAATTGTCAAAAAACACAATATTTTTCCAAAAAATTTAAACTTAAAAAAAATGTTCACATATTTTTGAAAAAAAAAAATTTTTTGTTTCCAAAATCATACAAAATTTCAATTTTTAAAAAATCATCAACCGTCAAGGATATATATGATGCCAAAGTTTCAACTTTGGTTGCCAATATTTTTATTAGAGGGCGCTTTAAGGCAAAAGAAGTTATAAAAATTTCTTAATAAAGAATGGTTTTGTATATCATTAAAGTTTGGTTGAAAAATCTCCAGCGGATCTATGATGTGCCATTAATGAGTTAACCCGAAGCACCCTAGAAATATTTTTTGTTGAATTCTGAAAATATATTTAAAATATGCTTTTGTAATGAGCTGAATATAAAAAAAAAACTGCAATCCGATTTCTAGTCCTAGCTCCAGGACATTCAGAATGTCCTGTTACCATATGGTAACTATGCGCGGGCTAGGGGACTTGTTGTTGTACACTCACAATATATTTTTCGTAAAGACTACTGAATATACACATTAAATTAATTGTAAATCAGGTAAAAAAAAGACTGCTTACTTTTAGTTTAAAACAATTGTATTTTATAGTTTATTTTCAACTGTTAAAAAATTAATTGACAAAATCAGTAAAAACAATAAATTTTTTTCGTTTATTTCAATACTCAATCCTTTTTTTTAACTTTTTGTTTTAAATAGAAAATTTTAACTGTATATTTTAACTATTACCAAAAGTCCGATTATTTGTTTATTTTGTTTATTGAATAACAGGCAGAAAGTAAAAAATATATATCTTTGGTAATTTAACTGGCGCTACGAAATAACCCCCAATGAAATAAACCCCCAACGGCCAAAAATGAAATAACCCCCAAAAAATTGTGTAAAATTGTTTGGGGGTTTTTTCATTTTTTTTGGGGATTATTTCATCTTACGGTTTGGAGATTATTTCATTATGAAGCAACCCCCAATAAAATAAAGCCCAAAATTTAAATTCTTTGGAGATTATTTCATATGCAATTATTTTGGGGGTTATTTCATATTTTTTGGGGGCTATTTCATTTTGCTAAATTATGAAAAAAGGAATTTAAAATTTATTCTTCTGTAAGAAACTAAATGAAAAAAGCGAAATTAAAAATTGAAACCGAATTAAAAATTTTAAATTCATAATTTTGGTAAGTAACATGTTGAAAAAAGCGCCGCAGACGATTTTTGAAACCAAATCAAATTTTCGCCTGCGGCGCTTTTTTCAACATGTTACTTACCAAAATTATGAATTTAAAATTTTTAATTCGGTTTCAAATTTTCGCTTGCGCCGCTTTTTGCATTTAGTTTCTGACAGAAGAATAAATTTCAAGTTTTCTAGTCTGTTCGAGGAATTCTTAATTAAAAAAAACTGCTTTATAAAATTATTTAATTTTATAGGTATTTCCCTTTATATTCGTATTAATGAATAAAAAATCTGCGAAGGCCTATATACATTTGTTTAAATTTATTAATTCAAACATTTTGGATTTAATCAAATATATAAAAACAAAAAATAAAAAAAATTTGGGACATATTTCATTTCTTTGGAGCTTATTTCATTGGGGGTTATTTCATTTCTTCCTTTGGGAGTTATTTCATTACGAAACAACCCCCAAATTTTGGGTGTTATTTCATTTTCACCTTTGGGGAATATTTCATTTCTTTTGGGTATTATTCCATTTTTTTTGTTGGGACTTATTTCATTTTTTTTGGGATTTATTTCATTGGGGGTTATTTCATTTTGTCGTATTCCATTGAAACAACTTTACGGATTAAATTTTTAAATAACTGTTGAACTTTTATGGAAAAGTTCTTGTGAGTGTATATAAAAAGCAAAAAACTGGGAGAACTGTAAAAAATATTACTTTTTATATAAATATAACATTTTTGGTTTTCAAAGTTTAGTAATGCCATTATGCTTGTTGGGAAAAGACCAGAGCCAAGAGCTTGATTGCTAAGAAGACAAGAATGAATCAATAGTTATGATTAACTAATAGCTTTTTTGTTAAAGCTCTGTCTATTCTGGAGGCCTTAGCTTTTCTAAAGCTACTGGTTCTGATAAGATCTTTTGCCAGATCGAAATACATATATCAACCTAGCTAATATCTTTGATTTGCTTTATTTTTGTAAATATACAGAGTATAAAAGCATGTTATAGACTAATAAAAAACAATTTCGATGTATATAAAAATAAAAAACTAAGAAAACTGTAAAAAATTAAAATAATTAATTCATAATATCTCGAAATATACGCTTTATGGTTTACAACGTAAAGTTTACTGTAACCTTGATATTTTTACGATATACTTTTTCTTATGGGGGGTTATTGGCTTGGAAAGCTTCATATGCATAAAATATAATAATATTTGTTAAATTATCCTTGTCGTCGTTGTTGGTGAAAAAGCTTATTTTGTTGTATCAATGATATTTTCCACTAGAGGGTCCGAAATATACACTAAAAACATGAAACAAAAGCTAAAAAAAAGGAAATAGTTTTTATTGAGTAAATAGCTTTCAGCAAAACAATAGTATTTAATAATGATGATATTTTATAGTTTATAAATTAATCTAAATTGTGTAGTGCAGTTACACAGAAAATACTAAAATCGAGTTTCAATTAATATATTTGTTGATTGAATTAAACGTTTAATTAAATTCGGACCTATTAAGGAATTTGAAGAGTACCAATTAAAATAATTTGTAACTACTTCATTGATTTAAATTTAAATTAAACTTTTAATCATATACCGGGTAAAAATTTTAATAACTTCCCATATATAAGCACATATAAATTGATTCGATCATCTACATGGATCATCTACATGTACTTCATTATATCAAATTAGATATAATTTAATACAATTTGATCCGAGATTTTTCCACATCCGGGTCATCAAATTATAGTAAATTAGGTTTTAGGCGATAGTAGGTATGCTTTTTGAAACTTGAAGTTATGCTTAAAAGTATTTATATAGAAAATTTATAGAAATCAGCAATAAGGACCTTAATTTTTATAAATGAAATAACGAACTGATCAAAAATAATCAAGAACAAATTTAGTGTTTCAAAAATATATAATTAAGTGGTATTGTCCTATGAAATTTATACATTTTTTTTATTCGTAATTATATAAAATTAATCACTTTCAAACAATTTCGTTATAAAATTAGTATGGTTATATGTGAAGCCATATGTAAGAAAAACTTAACTTGCGTATAACTTAATTTTATATTGAATTTTACCAACATATGTATGGTATCATATATAATGCTATATCAAATTATAAGAAAAATATTTTCAGGATGACGTCTCATATAGTTTAATAAGACTTAATATGTCGATGACTACATATATTTGCATTATTATTATATGAGTTATGTAGTTATATATGGAGTAAGATTTGCATACATATAATAATATCAACTACCATATAAAAATGAGCAGATGTATTTGTATTTAATGATATTATCCGTAATGTGACTTCATTCAAAGTCAGATATGACTAAATCATATTATATAAGACTATTTTCACCCGGGTTTTTTATAAGATAGTATATATTATTATATCTTAAATTCTGAAGCATATATGTCACCATATTTTATTATATTTATGATATATATGAGAACGTATTATTATATATGACAATAGATATACCTTATCTAATTATTAAGGCTCCGAAGTTCTTTGCGAATCAACAAATTTACAACAAAATGGCATCGATTTGTTAATGCATATTTTTGGATATTTTGCTATAAATGCATGTATTTACATATTTTGCTATAAATGCATATTTTATTGCATATGTTGCCATTTTTGATACATATTTTGCTATAAATGCATATTTTGGATTAAAATACATATTTTTGATATTCTAATAATATACGAATTTCAAAAATTTATATATTTCATTAATATATTTTTCGTTCAATTTATAATTATTTTGTTCATACACACAGAGAAATAAAGTGCCAACCGAACTGAGAAGTGTATTTTAACTTATAAATTCAGTTAGTTTAGCTAGTTTCAGCTAATATTTAGTTGAATCAACCGAACTTTGTTGTGGAAACTAATCTTCAGTTGTAGCAACCCACTGAAATTTGAAATAACCGAATTAGAGTCGTATTAACCGAATTTTAGTTGACAAATACCCAATTTTTTTCTGTGTGTACATATTTTTTTTTTATCACAAAGACAAAAATAACAGAAAAATTGAGTCCCTAACTTTAATGCGATGATTATCGCTAATCTTAAATTGCGCTAATAATGTTGAAAACGTTGAAAAAAATAAATAATGAATGCAAATTTTTAAATTTTATTTGCTTATTTTACGATTTTTAATGCATATTTTATGTACATAAAACACGATAATAAATGCATTAACTTACGAGCCAATTAGATATAAGGCTATAACAAATTTGATATATTTCTTTGTTGCATCATATTAGCTTTTTTAATCGGGTATAAATATATAATTGTTTTTTATTCGGGGGGATTAATTTTATCTAATTCCAAATGCAATATGCCATTATATATTGATCGAGATGCGATAAGACGAAACTTTTATAACATCATATTACAATTTTTTGACAAAAATAATTGTGTCTATTAATTTATATAATTATGCCCAATTAAATACACTGGCACACAAAAAATATATCGCAGTTGTTAAACAAAAGAGTTAAAAACTCAAAATTTTTCAAAATGAAGTTTTTGATAAAAAATGGCACACAGGCAGGGGTCATTTCTACCGACTGTAAAAATTTTTGATCGGTCTCTGTACTCTTTAGCAACAAAAAAAACAATCATATCGATCACTACATATATTTCAATATTATATGGCTTATCTAGTTATATATGGAGTAAGATTTTGCGACATATAATAATATTAAGTACCATATAAAAAATCTCTCAATAAAAATTATCAGATGTATTTTTATATAATGATATAAGCCGTAATGTAACTTCATTGAAAGTCAGATATGACTTAATCATATTATATATGACTAGATATAATTATTTTATATCTTTCAATATTTAACATGTTGCCAATTTCAAACAAATTTTTGTAGATACTATTAAAAATATAATTTAAGTTTGCAAAAAAAAACACCAAAACTTATGGACAATTTCGCCAAGATAAAAAAACAATCGCTAAAAAAACAACGCAAAGTTGAACAAAAATATCAAATCGCTAACATTTGAAAATATTCGCCAATAGTTTAAAAAATCACTATAACTTAAAAAAATGACAGATTTGAAAAAATCGCCAAAATAAAAAAACGCTTAAATTTTAAGAAATCGACAAAATATCAATAAACCGCTAATATTTGAAAATTGTTTAGCAAAATTGAAACAACCGTTCATGTCTCGAAAACACTTTTGATTTTTGTCATTATATATTTAATTTTTTAATTTTGGTGGGTTTTTTTTTTAAAATTTTGGTGATTTTTTTTGTTGATTTTTTTCTATTTTAAATTTGACGTTCTTTTTCTCAAATTTTAGCTAATCACTAAAATTTAGAAAAAAACTAACAAAATTGAAAAGTCCGTTTAAATTTAAAACGTTATATCCCGAAAACACTTTTAATTTTTGTCATTAATTTTCTTTAATTTAGGCGATTTTTTAATTTTGGTGATTTTTTTTTTCCAATTTTAGCGATTTATTTCAATTTGTCAATTATTTTGTTTGTTTTTTGGAGATTTTTTTAAATTTAAATTTCTGTTTAATTTCGAATATTTTTTAAATTTGACGTTCGTTTTTTAAAATTTTTTAAATATTGTCGTATTTTTTTAATACATAGATTTTCGTTTCAATATTGGTAATTTTATTAAATTGTGAAATTTTTGTCTTTGTTATTATGGGTTATAATAACTGAAAATTTTGTGTACAACAAATTCATTTTGAATTAAACATTTAATACATAGTATAAAACTTTTAATTGAAATTGAGTTTAAAATTAAACAAAAATTAAATTGAAATATATATATATAGTTTTTTTTCGAAAATTATTGTAAATTCTTTTCTGTATATTCAATAGGAATAAAAAAAATTTACGATACTCGTAAGACTTTATATGTTTTAGAAAATTACTAAATCCAAATTTAAATTCGAACATATCGAAGTAGAATATCAAAAACCAATCTTAAACAGTTGTTTTTTTTTCCCCAAATTTCGATGAAAACGATGTTTTAAAAACTCTGTGTTATTTATTTTTGCATACTTCCTTTACATTAACAAAAATTAATTCAAATGCAAAATAATTAAGTAGCAACAACATAAAGTAGAACCAAAAAATAGCCACTACTATATAGTTTTCTATAATTATAATTTTTTTTTTTTTTCATAACGATTCATTATAAATGCGTTTCACGAACTTAAAGAAACATTTGAATAAACAGCCGGAATAGTTTGTGTTCGCATGTTTTAAACATTAAAAAGAAAAAAGAATAATAAGGGGAAAAAACTATTTAAATTCCAGATGAATAAAATAAGTAGACAATTACACCAAGACAGGTGTGGATCCAGGGGGGGGGGGGGGGGTGGATGAATGTGATATATCCTCACAATTAAAAATATTCTAAAACACAAAAGTTTGTAATTTTAAATCATTGTTAAATAAAAAAAATTTTGCGCATTACATGACATGCGTATCAGTAGTTGAACTAAGGTTGACAGACGGCCTTAATTTCGCTTGATTTACAAGCATTTTTAATGCTCGTCAAGAATCAAGAGAAAATATGTTATTTTTAAATTCCAAGCAAACAACACCTTCACAAAATTATTTTTAAAATTGTCTAAATATTTTCGTTAAACGCAGTTTAGTAAAAAACAAAACAAAAATCAATGCAATCGTGCTTTTGCAGGCCAATTAGTCGATTTATTTATGTGTTTGAATAAAATAAACTACGTATACAAAAATGGAATCATTGTTAAACATATATGATCATATATGGGATTATTTATGAAAATATGTTGAAAATTTTACCAAAATTAATATCTAAGGAATTTATCTTTGAAAATTAATTTTTTATAAAACTTATTTTTATATGCAGAAAATTTGTTTTTTAATGAAAATTTATTGTTAAAAAGAGTAGAATTAAAGATAGGCTTATACTTTATGAACAGGGAAGACGAATATGTTTTTTTTTGCTTTTTTTTTTTGCCATTTTCACAAATATTTTTTAGGTTAAAAACAGCTTTTTGTTTAGATCTTTAAAAACTTTTTTCCTTAACATTTTAAATTCTTCTTTTTAAAAGTGTAATTACTTTACCTCTTTTGTAGTTATACTTTTTTTTTCTTTTTTCCAATATTTTTTTGCATAAACACAATGTATTTGGTTATTCTTCTCTAGTCTTCTCTGTTTATAAATTATAAAAATTATAAATATCACTCAGTCGTCTTAAGTCCCCCTAAAGTATGCAACGGTATGTTTAAAAATGCAACACATACAAACATATAATTTATTTGTATTAATACTTAAATATCACTCATACGTATGGGCTTTTATAATATGTTTCTCGAAAGTATTCAACAAAAATTTTGGTTTGCACCACTAACACTCACGCAAAAATATGTATATATGTATATCAGTCATTCGCCTGGGTGTGTTTTTTTTTTTTAATAATAATAAGCGTTCTTCTAACTGGCAAACGATGTTTTGCAACGAAATTCATACCATGTGCTCCACTCCATTTTAGGGTGTATTTTAAAAACTAAAGCATATAAAAGAGAAGTTTTGAACAAAAATTGTTTCTCTTACCAAGTTATAACCACACTCCAAAAACTATTTTTTGCTGCTCCTATTTAAGAAGATATCACGATTTTCGCTTTTGGAAAAAGCTTTTGGAGTAACTTTGTGGAATTTATTTCAATTACCATAGTAAAAATATGCCACAAAAAATTAATTATAACTAAATCGGTACAGCCTTAAAACGAAAAATTTAAATTTGGAAAAATGGCTTGCAAGGCCAAAAAAATATTTAAACAAAAAATTGTATTATAATATAATATAGAACACAGAACAAAAAAAGTTAAAATATGTTCTAAAACTATGCTTAAGGTACTAAAATATGCAACAAAAAAAAATAATACACTCAAAAAAAAAAAGTTTGTAAAGTTTGTTTGCAAAATTTTAGTCAGGAGGGTGCTTGCAAAAAAATTGCTAATGTCAGCAAATTCTTTTGCTGAAAATCAGCGAGCTGATTTTTAGCAACAAAATTAGTAGATTCAGCAAAAGTTTTGCTAACCCTTAGTGGAAATAAAAAAGCCTTGCTAAAAATTAATAAATTTTTTGTTGAATTTTAGTAGACTGAAAAAAAAAACGCAAAAAATTTGTAGAAAAATTGTAATTTAGTTAATTTATTTGCTGAAAATCATAAAACATATTTTTGTGATTCTTTTAAAAATAATTTACAATAATTACGAAATATAAAAATTTTATTTTCCCACATTGACGACATGAATTAATTTAATATCTGAAAATATATAGAAATAAATATATATAACATATCAAAAATTTTCCTTCAACTACTTACATCAATGGTTGTCTACATGATGCTATCTTTTAAAGGACGCAACTGCAGAAGATAATTATAGAAACGAAACGAAAAAATAAACAAAAACAAACGAAACGAAAAAACAACCCTTTTTTGCAATAAGAAAAGGGAACCATAAAAATCTACCTAAGATTTACTCTGTCTACATGTCTGTATATGTTTGTTTGCAATTTGACCACACTAGATTATTAATCTATAAACATTTGATTTAGAAATACATATTAAATTTAAATATTTTATTTTGTCTTTTATTTAATTAATAGACAATTATTTTCACAAGCCGGTGACAACGCAAAATTTAAGTTGTTTTAATCCTCAATTTTGTTTTATGTACACTCAAAAAAAAAAGTTTGTAAAGTCAGCAAAAAATTTTGCTGAGTCAGCAAAATTTTAGTCAGGAGGGTGCTAGCAAAAAAAGTTGCTAATGTCAGCAAAATCTTTTGCTGAAAATCAGCGAGCTGATTTTTAGCAACAAAATTAGTAGATTCAGCAAAAGATTTGCTAACACTTAGTAGATTAGAAATACAAAAGCCTTGCTAAAAATTAATAAATTTTTTGTTGAATTTTAGTAGACTGAAAACAAAACGCAAAAAATTTGTAGAAAAATTGTAATTTTGTTAATTTATTTGCTGAAAATCAGAAAACATATTTTTGTGATTCTTTTAAAAATAATTTACAATAATTTCGAAATATAAAAATTTTCATTTTCCCCCATTGACGACATGAATTAATTTAATATCTGAAAATATATAGAAATAAATATATATAACATAACAAAAATTTTCTTTCAACTACTTACATCAATGGTAGTGTAAATGATGCTTTCTTTTAAAGGACGCAACTGCCGAAGATAATAATGGAAACGAAACGAAAAAATAAACAAAAACAAACGAAACGAAAAAAACAACCCTTTTTTTGCAATAAGAAAAAGGAACCATTCAAATCTACCTAAGATGTGTGTCTTTGCCTTTAGCTTTACTCAGTCTACATGTCTGTATATGTTTGTTTGTTTGCAATTTGACCACACTAGATTATTAATCTATTAACATTTATTGTAGAAATACATATTAAATTTAAATATTTTCTTTTGTCTTTTATTTTATTAATAGACAATTATTTTCACAAGCCGGTGACAACGCAAAATTTAAGTTGTTTTAATCCTCAATTTTGTTTTATGTATGAAAAACAGATACAAAAGTCTTCCATGGTTGATTTTTTTATATGTCTTTTTAGAGTTGTACTTTTTAGTATCATTTTCCTCTTATCTACTACATCTTGACATGCCGCGGCATCTGCTTCATTCTGCGTATATCTTTCAATCTGGTTGTCGTCCACACTATTAATGAGCTTATCAGCACAATTTTTTTTTAGCAAAATTAATTAGTAAAACATTAGTATATAAGTAAAGCATTAGTATAAAACAGTTAAGTGCTGAATAAGTATAACAAAAATTTTAGCTGAAAACACGATTTTAGCAAAAAAAATTGCTAAAAAATAGTATACCTGATTTACAAGACGTTTTACTAACTTTTGTACTAACTTATTTTTTTGAGTGTATGGAAAACAGATACAAAAATCTCCGATGGTTGATTTTTTTATATGTCTTATTAGAGTTGTACTTTTTAGTATCATTTTCCTCTTCTCTACTACATCTTGACATGCCGCGACATCTGCTTCATTCTGCGCATATCTTTCAATCTGGTTGTCGTCCACACTATTAATGTGCTTATCAGCACAATTTTTTTTAGCAAAATAAATTAGTAAAACATTAGTATAATATTAGTAAAACATTAGTTCAAAACAGTTAGGTGCTGAATAAGTATAACAAAAATTTTAGCTTAAAACAGAATTTTAGCAAAAAATTTGCTAACATAGGTATACTACCTGATTTACAAGACGTTTTACTAACTTTTCTACTAACTTATTTTTTTTGAGTGTACCAGTTATGAAAAATATGCCCTTAAGATTAATATATGCAAATTTATGATATTAATAGCAAAATATGAAAAAATATTTTTTAACAGATCAATGCCACACTCAAAAAAAAGTGCGTAAAGTTAGCAAAAAAGTTAGTTCAGTTAGCAAAATTTTTGCTACGAGGATCCTTGCAGAAAAATTGCTAATATCTGCAGAAGTGTTTTGCTAAAATCTGTGAACTGATTATTAGCAAAAACTTAGTAAATTCAGAAAATAGTTTTGCTGACACTTAGTTCAATGCAAATTAAAATCGACTTGTTGAAATCAACAAAAAAATTTGCTGTATCTTATTAGATTGAAAAAAACTATGAAACTTAGTATACAAATTTTACTTTAGTTTAATTATTTTGATAAAATCTAAATCTAAATTTTGTAGGTGATTATTTTAAATATATATAAAAAAGAAAATACTCCCACATTGATAACATAATGCAATTGCATAAAAAATCAGAAATAATAAACAAAATATTTTATTAATTAATAACCAAAATAATTACTTACATTACCTCAAAGCATAAAATAAAGACTTACCGATCATCAATTACATAATGCATGAATTATATACGTAAAGTAATTATTAATATATATTTTTAAAATCTATCTATACTTTACTTTTATACATTACTTTGTGATTTTTTGTAAGCATAAGGGTAAGGTTTATACTTTTGATATCACGAACGAAAACACGAAGCACAATAACTCATTTACATTTTATGCAACAAAATATTATATCTATCGATAGCTCAGTTGGTAGAGTTCTCGCCTAACTAATTGTTAAATACCAGAGTCCCCAGGTTTGAATCCCAGCATGACCACGTAATTTATTTAATAAAAAAAAAAATGTTATTTATCTAAGTAAAAAAAAAATATCTGTAAAAAAAATTTGTTATGCATTTTTTTATGAAAATCTATTTCATTTCATTTCATTTCACTTCATTTTATTCTTTATTTATAATCTAAGCCCCAATGGGCCAAATGACACATTACTTTTTCCGACCATGTAACCATATAAGTAACCAGTTACTTTACCCACTACAAGTTAATGCGTCAACCCATTACTTTTAGGCTCATCGCCCGTAAAATTCATCAGTGAAGTAAGGTGTAATGTAATGCGTGAAGCCCTATGGCGATACATTATTTGACCCATGATTTGGTAATGTGTGGTTTTGCTGGGTAGTTATTTTATTTTCCTAAACGTCTAGTTTTGGGAAATTTTCAAAAAACTTTTTTTTGACTGTGTCGTTGTTCAGAAAGAAAATAATTATTTTAATTATTAACTCTTATGAAAAATGTTCTATTTGTTAAAAATTGTATATGGCAGCATAGCGTTCCTAGAATTTTTATATAAAATACACTCAGAAAAAAAGTTATTAGAAAAAATGTTCAATTGTATTTTACTATTTTTGTACTAATTTTTAGTACAATTTTTTTAATTTAGTAACATTGCCATTTTGCTATTCACATTTTACTTAGTACTGAATTTTGTATTAATTTTTTTTTTTGCTGAATGCTCTTTTTAGCAAAGTTTCCTACTATTTTTTGCATACCAGTTTCCAAATTTAGCAAACATTTTGCTAATCACAATATATATATATATATATATATATATATATATATATATATATATATATATATTAAGCAAATAAAATAAATAAAATAATGTTCTATTAGGATTGAAAAATAAAGTGATTTTATTTTACTTTTTTAATTTTAATTTTTTAAAGGTATATTGGATGTACAAAAATTTTGTATTTTTTTTTTTTAATTTTTATTTTTAATAAAGATTATATCAAACTTTTAAAAAAGACAAAGTACGGTCTTGTTTACTCCCCCTTTACATCTTGTTTTTAAACAAAACAAAACAAAACAAGTGTGAAAATAAAAAGGATAATAAAAACAAAAAGCGTGTATTGTATATCTACCAAAGGTAGAGCTTGCACATGACTAACAAGTTTTCAATTTATTTCTGATCAATGGTCATCATCTTTAACTTCGAGCTCATATATTAGTTCTCATTTAGTGGGAAAACTAGGTTATATGAATGTTTGATGTGTTGCATGGGATTGTCACTTCTTTCAACCGAACTTCGGTTATTTGACCCTATCCATTTTTAACTCTTAAATATTTGTTATAGGTGTTTTTTTTTAATAGTTTGTAAATAAACCATTTGCATAAATATTTCTAATACGACATATTCACTTGTCTGCAAACAACGCAATACAACGCCTCTGATTTTTTTGTTTATATGCCAAAAAACGTGGAACAGCATATTTCTGGTTGCCCTGGTAATAAGAAATTTAAACTGATAACATCTGGTGTAACAGAAATCCCTAAAAACTTCTAGGTATTTTAGATTAACAGAAGTGTAAATATTTCCGCGGAACGGAAAAAAGACTCACAATCAGAGAAATAAAATAAAGGCCAAAAAATTTTACAAAATAATTTAAAATTCGGCAATAAAATTTTAATTAAAAAAAGAAAAAACGAAAACTTTGTTTGCTCTGGTTTTAAAAGAACAATTGTTTCAAATTTTATTTTGTATTTTAATTTTAGTTAATTTTTGACAATTAATTCAGATTTTTACTAAAACGAATATTATTTTTTTAAATCATAAAAAGTCTTTTATTTTTTCTCCTGTGCTTTGATTTCACAGAACTGGGTAAATCATTACACAAGAGTTCCAGCATATTACAAAATTATTCGCTATAAAAATTATTAGTTTAACGGTCACTATAAAGAGCTTAATATTAAAAAATTAAGAATTTAAAATTTTATTTCACGCTCATACATTGCCTGAGTTTTAATTTAAGATATTCTGAATTCTAAATTTGAGCCGCAACTAATTTGCTTTCAACTCTTCAGTAGTGATTTTTATGGTTTTGAGAAAACATGCCACAAGAAAAAATAAATGTTTTTATTTTTCATATCCTAACTTTTTGCTTAAAAAATCCATTTCAGTGTTCCCGTAACCATTGAAAAAATCAAAAAAATTTACAAACATTTTTAAAAATTATTCTCCCCTCCAAAAACGTGGTCTGGATCCATCACTGTACCAAGAATAACAATGTATTTTATACATATTTACACGTACATTTTAAAAACATGCATAACAATATTAAAAAGTGATGATTTTGTAACACTATATAGTGGTATATAACACAACATTTTTGGAAATATTTCATCATTTCTTAGTTAGTGGTCCGATTGCAATTAAATTTGAAACAGTCATAAGTGGCGTAATATCGCGCTTAACCTTTGAACCTTCCTCTACTAGCAAATTACAAATATGTTAATTGTTTGAAAATCAGATTAGAAACCACAAAATAGCGAGCACTCGAAATTTTATATGCATTTATTGAGTCACTTATGCCTGTTTCAAATTTCATTGCAATCGTACTACTTACTAAGTAAGAAATGGCCAAATGTGATATAGCCCACTGTGCGCTATGGGTCATCACAAATTGTTACTGTTTTATGTATACATACATATATTGTTGTCTGCACTGAAGGATCCAACCTTAATTATTTACTTTTTTTTTTTGCCAAAAAATGTTTTTTTTTTTTTTTTTTTTGTAAGCCCAACTTTTAATTTACCGCTATCATATTAATTTTATACAAATAAATTTGTGTCAAATAGCTGGATTAATAAGAATTAACATTTTAATTGTTATTTCCTTTGTTTTAAAAGTTTAACCCATTTTTCACATTTAAAGGTATTTAGCAAATACTTTTACACCATTAAAACATATTGACCATAAATTTAATGGTTAAATAAATCAAGGCTCATACTCTTTTTATATGTTGGTTTATATCTTGAATCTTTTTTCAAAAATAAAAGAAAGCCTAATATTAGACATGAGTTAATGCTAATGAATTACAAACGATTTGATTTTAATAGATTTTGTTATTGGTATTTAAGTTAAAATTGATACGCATACATACACATGCACACTAGGGTTATAAGTTGTATGTTTGCGAAATAATTACAGGGTCAACATCTTATGGATAATATTGTACTGAAAATAAATATTATTTTTAGTCAATTCGGAACAAAAACCTTCAGCACCGAAACCAATTTCTAAAAGACTCTTTTATTTCAAAATGTATTTTAACACACAGAAAAATGTTTAGCTATTTGCCAACTGAAATTCGGTTACTACCTTTTAAATTCGGTTATTACGAATTTCAGTAGGTTTGTACAATTGAACATCAGTTTTCACAACAAAGTTAGATTATTTTAACGGAATTGTAGTTGCAACACCAAAACTATTCAGAAATCTCAACTAAATATCGTTGTACTAACTGAAGTTATAAGTTGCTAGCATTAAAATACATTTTTCAATTCGGTTGGCACTTTATTTCTCTGTGTGCAATAATACAATAAAACGTGTAGCTGTGCGTGGGAATGGCGGGAAAATATGTTTATTGTTGATAATTTTAAAATACTATGTAATTTAAAGTAAACTACAATTTTTTTTTTAAAAATTTAAAAAACTTTTAATCAAAACTTTAATGCGTTTGGTGCGGGAACTTTCTTAACGACCGCGAAGAAGTAAGATCATGGTTCTTAGTATATAGTTTGAAGGTCTACACGGCTATGCCATGTAATTTTTAATATTTGCAAAAACTGCGAAAAGTTATAACCCTAAGGCACACACACAGACTTTTACTCACTTTTACAAAAGTTCACGCACTAAATCGCAAGCAAAAGTCAACTGTAATGCGACTAGAACACATAAATCTTTATACAAATGCCACATTTTGCTCATATCATATGAATTTATATGTACATGTGTAGTAGGCTGTCCCATTGAAAACGATTTGTCGAGTATAGTTCATTACACCCCCCCCCCCCCCACGTTATTGAAAATGGTTCCAAAATTGGTGCATTTTTGTAAAAACCTTATTTTTATTAAAAATTACCAAAATTTGTCGAAATCGAATCGAAAAAGGATAATATTTCCGTAAAATTCAGTCGATATTTACTTCGATATAATACCGAAAATGGTAGTGTTTTCATATAAAATTAGCAAGATTTGATTTTAAGGCGAAATACTGAACTTATTTCGAAATAAATAATTCCAATTTTGTTCAAGTTTTGACAAAATAATAAATTTTTATAAAATGTCCTAGAAAGGAGCTGTTCCACACACAAAAAGGAATTACAATTTTTTCATTTAAGTTTTTGTCTTTTATTAAAACTTTTAAATCGCAATTAAAAATAAGTATTTGGGGTAACATCAAATTATATATAAATTAGATATGCGATGATATCAAGTTTGATCAGAAAAATTATAGCATATCTAAAATACTTCAAACTGTATAGAATTCGATACTATCGCATCGAATTAGATCGAATTCGATGCACTTAGATACGAATTTGTCCAATTTGATACATATTGGATAAGATTTCATCCGAATTTCGTCCCCATACATATTTTTGGGTATTATATATAATTGTATCGAATTTGAAATCATTTAATATTTTTGGATAAGAGTTGATAAACACAGTTCCTAGTTTTTCTCAACAATTGTATCAAATTATATATAACTGCATAAAATTTTAAAAACAATTATATGTCATTCGAAACGACAATTTTTAGTTATACACTGATAGAATTTTCCTTCATAGTATTAATGAAACGATTTCATTAAAATCGATTCATTTGTTTAATGAGCAATTTCATTAACTGAACGAAAATTCATTAATATTGGTATTTTTTTCATTAACATTTTTTATGATTTTTTTATAATTTCATAAAAAAATTCATTAAATCAATGAAAAATTTTCAAATTTTTTTCAATAAAAATTTTGACTTGTAATAAGAAAAAAATTTTTTTTTGTACTATCATTTTGACATAAAAAAACTGAAAAATTTCTTTTAAACAGAATTAACCAAAACTTTGATACAAATACATTTTTTTTTATTAAATTTGCCTAGAGCTAACAGTTTTTGACGAATTTGAATAGTTGGTCACTAAATTGCAGGGAACAGATTCTCTAAGAAAAACGATATAGTTTTGTTCAAAACTTCGAAAGTACGTTTAATTCTTGCTAAAATTTTATCTTTTTGGTTTAAATGCATTGCAAATTGACAAAGTTATTGGCTTTCTTAACAAGACATTTTAGCAATAGAGTTTCATAAAAATGTAAAAGATTCATGTTGTTCATAGTTGTGATGCCAATTTTTAAGCGATTTTTATTAAGTAAAGCTTATTTAACTTTGAATCAAACATACTTTCAGAACAAATTTAAACAAAAAAGTTTAAATATTATTATTTTTAATATCACAAAATTCTAAAGTTATAGGAAAAAGGTTTTTGTTTTATGAAAACTCATTTTAAAATATAAAATTATATAAAAAAAATTTTATATTTCAAAAAACAAAACAAAAGTCAAAACTTTTTTAAAACAGACTTTAATCAAAGTGTATTTTATTTAAATGTTATTAAAAATATTTTTTAAATTATCTGAAGAATTACAAAATTAAACTTAAATAAAATTAAATCAAAATTTACAACAATATAAAATACCAAAACAAAAAAATTTTGAATTTAAAAACTGTATGAAATTATAACGATATCAATAATTGTACGAATTTAATACGGTAATTTTATATATAAAAACAAATTGTTTTATTACATAGTTGGGATGTAAAAGGTAATTCGGAATTCATTAGATTTTGAACTTTTTTTATAAAAATATTTTATAGATCCTATAAAGACCAGACCTTATAAATAATATCAACGAATGATAATTTCTCAATAACCACCAAATTAATGCTATGCTGAAACAATCATAAAAAGTGCAAATTATTAATATCAACGAAAATATTTCATACAAACTATGAAGTTTATTCATTAAACACATGAAACTTTCATATACTTTATGAAAATTTCATTCGGTCAATGAAACCATTCATTAAAATTGATTTAATGAAACACCTTTCATTGACTCAATGAAACGTTTCTTTGGGGACTTTTTTATGAAAATATTCATTGGATTAATGAATGAATTCATTAATACTACGCACAAATTTCTATCAGTGTACCTCGTTTGTGTGATAACTAGAGATGTCACAAATAGTGTATTCGAATACCGAATTGCCGAATAGTTCTTAGATTCATTATCATATAAATTTTATATAATTTTATATATTTAGATATAGACTAAACTAAATGGAACACTAATACTTTTTATGTTGAAAAGCAGCCGTTTTTGACTTTTTAATTAGAAAAGTTTTATGAAAAACTAGATTTTTTAAATTTTTATTTAAAAAATGCAGCTTTAAGCTATTTTCTTTTAAAAAAATAATTCTGCCGAATGGTCGAAATATGCAAAATATGACGAATACCGAATAGTAACTGAATATTCGTGACTTCTCGTGTAATAACATATGCAGCTATTTAACTTTTTTTTTGTATTGAATACATGTCATATAATATATATTAATATCTAAAATCAGCTTAGAAAATAATGTTGATATGGCAGCACATATAAATATATAAATCATAATGTACCATATATAATCACATCTGAGATTACTAAGAAATATTTAAAGCGTGTGGCCATATAAATGTCTGAATAATTATGTATGGAACAATATATGGCTTTATCAAAAATTAAAAATTAAATCAATTAAAAAATTTGAAAACAAAAACTCTATAGATTATTTGTTAAGACACTATCCTAATAAAGAAATATAGAATATGGTCTTGAACTTGAATAATTTTCATTTTCATTAAAAAAATAATATTTTTTTTATTGGTTCATATGTAGTTAAATATAATTATATGGATTCGGAGAAGGGAAATGCTTCCCTAATCTGACTCAGGTCCCTGAGGACTTACACCTAAGCCAGAAAGTCGGTTTGTTGTGCATTCATTTATATATAACTCTATATTATATATTTACTTAAGTATATTTAGAACATTAAGTATATTTGGTCCTGTATATTGGACCATATATAACAGTATATTGCTATAGATAAAATAATATATTGCAACATATACAACTTTTTGAAACGACACAAAGCTATATACAATTAGATACGAATATTTATATTGTAACATTTAATTATATAGAGTTGTATGTGAATATATAAAAACTTTTTAAAAAATTGCAATCGACACCTTCAAATTAATCATTTTTAAAAATCTTTTAAATTAATTAAAAACAAAAAACGTTTTTGCATATTTATCAAATTCATGAGTAATTTTTCAAAATTTTGAATTTTGGGATGTTTTTAATAAAAATACACTTTTTTTAATATTTGAAATTTTTGGCCATGGTACGGTTTAAAGTTTTGCAAAAAAAATAATCGTATTTGGTATAAAACTGGGAGGGTGAGGTGGGTGATAAACGCAATTTGACAAATCGTTTTTTAAGGGACATCATACTGTGTACATTAGTTACATATATGTATGTGTAAAAAACGATTCCTATATTTAAGGGTTTTTGTTTTTGTGGGTAGAAAAATTCCATGGGGGGTAGGGCCAGCCAACAAACCATGACCGCAACTTTAAGGTAAAAACAATATAAAACATTGAATTTAACTATCTTTTTGTGGTTGCTATTGCTATGACAAACGAAAAAAGTTCATAAAATTAAATTAGTTCTCTTTTTTGACCAGTAACCTTTAATTGATACAGCGTTGTACAATATAATTCGTATAAACGGAAAGAATTAATATTTTTCGTAGATTCAATGAAGAATTTCATTATATCCAAGAAATTTGTTTAATAAAGCGTGTTTTTTTAGAGTGTCACAACTTTGAGTTGGCATCACTGCTTTATTTGACCACCCATTTAACAGCTGATAGTTGCTTTTTGTTTAGTTTGATTTGAAATTTCATTATGAATCGACTTACACCAGAGCAACGCGTGCAAATTGTGGAAATTTTTAATCAAAATAGTTGTTCTATTCGTCAAACTCATCGTGCACTTCTTCCATTTTATGGCGTTGATTGGTTTTATGGTTTTGTTTTAATGAGTACGTAAATAAGCAGAATTGTCGAATTTGAAGTGAGGAGAATCCACAAGCTTTTGTCAAAACACCATAATATCCACAGAAAAATACTGTTTGGTGCTCTTTATGGGCTGGCAGAGTCATTGGCCCATGTGTCTTCAAAAACGATAATGGTCAGAATGTTACTGTCAATGGTGAACGGTATAGGAATATGATTCGTATTTTTTTCGTACCTCAACTACGTGGAATTAATCTTGCTGATATGTGGTTTCAACAGGACGGAGACACATGCCACACAGCGGGAGCTCCAATTGATTTACTCAAAGGAACTTTTGATGAAAAAATAATTTCACGTAATGGCCCAATTAATTGGCCACCAAGTTCGTGTGATTTAACTCCATTGGATTATATTTTGCGATCTCCACAAGGTTGCCCCTATTCCTTTATGTCTATGTGCCCAGTTTCATCTTAATTTGTTAACAATTAGAGCTCGCAGGTAAAGCTAACATTGCTTACTTCGTGTCTCTGGTAGATATTCTGACAAATTAAGGGTTGACTCACTTGGTACATTGATTTTCCAATCTAGAATCTAGATAGATTTTCAATCTAGTTTACATTTATAGGATAAAAATTAATGTAAAATCAAAATTTAAAAAAATTTGATGGCTTTTAATTTATTCGTGTTTTTTAAAAAAATTATACGTAAAAATATATATTTTTCTTAAAATTGTAAAATTTTCTAAAAAAAAAAAAATAAAGCGTGTTTTTTTAGAGTGTCACAACTTTGAGATGGCATCACTGCTTTATTTGACCACCCATTTAACAGCTGATAGTTGCTTTTTATTTAGTTTGCTTTGAAATTTCATTATGAATCGACTTACACCAGAGCAACGCTTGCAAATTGTTGAAATTTTTAATCAAAATAATTGTTCTATTCGTCAAACTCATCGTACACTGCTCCATTTTATGGCGTACATAATCGTCCTTCAGAACGGCTAATTCGAAGAACAATAGACCGTTTTCGGACCACTTGTACTGTTACTGATAATGTGCATCCCGTGAGTTGCCTAACAGTGCGCACTGAAGAAGCTGTAGCCGCTGAACAGGAAAGCATTGAAGATGATCCTAATAAATCAATTCTTCGCCGTTCTCAGCAACTGGGGTTGTGTCCTTCCACTTAATGGAAGATTTTACGAAAGTATATTGGCTTAAAAGCTTTCAATATTCAACTTGTGCAGGAATTAAAGCCGAACGACCATCGTATGCGCCTCCAATTCGGCGAATGGGCTGAAGCACAAATTGATATTGATTTTGAATTTCCATTCAAAAGTTTATTTTCCGGTGATTTAACCCCATTGGATTATTTTTTTTGGGGTTATGTTAAGTCACTTGTCTACGTCGATAAACCACAAACAATTGAACACCTGGAAATCAACATTCGTAGAGTTATCGGCGAAATACAGCCACAAATGCTTCGAAAAGTTGTTGAAAATTGGTGTTCCAGATTGCGCCTTCTACGCGCCAGCCGTGGCGGCCGCATGGCAGATATCATATTTAGAGATTAAAAATATATTTCCTTTTTTTATTATGATTTAAACTTGTGTCACTCTATAAAAAACTCCCTTTACTAAGAAATTTTTAACAAATTTTATTTTTTCATAAAATTTCATAGTTTCATAAAAACAAATTTATTCGATTTATGAATTATCCCTTTATAAATTTAATAAAAATTATCATTAGAGCTATGAAATTATTTTATAAACTTATTTTGTGGTTTTTTCATAAAGTGTTATAATTTAATTAAAATTTTCATACAGTTTTTGATTAAAGATTAATTTCTCAAGTGTTCAACATATTTTATAAAGTGCTTTACTATTTTATTGTAGCCTTTTAGAAAATTTTGAAGTTGTTTAAAAATCATATGCAGCAGTTCATTGGCTGAGTTCCAATGCATTTGTCAAGACCATCATGAAGAAGTTTATTAATTCAAGGAAACTTCCTAATATTAAAAAATTTTGTGAAACTGTTTCATAAATTCTATAAACGCTTCATTGTCGGACTGATTCAGTAGTTTAATGAAGATTTTCATTAGTTCTACAATCAATTCATAAACATTGACTTTAATGAAGTCTGTTTCATAGATTCTAAACACAGAAAACATATTCATAGCTACAACTGAATTTTTTGCCAACCGAATTTTGATAGTTACTTGAACTATATAAAAATTTGTTTGTGAATTAAATAGTTGCAACCAATTCTCTATTATAACAATCAAATAATTTAGTTCCACTTATTGTCATTATTAGTTGTATCTACCGAACTTAATTTATGTGGTTGTTGCTTCAATCGAATTTATTTAAATGATCCTACCGAATTTATAGAAATTAAACACCGTTTCCAGCTTATTTTTATATATTTGTTAAATTATTTAATAAATATTTACATACAAATGAAATTATAATTGTAATATGAGGTAAAAAAAAAACATTCTATTTTACAGATTAAATCATAAAAATGGATTTGGTGGTGTTTTCCTATAGAAAATAAAAAATAAAGACATATTTAGGAGAGTTTTAAGACGAAACACTCTTAGGCTTTGGCTAATTCAAATAGCAAACTCTTACACTATTCAATGATTTATTTTTTCTTTATAAACATAATATATTGATGCGAAAAATTTTCATATTTCGATGTCGAAATCTACGTTTTTTTTATATAAGAAAACATTAAGGTCTGTAACTTTTATAAAAAGAAAATCTTTAGATAAAAACCATTTTATTATTTTTACAGAAAATTTTTAGATAAATTTAGTAAATTTATGGAATGCTTTCTTATGTTTTACTATAGAAAAATGTTTTGAATTTTGAGAATATTTTTTTAAATATTATACACTAAAAATATTCTTATTCGAAAACAGATTTAAAAATTCGATGATTTGCCATAACAAACGTACTTTAAAATCAAGAGAGTTTTCTTCAGATAAAATGTTTCGGAATCTTCAGCATCCCGTTAAGCTTTATATCATTTTCCTTTACATAACATTCAATAATGCAATGAATGCATTTTGCTTTCATTAAAATAATGAGTCAGTATCCGTTTAAGTGGTTTGGTACGGAATATAATTTCAATATTACAATACACCATGCTTGTACCAAAAGTGGCTCCTGAATTAATCCCGTTTCCTGATTTATCCTGAGTGTCTCTTGAATTTGTTTGTGTCGCGGCCTTGACAAATTTGTATATTTATTTCGGATTGCTTAGCTCAAACCTGGAAATTATCTGATGCACCTGTGCAAAGACACGCAATCATAAACGAACTACTTTGGAACTACATACATTTTGCATCAACATACCTCCAACGAATCTTCACTAAGATTTGAATAAAATCTGCAACTTAATAAATGTGGTTTCTCTTTTGCTTCCTGAGGTTTTTTTAAATAATAATTTATAAACATCTACATTAGGGTAATAACTTTTTGCATTTTTTGCAAATATCAAATCTCCCCAGACAAAACCGTGTAGGGCATGGACAACTATTAAGAACTGCGTTTATAGTTTTTCGCTATCGTTCAAAAAGGTTACGCACCAAACGCGTTAAAGTTTTGAATCAAACAAAGTTAAAAAAAAAACTTTTTTGATGCCTCAACGTCTGACCATCACATCTATATAATTAAGGCATGCTGATTTCAATAGTAAAGTCCGTTTTCGAGTCAATGGAATAGTTTTCTTCCAAATTTGCTTACTTACATATGTATAAACCATATTTTAAAAAAAAATTTATTAAAAAAAATTTTAAAAAAATATATTAAAGGCATTTTAGAAATCGCTGTCGGTGCGTAAGGTTTTACCAAATTGAACTGAAATAGTTTTTTTTTATCATTAATACAATATCTGCCATTAGAAAACCCCTGGGGAGAATGTTGTCCAAAAAAGTTATCACCCTAATCTACATACATTGTATTTTTATATTACAAATCGATTTTAATTTTTTTTAAATATTTTTATTTGTCTTTTAAATTTAATTTTATTTTTTTTTTATTGTTGACAGTTTGAAAAATTCCATGATTACTTATCAGTTGAGAAAAATTTCTTTTAGTTGTGGTGGACAAAGTTTTTTAAATTTTGAATTATTTTGTAAATTTGATGTTACAACCGAATATTTTTACGCATTTTCACCAAAAGTTGGTAGTCAATATTAAATTAACATTTTAGTAACGAAATTCGATTGCTTCTACTAGGTAGTTATTAGTATAGCTAATAAATCTGTTTAAATGCATATCTTTTATATTTTTGATATGATTGCTGCTTTTGAATTCTTGTCTGGAATATTTTTTTGATAGAAATTGGTTGGAAATACCGCATTGAATTATGGTCTTAATATCAAACAATTTTCTGTTACCATAAATAAAAAGTATCTGTAAGTAAAATTATATTATATTACAGAAATCATGGTGGTCATGATGGTTTTCTAACTAAATAATTCTCGGTGTGTATGAAAAGTTTCAAAGGACGAGTTCCAGTGACAATTTTCATTAAAGCTATGAAGAAATTCATTACTGAAATGAAGATAATACTCTCAGTGTAAAACAAAAGTAAAATATTTTTTTTTTAATTTAACAGTTTTAAGTTATTAAAAATAAAATTACGTTTTTTCGACCTTTAATTGTGCAATGAAAATGAAAATTATTCAAGTTCGAGGCCATACTCTATATTTCTTTATTAGGATATTGTCCTAACAAATAATCTATAGAGTTTTTTGTTTTCAAATTTATTATTTGACCCTTTTAGGATGTGTTGATAGATCTATTTCGGGAATTTTCTAGGTTCCCATCATCAGAACACGTTTTGAAAGCGGTTACAATCCCATGTCAAACATCAAACATTCATATAAACTAGTTTACTCACTACATGAGAACTAATATATGAGCTTGAAGTTAAAGATTATAACCATTGATCAAAAAATAAATTGAAAACTTGTTTGTTATGTGCAAGGTCCACATCTGGTGGATATTCAATACACGTTTTTTGTTTTTCTCTCCTTTTTATATTTTGTTTAGTTTATAAACAACACAGGGGGAGTAAACTAGACTGTACTTTGTCTTTTATACAAGTTTGATATAATTTTTATTAAAAATAAAAATTATGTTTTTTCGACCTTTAATTGTACAATGAAAATGATTATTATTTGCCTACCTTACTTATATGATATTTTCAAAAAAAAAATTACTAATTTTAGAAGTTTTTTCTGTAACATCATTTTAACTTTTTTCTAGTAGATTTTTCTGCTATTTTTACAGGTATATTTCTATGAGTGTATCAATTAAATTTAACTTCCTAGTGTAGAAACGGTAATTACATATCGCTCATTCACTTCAAGATTGTCATAAGTTAAAATATGCGATTTTTAAGTTAATGTGCAGATTTATTAGCTACATCATGCTTTATATGGTGTGAAAATTTCAGATTAATATCATGTATACTTTTCGAGGTAGAGGATAATAAATATTTGTTTTCTTTAAAGTGGGTGCAAAGAGTTTATACTTCATATAGAAATTCTGCTACTCAAGAGTCCCTCGATAATTAGCGATGTGTGCGAAACAACTCTCACTAAGAGAAAATTACATTAAAATCATCCTATTTATAAAACCAAATAAATAGAGAAAGGGTCGTGCAAGGCAGATATGGATTGAAAACTTTAATGTCAGTCTTGCATTAACTGAGCGATATCATTATTTTTCCTACAACCAGTAATGATACCAGCATACTCGCTGCAACACTTAAAATCATACATATAATGACATACTAGTAACTACACCGAGAGAATTTCTTCGACGAGTTTTAATGATATTTTTTTACAAAACTGATAAAGTTTTCTTCACAATGTGAATGAAAAATTTCTTAAACTTGATGGAAAAGTTTCATAGTTTTAATGGAACTTTTTGTTAGATATATAAAATTTTTAATAAACAACATGAAAATTTTCATTAAATTTTATTTTTTTACTGCATTATTTGAATGAAAAGTTTCCATGAAGTTTCATAGCTATCAATGCAGAGAATTCTCTCCCATTAGTTTTTTACAAAAAGTAATGCTTTAGCTATAAGTACTTTTTTGATCATTATTTTAAATATAAAGTATTGATCTGATCATTTTTTAAAAATCTCTTTTTAGACTCATTATTTTTTCAACTTTAGTAAGTACATATATAACTTAATATTATTTTTGATTGTTTTTTTTTTTTTTTTTTTGTAATCTAAAAAGAAAAGACATATTTTTTAGGGCTTTTGTAATTTGTATAATTTGTGATTTTATGGTTCACTATTACCAAAAGGTTTCCCATCGACTGAAATGCTATCCAAATACTGGTACTACATATTGTAATACTTACCTACATACTCGTGTAATGGCAGTAGACTTTTGTGTTTTTTATGGCTTTTCGCACTCATACGCACGCTTGATTACAACCACTAGATTTAAGACCTTTTAATATAAATATATAGATACAGGCCATGGACAACCAAATAGTACCAGTAATGATTTTTGTGTGGCAAAACCGTTTAAAATAGTCAACGGTATACGATGAAAACCACCAAAAAAATCTTTATACACAGATCCGTTTGGAAGAAAATTTTTATATACTTAAACTTTCTAGAATTAAGCTTCTTTGCATTGAAATTCATAACTATCATCACGAGAAATAAAAAAAAGATATTTGTGATCATGATTATTCGAGATAAAGATTTTTATGTTAGAAAGTGTTTTGCAACCGTCAGATAATGACAATCGTAATTTTTAATTAATTACTGTAGAATATTACTTTAGTATTACGGACACAAGGGATACACCAGACTGCCGCAGTTTCGTCCCCCTTCTGGGACTCGTCAGTGGTTAATTTATGTGTCAATTGAACAAAGTATTTTGTGTCGTACTAGTATTCGAACTCACTGCCTTAGCATCAAGCTATGCATCGTAATCTCACCTCTTAACGAGTTGAGCCACGGTCGACACAGCGATGACTGTGGCTAAGTGGAGTTTTGTCACACTACGTACACACAAGTATTGTTTCGATCAGAAGAGACAGAATTAACTAATACCAATGCACAATAATTTCTCAACTAGAATGCTTCTTCTTCGTAATCCTATCTCCTATCCTTCACAAGTAATTATCACGTTTTTTGATGCGGTTTATTCACATACAATAGTTGGATACCAAGTGCAGGTTAGAGATTGAGTCGCCGTTAATCAAGTTTCTTCAAATTTTTATGTTAGAAAGTGTTTTGCAACCGTCAGATAATGACAATCGTAATTAATTTTTAATTAATTACTGTAGAATATTACTTTATTTAAAAAGCAGTGCAATGTTATTATACAAACAAATGGGTTCATCTGTTAATGCAACGCTGATTTGACCTACTGACAAATCCTTACATTTCGCGTCTCCGGAATAAGTCAGAGAACCAATGTAGAATGGGCAAAAGAAGAACCTAAGAAGAACACATTTTTTCGAAACGGAACATGTATACTAGGCATATACCTTTTTTTGTCTGAAATTTTAACAGGCACTACGCTATGGAGAATATTGTACTGATAATAGAAAACGTTTTCTTAGGTGAGTTTGAAGCAAAAACCTTCCTCACCGAATGCGATTTCTAAAACATTCCAACATTGTTTTTTTTTTTTTTATTTATTTTTTTTTATTTAATAAAGTGAAAATTTCATTCAGGTTATGAATTATATTTCCCGGTATTGCAACAAAGAGTAACTTAAATCAGAAAAATTATTTTAAATAGTGCTATCAA
The DNA here is from genome assembly GCA_021234595.1 of Delia radicum. Lineage (NCBI taxonomy): Eukaryota > Metazoa > Arthropoda > Insecta > Diptera > Anthomyiidae > Delia > Delia radicum. Next base: position 128,052,795 of record CM037852.1, read on the forward strand.
AAAAATCATAATTCTAAACTTCATCGCATTTGGTGAGGAACCTTTTTTAACAATCGCGAAAAAGTAAAAACGCAATTATTCATATTTTTCCATGCACTATTCAGCCTTGCCTGTTAAATTTTGATATTAGCAAAAAATGCCAAAAGTTATTTGCCTGATGTACACACAGAAAATAATTGCCAACCAAATTTAAAAGTCCATCTTAGTTGCCAATAAATTTGTAATCATATTCAAATGTGATTTTAAGATATTTTGGGTGCTGCAACTTAAATTAAGTTGTTTTGATCCAATTTTGTTACAAAAACCAATATTTAGTTGTACCAACTGATTTGAATCGTATTAACCGAAGTTGGAAATAGTCAATATTTTTCTTTGTGTATTAGGACCTGAAAATATTTTTTTATAACATTACAATGTTTTTTAAAATTAATTTATTAACAAAAAACTAATGATCTTGAACACGAATTATCTTGCTGACGTCATAAAGATCAAACATTTTTTTTAAATTTTAAAAGCAAAATGTTTATTATTTTGAATTATTTTATATTTTTAAATTTCTTCAACATTTTTTCATTAGCTTGGTGCAAATTTACGAACCAGTAAAAAGAGTGCAGATTGGAAGAGACTGAGGTGGATAGAAACCCACTGTTTACATGCTAATACAAAATAATTTTCAATCACATTGACACTGATAGCGCAAAAATTAAAAATCTCTGAAGTTTCTATTTATTGAAAAAAGAAAAACAGAGTTACAGAGTTAAAGTTAAAGTCAAAGATGTTGAAAAACTTTTAAAAGTAAAAAGCAAAATTAGGGTAAATTAGGGTAAATTGAGTAAAACACATTAACAGTATAAATATAATAAAATTTAGGATATCTGCCTGGTCAAATTCGTTGCCTCAAAAATGCTAATATGTAACATCAAAAATATTATATATTGTTCGTAAAATGGTTTATATTCTGAGTTACATGAAATCGTACAGTTCCGTAGATTTTCCTATATATTTTGCTATTAATTTTTTAAACAAATTTTAATTTACTTGTTCGTTTCCAATTTTGTTATTGTTTTAACAAACATTTTAAAAATTTCATTTTGGATTGTCAGCTTTTAAAGTTTTATAAATTATCTAGAAGACTTAAATATATAAACACAGTTACAGAACAAAGAAATTGTTTAGGTTTTCATTGCATTTCATACATCAACCACTAGAAAAATTTTAGAAAACATTTTTCATAATTAAATTTAAAGCATCTAATGTCTTAATAACTTCAGAAATTTTGTCATGTCCTACGTGATAATGTATATATGTTTTTTTTATTACATATTGTATTAAATTCATAGCAATTCAATTATTTCGTCGAAATTTCTTACCTTGTTTTAATAGCAACACTTAAATATATTTTAACGATTTTATATTTTTATATTTATTGTTAAAATTTTAAGAAATGTGGACATTTTCTCCAAACCGTGGACAACACAAGAATTTCTTTACAAACAATTACGAGGGTGGATCAATAAGTCCGTGACTTTTTGAAAAAAAAAAAAAATATATTTCAACATAATCTCCTTTTAGCTCAATACACTTAGTCCAACGTTTCTCCAATTTTTGTATCCCTTCCAATAAATAGGATTTTTCGAGGTCCATAAAATAGGCATTTCTTGGCCATATGGTGTCGTTTTTTTTTTAAATCCTCGTTAAATCGGTCCAATAAGTTGGCATAATATTCGCCGTTTATTGTTGCCATCACCTTGTTGGCAACGATTACGTTTATGGTCAATTGAGAGCAAACGCGGCACCCATCTTGCAGACAGTTTTCTTGAGCTCAACTGATCATTTAAAATAGAAACAACACTGACATATGAAATGCCTATGGCATCAACAATCTCACGCACTTTTACTCTTCGATCGGTCAACACCATATCGTGGACATTTTCGGGTGTGTTGACCTCAATTGGCCGTCCAGAACGTGCAGCGTAATTTTTACTTGTGCGACCACAACGAAAGTCAGTAAACTACTTTTTTACAATCGATGGTACAGAGTCCCCATGGTATTTATCAAGCTTTTCCTAGGTTTGATTGACGTTTTTTTTTCGCAAAAAATTATGTTTAATGAGCACTCGAAATTCACTTTTTTCCATTTTTAAAGAAATGCACGAGGTTCTATGTTTTGAACGGCTGTTAAACGCAAAGTAACTGACGGCACTTGCTCAAAACTTGACAGTAGTCTATTAACATATAACTACGAGGGAAGTTCAAAAAGTCACGGACTTATTGACCCGCCCTCGTAAGCTAAGTAAGTAAGTTTGACGTTGACGTTGTGGTGTAATGGTTAGCGCGTTGGACAGATGGTCCGGGTTCTATTCCCAGTGACAACATTAATTTAGAAAAATTAGTTTACAATTGGTAATTTAAACAAAACATTTCAACATTTCTAAATTAAAATTTGTCAAATGCATGTTAATTAAAAATTAATTGCGACTGTCTATAGGACGTTAATATAACACTGTACTAAAATACATTATAAAATTTGCCCTGTGGCGATATCTCAACTTAACACACAAAAGTTGTCAACACTGAACATAAAAACCATACGTCAATCTGGTAACATTGTGAAATAGAGACGGAGGAGATTAGAAAAATAAACAAAAATTTAAAAATAGAATATTTGTGTTGTTAGTGTTGTCACTTCTGAGTATAATATACAATAATAGAAAAGCTAATAGGAAAGAAAACTGTAATTTAACTGCATTGCATTATAGGCTATACTTGGGTGTGCTAAACGGTCATGACTTGGTATTGTTGCATTTGTAATGTAAGATAAGCGCAGGTTTGTTTCTTACAGCAGCAGGTTGTTGAAAAATTTATCATATAGAGACAATCAGACAATTATTAATACAATTTAAAAATGGAAAATCACTGATCACGCCTGTCCATAAAAATTCAGAAACTAGTCTAGTCTGATTTAAAAATTAATAGTGTTTATAATTTTTAGAGAAAAAACGTTTATTTTTCTTCTTACCATCAACATTTCTAAAATAAAAAAAAAGTTTTCAGCTGAGTTAAAAATAATTATTATGCATTTATTTTTATTTTTTTTAAATATATATTTCGGCTCTATGAAACAAGACCCCAATGAAATAAGTCTCCAAACCAAAAATGAAATAACTCCCCATTTTTTGGGGCTTTATTTCATTATGAAACAATGCCCCAAAAAAAAAAAAGGAAAAAAGCCCAAAACAAAATGAAACAAAACCCCAAAATAAAATGAAATAACGCCGCAATTTTTGGGGCTTTATTTCATAATGAAATAAAGCCTCATTTCGAAAATGAAATAAGGCCCCAATTAAAAAAAAACTAAATTATATATTACATTAAAATATTTTTGTATTCCTAATTAATACATAGTTTTTGTGTATATACCTGCAAAGAGTCCTCAGCTGTTTGACGGCAAGAACATAAGAAAAATTAGTAAATGAAACATGTAAATATGAACATTAAAAATATTTCAATAAAAAACAATTCTAAACAATATTTACTGGAAGATTATTCTTGTACTCAAAAAAAATATAGCAAACTAATTGATAGTTTGTTTTTTGTGTCGCACGCAGAAAACACTTTATTTCGCGCAGCCGCCTGCCGCGTTCTACGGAGGAAAAAAACCCTAAGAGCGGCCGAAGGCCGCCACACAGAAAAACTTGTTTTTACAAATCCAATGTCGAATCCGTTGAAATCTTATTTTTAAGACAAGAAGTAATATAATTTGACCAGTCATATCTTTGTCATTTAAACAACTACTTGATTGTTTTTTATCTTCTGTTTATTTAACGTTTAGACACTAATATATACGTAAAATTTTTAATAAAATAGATTTTTAAAAAAATAATCATTAAAAAACAATAAATCTTGGTGTGGGTTGGTATTTTGGGACATAAAAAGTTATGACAGGTCAAATAAATATTACTTGATGTCTTAAAAATATAAGATTTCAACGTATTTGACATCTGATTTGAAGAACAAGTTCTTCTGGGTGGCGGCCTTCGGCCGCTCTTAGTGGTTTTTTCATCCGTAGAACGCGGCAGGCGGCTTCGCGAAATAAAGTTTTTTCTGCGTGCTTTGAATGAGATTACATTCCTTAAAAATTTTGATTTTTAAGAAAATGAAATAACACCCCCAAAAATATTATTTGGGGACTCATTTCATTTCTCATATTGGGGCCTTATTTCATTATGAAATAAAGTCCCAAAAAAAAAATGAAATAAAGCCCCAAAAAATGAAATAAGACCCCAATTTTTTTTATTAGAAATTTTTGGTGCCTTATTTCATTTTTGGTTTGGGGATTTATTTCATTGGGGTCTTGCTTCATAGAGCCATATATTTCAACTTTTGTATACATTTGTTTAAAATAACTTACTACCATTTACCGATATTTTTAGTTTAATTTATTAATTTGACTTATTTAAAGTTTCTTTCAAATTCAACCACAAACACGGATTATTGTAGTTTATTTGTTTCCGTTACAGTTATTTTAAATTAATTTGTTTTTTTTTTCAAAAAAAAATGTTCAAAAAATTAGTTTGTATTTTTTTTTTATTAAAATGGTTTGTTTATATACAAAATGATTTCAATTCAAATTACAAGAACTTGAAATACAAACAAAATGTGTATGTACCCAGCAAAAAATTTCCAAAAAGGTAAGCGGGTTTGTAATCAAGCATTTTGGGGAGAACGCATTCCTTACTAGATTACCTACTCGATTCTTTTAACAGGGCGTGAGACTAAAATAATTGATTCTTTAGAATTGATTATTTTTTTTACCGAAGAACCATTTACTTTATATTTTTAAGAACTACATACATTTTTTAATAAAGAAATAGTTCCATTGTAAAACTACGAAGTACTTACACAAAAAACATAAATAAATAGTTCCCTAGAAAAAATAAGAAGTACTTACATTTAAAAAAAAAAGAAGTAGTTCCATAAGTTAATTCAACTTTTACTCGCACGTGATTCTCCTAGGTCACTCAAATATAACGATCTAAACTCATACGGAAATAAAATCCTAAAAAGTGAAACATCGAATTGTTATGATAACATGGGTTTGTCATAATTTTGGAGCTATAAACCACGAAAATATAAATTTTTCAAAAAAAAGAACAATTCAAAATTGAAAAAAAAAAAATATGACTCACGCACAATCACCCTCGAAATTTTTATTTACACTCACTCACGATAACGTCAGTAATTTCAACTTCCACTCACAATTTTCTGCTGACGTGCGCTTCCCTAATTTATACCTAACCACAGTTTAACAAAATTTAGGCAACATGCAATTTCTGTTTTTAGTATTATTTTCCTGCAAATAAAAATTTGTTTGAAAAAAAATATGTGAGATAAATTCATTAAAATTGTATAACTTCTTTTTTCAAAATTAGGAACTACTTCCAATAACGTCCTTTTATTAAGAAAAAGTATTTGATTACACTGATAGAATTTTCCTTCATAGTATGAATGAAACGATTTCATTAAAATTGATTCATTGGTTTAATAAAACATTTCATTAACTGAATGAAAATTCATTTATATTGGTATTGTTTTCATTAACATTTTTTATGATTTTTTCATAATTTCATAAAAAAAATTCATTAAATCAATGAAAAATTTTCAAATTTTTTTCACAAAAACGTTTTTTAACAACATTGTTAACAATATTTAACATTTTTATCTAATATGGTCATAATTTAACTACAAAAAGTGGACTATAATCGGCGATCGTTCTACAGAATTCCAAGCCAGATCGATACAAAATTACATATTTTGTAATTTATGTATTTATGTAAAATATGTAATTTTTTAACACAAATTATCTTACATGTCATAATATTCCAAGTAACGAAAATTTGCTGAATCAGGCTGAGTTTAATAAAAATCTGCCATCGCTTTTGCAGAACAGCTTGTGATGTTAACTTTCGAACTTTTCGAACTTTTTTTATAAACATATTTTATAGATTCTATAAAGACCAGACCTTATAAATAATAACAACGAATGATAATTTCTCAATAACCACCAAATTAATGCTATGCTAAAATAATCATAAAAAGTGCAAATTATTAAATATCAACGAAAATGTTTCATACAAACTATGAATTTTATTCATTAAACACATGAAACTTTCTTTATGAAATTTTCATTGGGTCAATGAAACCATACATAAATATTGATTTAATGAAACACCTTTCATTGACTCAATGAAACGTTTCTTTGGGGACTTTTTTATGAAAAAAATCATTGGATTAATGAATGAATTCATTAATACTACGCACAAATTTCTATCAGTGTACTTCTTGAGTACAAAAAGTTATACATATAAGTTAATAACATTATTTTCTTTTAAGTAATAATTACTTTGTTATTGAGTTCATGCTTTCTGGTTTAAATTTAAAGAATTGATTACAATACTACTTGCTTTTTTGACTCTATCGTAGGAATGAGTTTGGTATTGCAGTTACTAAATTTGGCAATGAGATATGTAAGCAAGTGTGGGAATGTGTAATTTTTTCCTGGGTATATGTAATATGCATATGTATATAAAAACACTATAGTGTTGTGTGTCAACATTTTGTAGAAAAAAAAAAAACAAACAAAACAACTGAAATAATTTTAAATAACTGAATATAACATTTACTTTTACTAATCTGTAGTTAAAATTTGAACATTTATTTTTAACTTTGTTCTTATTGTTTTGTTAGTTACTTAAACAATATCTTAACATAAATAGCAAGAAACATTTGATTTAAATAAAAAATTATGTAGACCGGATTTTAAGTGATTTATAATTTATGTTAAATTACATTTTCAATCACCTTAAACTACAAACTATTTTGAGTGTATGTATGACTTTTCTAGTAAATCAAGGCTATGAACCAAACAGCTTCAATAAGTTCGCCAACTGTGCATCAGGTGGTGAGCAACAACTGTTCTAAAGCTTATCATCTAGCGCAATTACAGTGTTGCCATGTTTTAAGCGCTTCGTCTTTACCCACCTTTCACCGCCCCACTATCCCCTTTCCAAAGAAAGCAACACATTAATAAATATTTCCCGAGTGTTGCTGGCACATATTTTTAATTTGTTGTTAAAATTTTTTAAATCGGAATTTAAACAAAATCATAAAAAAATTGACAGCTATAATTTTTAAGACGTATTCAGAGTCATTAATATATTTAAAAGCTTTTATTTTTAATTGAAGTTAATGCGGTCATTTATTTAAACCAAATGTTTAATTAATTTCCTGATTTTACTCATGGCTATAAAAAAAAACTATCGGTCATATTTTTTTGGCTGAGTACTGTTCATTAGGGTTAAAACTTTTTGCTACTTTTGCAATTATAAAACATTACATGTCAAAGGTTTGAAAACATTTTAAGAACCGCGCAGAAAGAATTTTTTACACGAGTTTTAATGAAATTCTTTCATTAAACTAATGAAATCTTCTTCATAATGTTAATGAAAAATTTCTTAAACTTTATTAAAAGTTCTCATAGTTTCACAGTTTTTAATGAAACTTTTTCATTAGGCGTAATTCCGTTATTTTATTTCCGGTACATTTTTAATAAAAAATATGAAACTTTTTATTAAATTTTATGAAAAACTGCATTAGTTTAATGAAATGTTACAATATACGAGTTCCAGTTACACTTTAAAGATCTAATGCAAAGTTCCATGATAGCATGTAATTAATTCTCTCAGGGCATTTTATTACTTTTTCACGATTGCTAAAAAAGTTTCCACGCCAAAAGCAAAGAAGTTTTGATGAAACTTTTTTAGTTTTCTCAAAAATTTAACTTTTTATTTTAAATCACATGATATTTTGTTATTTCTTATAACACTGTGTGTAATTTATTAAGTCATGGCAAAATAAAAGACTAAAAAAAAGACACGTGTCTCCCAATTTTTCCCAAAGTCATATCCTCTTTTGTTTAGGGGCCGCCAAAGATTTGGGGCCTCGGTATCATTTTCGCAAAAAAGTGATCATTTTCTCAGGCTCATATCTTGCAAACCGTTCAGAATTTCGATTTACTCTCTATGGCAAAGTTGTAGCTCTTGTCATAAAAAACAAAAATTTCGAACATATAAAATCAAAAAAACTTCACCTTCCAGATCAAAATCGAAAAAAACTTAAAAAAATTCGATTTTTTTTTTACCTTTTTTCCCGTGTTCAGGTCCATAGGTAGCAAACCGTTCAAAATTCAAGGAAACAATCAACTACAAAAATTTACCTAAGATCTCAATAAACAAATTTCTAGAACATATAAACTTCCTAGAGATGATTCTTAACACTGTTTAGGTAGCACGCAAAAGTGAACAATTTTTGAATTTAATTTTTTTTCCTTTTTTCTCCTGTTCAGGTGCATAGGTAGCAAACCCAATTCCCAGGAAGTTTATATGTTCTAGAAATTTGTTTATTGAGATCTTAGGTAAATTTTTGTAGTTGATTGTTTCCTTGAATTTTGAACGGTTTGCTACCTATGGACCTGAACACGGGAAAAAAGGTAAAAAAATCGAATTTTTTTTAAGTTTTTTGCGATTTTGATCTGGAAGGTGAAGTTTTTTTGATTTTATATGTTCGCAATTTTTTGTTTTTTATGACAAGAGCTACAACTTTGCCATAGAGAGTAAATCGAAATTCTGAATTCTTGCAAGATATGAGCCTGAGAAAATGATCACTTTTTTGCGAAAATGATACCGAGGCCCCAAATCTTTGGCGGCCCATAAACAAAAGAGGATATGACTTTGGGAAAAATTGGGAGACAGGGGTCTTTCTTTTTTAGTCTTTTATCACGTAGTGGTGTTCGTATATGGTTATTTTTTTTCGTGTTGCACTGTGTAAGTATTTTGTATTGTAAATAAAAAATATTTTGTCACCATTCCGACTAGGGTTGACAGACGTCCTTAATTTCGCTTGATTTATGAAATGAATTGTTTATGATACAAATTTTTATATGCCGAAAATTATTTTTTTTTAAGAAAATCCATTGTTAAAAAGAATAGAATTAAAAATAGGCTTATACTTTATAAACAGAGAAGACAAGTATGTTCTTTTTTTTTGCATTTTTTGAGCTTTTTACTCACATTTGCTTTTTTGAGCTTTTAAAATTGCCTTTTTCATATATACTTCACTTTTTTTTATATTCTCAAATCCAGGGACCGTAATCATTATGAGTTTTATAATAAAAATTACACAATAATGATTATGTTATGAGTTTTAAGGATTTTCTTCAATGGTAATGATTATTTTTGAGTAATAATAAAAAAAATCCGCAATAATCATTATTTTTGAGCAAAAAAAATAAAACTCAAAAATAATCATTATATATGATTTTTATTTTTTTCGCTCAAAATAAAACTCACTTTCATGTAGGTGTAAATATATATACATATTAGGGTGGGGCGATTAGTATGGAAGGAAAAAAATCTTAATGGGCGCTTCGCGTTTCTGATTCTTGGGATTGTACTGAGCAAAAAAGTCCACTAGACCATACGTCTACGGTGAAAATCGATCTTCCAGATTTTGACTTTACGGCAAAAAAGCCCTATTTTGAAGTTAATAATTAACCCCTTAAACCCCACCCACAAATATGATTGATGCATTAGTCTGCTAGAGAATCTTCCAAAGAAGAGATTGATACCATAATCTTGGATAAGCTCCTTCTCCTTCCTGAGATATGTCCATCCCACACATTGTTACTTTCACAAAATACGGCAAAAAAGCCCTTAAACCTCACCCACAAATATGATTGATGCATTAATCTGCTTGAGAATCTTCCAAAGAAGAGATTAATGTCAAAATCTTCGATAAGCTCCTCCTACTTCCTGAGATATGTCCATCCCACACATTGAAAGTGAGTTTTATTTTGAGCGAAAAAAATAAAAATCATAAATAATGATTATTTTTGAGTTTTATTTTTTTTTGCTCAAAAATAATGATTATGGCTGATTTTTTTTTATTATTACTCAAAAATAATCATTACCATTGAAGAAAACTTTAAAAATCAAAAATTTAAAAATCATGACGGATATGCAAAGATTGTCAAAAAATAATAATAATGGTGCAATAAATTTTTTTTTATGTCTCTTCTAAGTGATTGATTTTTTGATTAAAAAAAACGAGCAATAATCATTATTTACGGTCCCTGCTCAAATCAGCAGCTCCATTATTTTAATTTATAATTAAAAACCAATTACAGTGACATTTGAAGTTTTTTGTTAAAAGTTTTTTCCCTTAAAATTTAAAAATTTTATTTTAAAAAGTGTAATTAGTTTATCTTTTTTGTAGTTTTATTTTTTTCTTTTTTCCAATATTTTTTTTGTCACAATGGATTTTGCTATTTTCTGTCTTCTCTGTTTGTGAACTATACAAATTATAAATATTACAACACATGCAAGCGCAACATTTATTCACTCATACGTCTGGCCCCCTTTGCGTTAGTACTGGGTCCGCCATGTAACGTTTTTTTTTCCGATGCCGATTTTGCCAAAAAAGTCATCTTTTCAGATGAAGCTCATACTGCATGGCCAGCCGAGGCAGCTATTTGAATGAAATTATTTTCCATTATTAACCGGAAGGATTGTACTTTAAAATAAAAAAGAAATTTGAGAAAATATTCAGTAGTTTTTTTTATAGCATTATCAAAAAAAAAAAAGTTATTTGGCGGACCCTATATTATGTTTCATAAAAGTATGCAAAAATCAGCTCGCTAATTTCAGCAAAAGATTTTGCTGACATTATCAACGATTTTGCAACCACTTTCCTGACAAAAATTGTGCTGATTCAGCTAATTGTTTTGCTGACTTTGCTAATTTTTCTGTAGTGTACTATTTAAGCTAAATATTTAAATAAAAAGTTCTTTTAGAAATTGGTTTCTTCGCGTAAGGTTTTTATTCCGAATTGACTTAAAAAAGCAATATTTATTATCAGGACAATATTGTCCATTGGGTGGTACCCTGTAATTTTTTCACAACAAAAAAGTTATAGCCCTACTGCTCATGTTTGTCTTTATAGTAGGTATATGTTTGACTGCCAGAGTATGTATGTGTATGCTTTTGCCTTTTGGGTTACGTGTTAAAATATCCATACAACATAAAAATAATAAAAATTGCTAAAAATCATGCTATAAAAATCACAGTTACGCATCAGTGTTTTTGCACTAAGCCCACGTTTAACGTTATTGTTACGTCCGTGTATGTGTGTGATGTATAAGTAAGTGCGTGTGTGAGTGTGTTTAAAGAACCTTAACATTGGTAACGTAAATCAAACGGTAGATTTCGATAGTCTGCTACTAACTAAATATGTACAAAATACACTCTTGCCTACTGAGGACTTTGTACAGTACATTTGTTATAACATTTAATATGAATTTATTGAGTTTTAATTTTCACAAAAACTGTAGAAGTTTATTTTATAGGAGTTCATAATTTCTCCTCTTTCAAAGTGAAGCAAGGGCTTTTTTTATTTAATTGGGAGTTAGTTTGTAGTAGTTTGTACACTCAGGTTGGTGCTTGTCAAAAAATTGCTAATGTCAGCAAAATCTGGTGTCCAAAATCAGCTAGTTGATTTTTAGCAACAAAATAAGTAGATTCAGCAAAGTTTTGCTGTCACTTAGTTGATTAAAAAATCCTTGCTAAAAGTAATTAAAATTTTGCTAAATATTAGTAGACTGAAAACTTAAAAATTTTTTTTAGAAAAATTGTATTTTAGATTCTCAAATTTTTTTTGTGATTCTTTTAAAAATAATTTACATTTAAAAATATAAAAATAATTTAAATTACAAAATATAAAAATAATTTAAATTACAAAATATAAAAATAATTTAAATTACAAAATATAAAAATAATTTAATATCTGAAAATATATAGAAATAATTATATATAACATAAACAAAATTATCTTTTAACTACTTATTTCAATGGTTGTCTAAATATACAACCCTTTCTTTTACAATAAGAAAAAAGAGACATAAAAAATTATCTAAGATGTGTGTCCTTGTCTTTAGCTATAGTCTGTCTACCTGAACGTATATTTGTTTGCAATTTGACCACACTACATTATTAATCACTGTAAAGATTTAGTGTATATTATTTAATCTTTTAGTTAGTTAATAGACAATTACGTTCAATCATATTTATGAAGTTTTTATAAATACGACAAAAGTTTTATAAAAATTGAATACAACAATTTTCATTATTTCAGAAAAACGTTTCATAATATTAAAGAAAACATAAACATAAAATCAATATTGATGTGATTAAAAAAAAATATATTTTTTATTTAGCATAAAGCATTTAGAAAATGCAGATTACATTAACTAATTAATTAAAATCGATGTTATTAATTTACCTAAACAAAATCTACACCATTGAAAAGTTCTCTCAATATCAAATGAAATTCCAAATTTTGCGTTTAAATTTAGAAACTCTTGATTGAAATTTTGATTTTCCATTTAAAATAAAAAATATATTTTTTGTTATTCGATTTCTGCTGGAAACGCAAAAAACCACCAGAAATAGTTTTAAATTCTGTATCATCAATAGAAAATCAAAATTGTATGAATTAAAAATTCGATTAATATTTTCTGAATATTATTTGATGTTTCCTATTAAATCGACATCTAAATTTTAAATTTCTAACGAATATTATTAATATTATGTCCTTCTCATTTGCATGCAATTTATTCTTACAAAATGTGCAAATACTCCAACATAATATGAACCATTTATTGTGAAAGTGATATGAGTCCATTTTCAAAAAAAAAAAAATGAGTTAAGAGTGGAATTAAGAACAATACGAGGGTGGATCAATAAGTCCGTGACTTTTTGAATGAAACGCAGTTTTTTTTTTGCAAAACAAAAAATTATTTTTCAACATAATCTTTTTTTTAGCTCAATACACAACGTTTCTCCAATTTTTGTATCCCTTTCAAAAAATAGGATTTTTCGAGGTCTATAAAACAGGAATTTGTTTGATCAATAATTTCATATTTAAAGCTAAATCTCTTTCCACCGAGCCATTTCTTTAGGTTTGGAAATAGGAATAGTCACCTGTACGTTATCTTGATGAAAAAGAACTTTTTTCTTGGCCATATGGGGTCGTTTTTTTTTTTTTAATCCTAAAAATGCTTACCTACACACAGATTCAGCTTACCTACACACAGAGAATAAATTGGTTGGAATTCCATTGTAACCAACAAAATTTAATCATTATTCAATAATTTTAATTGTAATTACTTAAAATTCATCATTAGAATAATTAAACTAAATTATATTGTAAACAGAAAATATACCAAAATTAACCAAAACACAGTCACATCATTCAAACTATTGGTTTTCCTTATCAATATTGAAAAATATTATCTTCTACATTACCTTTAATACTAACAACCAACCACTTTTCGAATTTTTTATAGCTTGAATAAAATATTTGCAGTTAAAATCAAATATTAGTATCGCCTGCAAAAAAAAAAAAATAATCACTGTATCTAAAATATAAGTTTTCGTTACCAATTTTAAAATAATATAAAGTTTTTTAAATAGTTTTGGTAACTCTAATAAAATATTGAGATTAGTAACTGAATTTCTATTGTACATACAAATCTATTTTTAGACATTCATATTTAAACTTGAAATAAAAAAAATATTCAAGCTAGAAATCTGAAAATGCAAATTCAAATTGGTTATAGGCTAGAGGTAACGTAATTTCCTCACAAGCGAGAGTACGCCGGTTCGAGCAAAGTTCGAGGCATAATCATTTTATATTAATAAAATAATTTTAATATAATATACATTTCTTTTATAGTTTTGGTAACTCTAATAAATTATTGAGATTAGCAACCGCATTTTTTTTGTACACACAAATCTATTTTTAGACAAATATTTTAAATTTGAAACTAGTAAAAATTCAAGGTTAAAATTTAAAAAACATATTTAAATTGGGTTTAGGCTCGAGGTAAAGTACTTGCCTGACAATCGGAAGATTGCCGGTTCGAGCCCAGATCGAGGCACATCATTTTTTATAAACATTAAACATTAAATATTCAATTGTTACAATACAAAATTCGAAATTTTTAAATAAATGTCGGTTGTTACAATATTATTAAAATTTAATAATAGTGATAGTACATGGAACCACAAAATTCGGTTGGCAAACAATTCGGTTGCAACTACAAAACTGTTTTCTGTGTGCAAGTTTTTTAAAAAACATTCATTTCAAAGACAGGTTCAGCAAAAAGCTGAAAATTGTTGAGTAGTGTTATTTATTGATTTAAAGTCGTTTTGTTATCTAACACCTCACAGGTATTATTTAACTTCTACACAATTTTAAATTCACAACTTTATGATGATTTTAAAAATTAAAGAATAACAAAAAACCACTTATTAGTTAATACCGGTTAACCTTCTAAAGTTCTATGTTAACTAACTATTGAACTTAACTAATTAAGTTAATTCTAAACTATCTAAATTTAATCATAAAGCCAAACAAAATCTAATGCTTAAAAGATGACAACGATGATGATGATGAAATGATGAAGAAGAGACGACTTTTTTTTTGTTACTTGACTACTTATTAAACTAAAAATAGTAGCGACTAGACGGCACGATCATCACGCTACTCTGACAAGAGTTACATGTCGTACATAGTAATGAACTTTGAGAATGTGTGTCTGGTTAATATTTCAAATTTCAATTTCAATTTAGCCATACTATGTAAGGCGCTCATTGAATATGTATTCATAAGATCGAGACGCGTGCGCATAATTTACAATTGGCTTTTATCGCCATATAGAAGAGAATAGATTTTGATGAGCAGCTGATATGTTTAATTAATAGTTTTTTTTTTTTTTTTTTTTTTTTTTTTTTTTTATTTAATTTTTGCTTCCATATAGACATATACAGAACATAAAGAATTTAAAAATAGTTATTAAAGATTATTTTGTTATTTTTTATTTAGAACAAAATGTTAATTAAATCTATTATAAAAAGCTTTTAAATGCTTTAAACTACGTTTGAGTTTAATATTGTTCGAAGTATTCAAAAGACTATCAAACGAAATAGAGGTGTACCTCTGTTAATAAACTAAAAGGATTAAAGTGGAATAATAAAAAAAAAAAAAATAAAAACAAATTAAAAAATTTAAAAAATAAATATTAAAATGTTAAAATTTGTGTTGGTTTTATGTGTAGCAGTGGCTTTTATCATGCCTATGCATGAAACACAAGCTTTGAAATTTATCACCATAAATAAAGGTGTGTTAATAAAATTAAAAAAAAATATTCCAAAATATTAAGTGAATATAACAAATGCAATTTATATTTTAAGGTGTTTCATACTCTGCCCCTGCTGCTGCACCAGCAGCTCCTGCCTTTGATCCAACCCCTTTAATACAAGGTGTACAGTCTACTATTGCGGGCAAACTGCAACTAGTTCAGTCCTTGGTGGGTTCTATAATTCAACAAAAACTTGCTTTTAAACAAAATGCTTTGAATTCTATACAAAGTACTACGACTGGTGTTAAGAGTCAAGTTCAAGGTTATGCTGGTAGTATAGGATCCCCCTTTGTTATTCGAAAAAATATTTATATTGGTGGTGCTCCAAGACCCTCAGCGGCCGCCCCAGAAGCTACAACAACCACTGGTTATAGTGTGACAACATTAAAGAATTAATCGAGTTTTTTTTTTAAGTTTAAATTCATTTAACGTAATCGAATTTTAAGTAGTTTTTTAAGTTTTGCTCACGAAATAACAATTGATGCTTGTATACATACTAATTTATGCATGTCTTTAAATTTCTATAAAAAAAAGACTTTAAATTAAATACAAATCTGATCTAATTTGAGTTTTACGTAATTTTATTTTAATTAGATTTATTAAAAAGTCGTTTTATTGACTGACTTTTACTGACTTTGTGTATTGCGAGTTCATTTTTAATTAATATCCCAGCGTAGAAAGGAATTACCATATAAGTGATTTTATAAGTACATATTGGGTTTGGTTACTTACAATTGTAATTAAAAATCTTATTACTTTTATATGGGGATGTCGCGCAAAATAATGACATATCATTATAACTAGAAAATTAAATTTAATAAAAAAAAAATTTCTTTATTGAACTTTTTTTCTTAATAAAATGTGCTTCTTGTTGTCAGTCAACCGCTCTCCCAGACTTGGGCGTCGTCAATTACAATTCGCAGTCATTCACTTGTGAAAATTTTCTATATAATGAATAATTTCAGACCTACGCGCACACTTGTGAGTTTAAATGCTTCCTTGGAAAATTTGTAAAGTGTTTAATACCAAACATGGGGATTAGTAACAACATATGGGTATTTAATTACAGGGCAATTACTCTATTACACCCAATTACATGTACTTAAAGGTACAAAAGTAATTGGCCTATAGTTAAACACACAAATATTGTTAGTATGTCCCATGTCTGTGTTGAGAAATTGAAAATTTTGCAAAGAAGCGTTTAAGCCCACAAGTGTGACCGTAGGTCTGAAATTATTAATGAAATTTCACAAGTGAATAATTTTGAAATGTAATTGACGTCGCCCAAGTCTGCGCTCCACCATATGAGCTATCTCGACATGTTAAAGTTGATATATAAAAACATAAATGATTTGCTTGCACAAAATTTCATAACTTTCCAACTTACAAATAATCAACAATAGGTAGATAAATATGTATGTACACTCACAAGAACTTTTCCAAAACATTTCAACAGTTATTTAGACAGTTTATCGGTAAAGTTGTTTCAATGTTTCAAATGTTTCAAAATTATCTAAGAAATATATTTTTTAACTTTCTGTCTGTTATTGGATAAAACAAAATAAACAATAGTTAAAATATTCAGTTAAAATTTTATAACTAAAACAAAAAGTTGTTATATTATATTGATTATTGAAAAAACGAAAACAATCTATTGTTTTTACCGATTTGGTCAATTAAGTTTTCAACAGTTGGAAATAAAAAAAAAATAAAAAAAAATACAATTGTTTTAAACGTAAAGTCAGTAGGCCTTTTCTTAACTGATTTTCAGTTGATTTAATGTGTATATTCAGTAGTCCTTATGGAAAAAATATTGTGAGTGTACTCACTAAAGTTGAGAAAATAATGTGTCTAAAAATAGATTTTCAAAAAAAAATTAGATCCTCTGTTAAAAATCGACATATAGACATGGATCCATACATGAAGGACATGTCAATGTCATTAAATTCAGTGTAATACCAAAGAGTATATACAAATAGAGAATCTGCACCTCCCACGCCTCACAGCAATAAAATACCGAACTCCGGCAAGCAAATAAAAATATTTTTATTACGCTAAAAATAATTGCATCATGTTGATAAAAAATTGTTGCTTAAAACACTTTTATTTTGCTTATTTTGCTTATATTTTGTTATTTTCTATTAAAATTTACACACAGAGAAACAAAGTGCCGACCGAATTTAAAACTGTATTTTCATGGTAACAACTTATAAATTCAGTTAGTACAACAATATTAACATTGGATGTCTTAAAATTTTGGGTGTAGCAAATAAAATTCAGTTGACTTAACCGAATTTTGTTGTGAAAACTAATGTTCAGTTGTACCAACCGACAGAAATTCATTATAACCGAATTTGAGTCGTAGTTACCGAGTTTCAGTTGGAAAATAGCTAAAGTTTTTTCAGTGTGTAATGTTTTTTTTTTTTTATTTATCTTGCTTATTTTATCGTTATTGTTTTATTAAATTATTATTTAAAAATAATTTAGTAATAAATAATACTTTTAACGTCACAAGCCTAAAATCCTTCATTTAAAAACGCCATTTTAAGTGGTTGTTTTATAAATATTTCAATATTTAATTCACCATCAATTCAATTGTGGACAAAATGTCCCTTAACAATTTCAGCTATGACGACTAGGGCAAGTTTTCTATGGCATTTGCCTTTAAATGCTGATTTTGCAATTTTTCCAATTATTGTGTAAAAATTCCACTTTTAAATATCTTTGCCATAAAGAGCAATTTTTGCTAGTTTTTTAGGCATTAAAAAATTTATCTTTTAAATGTTTGTAGAAATTCTAACTTACTACGATAACATTTAGCAGTTTAACTGTGCATTTCATCGTTATTGTTATACTCACCACCATATGTGATGAGGGTGTATATCAGTTAGTCATTCCGAAATAGACCTCATAAAGTATATATTTTCTTGATTCTAATTAATACTCCTTTTTAGGCAGATTAATGTACACCTCAAAAAGTTTGTTGATGGAAATTACCAAAATCGGTCCAAGGGTTCAAAAGTTATCCGTGAAGGTACCTTTAAGTTTCTCATACAAATAAGTGTATATTAGTACAATTTCATGTTCAAGTTGAAAATTTCGTTTTTTGTGCTCATTCCCAGCAAAAACAGATATTACCAAGTAATTAAGCGTGTAAATGGAGCAAAAATTGTTTCACTAGTTACCAGGCTATTTACTCGCCAAATTACTTTTGTTCGCGATGAAATAAAAAGTGAGAATAATGAGTTACCTGATTGGTTACTCATAGTGAAAAAATAATTGTCTACTTTAAGATGAGGAAAAAGTGGTTACTCACAATGATAGAGTAAGTGGTTACCTAGGTGTTAAAAAATATGTGGTAACAATTAAGTTAATTTTTTATAAAGAAATCTTTAAAGTTTTCTAAAATTGACTACATCGGAAAATTTGCATGAAAACATTTTCAAAACAAATCAATAAATATACAATTTAAATAAAAAGAAACGAAATCGGTACCTAGGTAACCAATTACCAACCGAAAAAAAATGTATATATGGTCCAATGTTTTTTCATCTTAAAATTTATTATAATAAGTTATTGTGTATATTTTCATGCATGGCCATATATTATTATATGTTTCTAATGTGGTAACATATATAACGTATTATTATTATATATTTACCTTTATAAAATAAGATATTAAGCATATATGTTATACATAATAAGATACGGCAGATCTTTTGTCTTATATAATGATACATTTTCATATATAACATAATATGTAATCATACATGAACTACACTCAAAAAATAAGTTAGTAGAAAAGTTAGTAAAACGATTTGTAAATCAGATATACTATTTTTTAGCAAAATTTTTTGCTAAAATCGTGTTTTCAGCTAAAATTTTTGTTAAACTTATTCAGCACTTAACTGTTTTATACTAATGCTTTACTAATATACTAATGTTTTACTAATTAATTTCGCTATCAAAAAATTGTGCTGATAAACACACTAATAGTGTGGACGACAACCAGATTGAAAGATATACGCAGAATGAGGCAGATGTCGCGGCATGTCAAGATGTAGTAGAGAAGAGGAAAATGATACTAAAAAGTACAACTCTAATAAGACATATACAAAAATCAACCATGGAAGTTTTTGTATCTCTTTTTCATACATAAAACAAAACTGAGGATCAGGGCTGTCAGATATGGCGATTTCTCGCCAAACATGGCGATTTTGAAACGTGTTTGGCGTCGAGATTTTGCATATGGCGACATGGCGATTTTTTTTTGGCGATTTATGATGTAACTGGCGATTTTCTTGGCTATTTTTACCATTTATATTATTTCAGTGATTTTTTTAAATAGTTTTTTTTTTTTTTTTTGTTATCATTACTAATTAAAAAAAAAATAGTCGGGTAACCTTATTTGCATGATTTCTGTTTTGTTATCATTTTAAGTGAATTTCATATTTAGTGTCAAAACGACATCAAAAGTCATGTCATGTCGTATGACATATGAACTTCCGTTCATAAATTGGAATAGTTATTTTAATAACGAAATTCCAACAAATTGACTTGATTTGTGGCCAAAAGTGTTTGATTATCATGATGCAGGAACGTACCATTTTAAAGAATTATCTTTGGCCGTTCTTAATATGTTGGTTGTTCCAACCAGCAATGCCTGCGTCAAAAGGGTATTTTCCATAATGAATTATTCCAAAACACGATTAAGAAATAAAATTCAATATGAGCTTTTAGGCGCTCTATTGAAAATAATAAATCACAAGAACGTTAACAAATTGTGCTGTAATTTTGTTACACCGACTAATGAAATGATAAAAAAAATTCAATTCAAATAATATGTATAAAAGTCAAGACACAAGTAATGAAATCAATGAGGCTGGAGTTTACGATCTTATTTACTTATGTACTTAATTTTACTTTTTTTAACAGATCATATGATCTCCATTTTTATGTAATTTCAAAATATATAACACTAACTCTCTTTTTACAAAGTTTTAAAATTTTTTTAACAGTAAAAAAGAAAAAATGTGTATATATATATATGTAAATGCGTATATATTTTGCTAAATTAGAATAAGTATGCAAAGTTCCCAATATTTATTAATTAAATAAAACAAATTAACAAAAACTAAACTAAATTTACTTTTGGCGATTTTTTAGCTTTTTTATCGGTTTTTGGCGATTTTTGACTTAAATATTATACTAGCTTTTTTTGTGTAACAAAATTTTATTTTTTTAAATAAAAAAATTATCGAAAACTGAACAAATTTGACTTTTGGCAATTTTTGGCGACTTTTGGCGATTTTTGACATCCGGTTTGGCGATGGAGCTCAAAAAAATCTGACAACCCTGCTGAGGATTAAAACAACTTAAATTTTGCGTTGTCACCGGCTTGTGAAAATAATTGTCTATTAATTAAATAAAAGACAAAATATAATATTTATTTATTTAAACTAAATGTTAATAGATTAATAATCTAGTGTGGTCAAATTGCAAACAAACATATACAGACATGTAGACAGAGTAAAGCGAAAGACAAAGACGCACATCTTAGGTAGATTTGTATGGTTCCTTTTTCTTATTGTAAAAAAAGGGTTGTTTTTTCGTTTCGTTTGTTTTTGTTTATTTTTTCGTTTCGTTTCTATAATTTTCTTCTGCAGTTGCGTCCTTTAAACGATAGCATCATTTAGACAATCATTGATGTAAGTAGTTGAAAGAAAATTTTTGTTATGTTATATATATTTATTTCTATATATTTTCAGATATTAAATTAATTCATGCCGTCAATGTGGGAAAATAAAATTTTTATATTTCATTATTATAGTAAATTATTTTCAAAAGAATCACAAAAATATGTTTTATGATTTTCAGCAAATAAATTAACTAAATTACAATTTTTCTACAAATTTTTCAGTCTACTAAAATTCAGCAAAAAAATTATTAATTTACTAAGTGTTAGCAAAACTTTCGCTGAATCTACAAATTTTGTTGCTAAAAATCAGCTCGCTGATTTTCAGCAAAAGATTTTGCTGACATTAGCATCTTTTTTGCAAGCATCCTCCTGACTAAAATTTTGCTGACTCAGCAAAATTTTTTGCTGACTTTACAAACTTTTTTTTTTGAGTGTATATAATTTAAGATATACTAATATATTATGTCTTATAGATAGAAATTTTTTTTTGTGTGGTCCAAGATATGCTTAAATATGGTGCCATATATACAACTTAGGATATATTTATAAATGACATTAAATGATGTGAGATATAATTACGTATGATTCCATATATGACAGGAGATTAACAATTTAATTTGAGATATGATTATATACTTAGTATTTTGTATAAGATATAATTATATATTGCTATATATAACCCCATATTAATTTAATTTAAATAATATATGTCATGGGATTTAATTAAATCCAATTTAATCTCAAAATATCTTATTAATCTAATTAGATCCAATCCAAGTTAATCCCATGGGATATTTTTTGATCTATCACGATCTTAATTAATATCAAATTGAATAATCCAATTTTGAGATACATTTTTATCTAATTTAATCCATTAATCTTATTGAATATTACTGGATACCACAACTTTTAGATGAGTTTTTATAATAATAAATATCGATCTTTATCAATTAAGATGTGGTTTAATATTTTAGATATAACTTTTTTTTTGATCGGGCAGTAACTCATTAGTTTGAAATTGCATATAAGTACTTATATAATACAGTATCAGTAAGTTGTTATTTTGTATTTCAAAGTAAAGCATGAGGTAGTAACCTATTATTGCCGCCCCAAAACCTTTAATCAAAAGGAGTTTTTTGTGCTAATCTGCTCATCCTTTTTAACTTTTTTTGTGTCATTTTAAATTTGCCCTAATAATCACAATGGAACTAACCAACCTGTATGTCTAATACATTAAAAATTCTACCAACAATGAAAATACGATTTCTTTCTTGTTTAAGTACAGAACAGTAATTGTATGATAATATGTTTCTTGTTGCAATTGTTGTCGATGAGCAGAAATTTTAAAAGATAATCAACATTCAGCTAAACCAACAAATACTTTTGTATGTATTAGTAGGTACATGCAATTGGAAGTGTGCTCAATATTTAGCGATAATAATCGTTAAATTTGTGACATTAAAATGGACATGCACGCAAACACTGAGAGAAAATATTTTAAGAAGAAACAAAATTTTCAAAATGCACTTAAATATCAGAAAACGAGTTACTTGTAAACAAATGGTGTAAATATATTTTAGGGAACAGTAAGGGTAAAAAATTCAGAATAGGCTCTCAAATATGATAGTCTGCTTTACTGCCAATATCAGGACAGTCAAAATTTAACTTAAAAAGTGAAATGCGGTGTTGTATTTTTAGATCCTTCCCAGGTGAAAATGTTCATATATTGTCATATATGGCCACATATATGAGTTCATATATGAATCCATATATGTTCGGATCCGAAATTTGAGGGTATATGGACATATATGGTCATATATTATGCCATATATGAATGTTCATATATGGTCATATATGATTACTTTTCCTACATGCTTGTATAAAAAATGCAATTTTTTAAGTTTTTATCAAAAATATTGTCTTTTTATTAAACGAAAAGGTTTCTATTATATTTCTAAGAACATGTTACTGATAAATTCATACATTTTATATTCAAAATGCATTAATAAATATAAATAGTTTAAAGTGAAATTTTTTATGAAAATACTATTTGGCAATGAATTTTATGAACATTAATAAGAGTATGGATAATGGAAAACCAACTTGTTCAAAAAAAAAAATTCGATGATTTAGAAAATGATGATGACGGCGATAACAACAGTAATCAAGCCAACCGACAAAATAAGTCCTTTGGTACGAATAGTTATGAATTTTATAAAATAAACTTTAACTGAAATGTTTGTGTTTGATACACACAAAATATCGTTGCCAAGTAATTAGGAGCATTTCAACTGATAAAGTTTTTTCACAAGAGGGATTTTGGTGCAAAAAGCGGGATTTATGGACTTGAAATACTGATTCTAAAAAATTCGTAATTTCTTAGTTTGAATCGCTTCAAAAATTCATAGTTTCTTTGAGTTATTAAAAAACACAGTTTTGGCACAACAAATTAATACATTTTAGACATCAATTCTAATTTTGAAATCCTATCACTGGGGCTGCAACTTTATTGCTATCAAAAAGCTTCAAAATTTATAACATGTTGAACGATTTTAAACCATTTTATATTTTTATAAAAATTAAAAAAATATATATTGAAAAGCTGGTCAGGTTAGGTACTACCGATTTAGAATTAAGCACATAAAATGCGACTAACATTCTTTAGATTAAGGTGAGATATCTCATAACTCATTCTCTTCAATCGTCTTTATAAATTATACAAACTTTAAAAACTATTGTCTTTTATATGTTTTTGTCGGGTATTCGTACAGCAGTGAGAAGGGGTTAAAAATAAAAACAATTTCGTCCTCATATATGGTCATATCTGATAAAAAATTAAAACATATTGCCCAAATATTTAATAATATATGAATTCATATATGGAAATATATGGCATATATAAAGCAATATATGCAATATATTATCATATATGGTGTCATACATATCCATATATGAACTTATCCCTTGAATGTATTTACCAATATATGCTTCCATACATTACATATATGTTCATATATGCCCATACATGGAACCATATATCCTTATACATGAAACCATATATGACAATATGTGATCATATATGAACTTTTTCACCTGGGTTATAACATTTTATTTCAGTACTCCTGATTGTTAACCTAATTTTTCTTAACGTGTTGTATTTTTCCACTTGCAACAGGGAACAAAAATAATCATGTCTAACATACTAACAGTGATAAACAGGGCGGCGACTATCTTGCACTAAACAATCAAAAATATGCTCCTAAAATATGCACTTAAATCGTAATATGCAAAAATATGCACAAAAAATTCAAAAATGTGCACTGAAAATCAAAACAATTTGCCTAAAAATTTGTAAATTTTTAAAAATCAATGTATTAAAAATGAAATTCAATATAAATTTCTAACAAATGACAACTAGATGCTCTGTTAAGCATTTCAAATGCTTTCCTTTATTTATTATGAATTAAATCTTAATTTTGTTTACAAAATAGAAAAAATATGCATTTAAATTGAAAATATACAAAATATGCAACAAAAATGCCTAAATATGAATTAAAATATGCATTAGGTTTGATATAATTTTTATTAAAAATAAAAATTAACAATTAATTATGTATTTATAGCAAAATATGCAACAACAACCATTTTGTTGTGATCAAAATAGATTTTGAGCTGCTGACTAAAAACATGCATATGCATAAAAGTCGCTGCCTCGGTCATCAAAATATAACAATGATAGAATTGTTTAATGCTATAGAATCAGTTACGGTTATATTATCAACACAACGTGTGACGGTCAATAACGATAGTGATTTTTACTGTTGCATTTCTTTCTATTGTCCAATTTTTGTAGCTATTGTGTTGGTTTTGCTGTGTTTAAAATTGTTGCTGCTATTACATCTGATAATGATAATGTTGATGATAAAAATTTAGAAAACATTTTTGCTATTATTTCAACTAGGATACTACATGTACCCCGTGTGGAAAAGCATTACCATAGAAGTGGTTATATAAGTATATAATTGGTAATTGTAAGTACTTACAATTGTCATTAAAAATCTCATTACTTTTATGTGGGGATGTCGCGCAAAATAATGACATATCATTACAAACACCTTACAAAAGTAGAAAAATATGTGGTTACCTATATGCTTACCAGTACAGACAAAAATAATGTGTCTAAAAATACATTAAACAAAAAAAAAAACAAAATTTAATAAAAAAATATTTTTTTATTGAAACTCTTTTTTAAATAAAATGCTCCCACACGGTGTTCGAACCTGAGTCTCCAGGTTGCCAGTCAAAAGCCCTACCATCTAAACTATTTCGACATGTTATTCCCGGGAAAACTTTTCAAAATTCCCGGGAAAACGAAAAAAATTTAGTGCAGTTATATTTAATTACTGTTTTTTTCATTTAGTTATAAATAAATGCCCCATGCCTAGAGATGTTAGTGCAAGTTTTGAATACTTTAAAAGAAAAAGTTGAAGCACTAGGTCTACGAAACTTTAAAATTTTAGTAGCTGATGTTATTATAAATCCACTTTTTGGTCAGCTTTTGCTAATAAAACCATAATTTTTTAAAAAAATTTCTGAATCAATTCAAGAAAAAGTTAACAAAACGAGTAATGGTAAAATGTTTGAGTTAATAAATTATTTAAAAACTCCAGATAACTTTAATTGGAAAACATCAAAAAGTTCTTTAAAATTGTATGTTAAACAGTGACAATGACATATCTGTCATCAAGTCGATAAATGTTTCAAAATTAAATTAAAAACTGCTATAGACAATGCAAAGGCCAACAAGCAAAGAAATCCAAAATCAAATCAAGTGAATTTATTAAAGAAAGAATTTGCTAAATGAGTCATTCCAGACATTTTCGATACGGTCTTCGGATGTGTGACTACGTATATAGTTGAAAATAAAAACATCGATATTCAACGTTCCTATTAGTTTGTAAGTTTTTGAAAATTCGGTGCAGTTCTCGTTTGAAAGCGGTTCATAAAGAGATATAGCTCATGTTTAAACTGTTCTAACTTTTTAAGTTTTTATCTGATTTTTACAAATCTTACATCATACCAAAGATTAGATCTTCTACTTTTACGTCTTTTTTTAGCTAATCATACAGTCTAATTGGAGAAAGTTTGCAAAACCTGAAGTTTTTATCGCATATTTTAAAAACTACATCTTTAATTTTTCTTAAACAAATTGTGGTGATAGACCGTATTGTATTCTACAACATATTTAAAACTCAGAGTGGGTTATTCATGTGTTCGAACTATATTTAGATTTTAGTACGAAATTCTCATATTATAAAACATAAATGGCTTCCTTGCACAAAATGCCATTCTTTCCAGTTTACAAAAAATCAAAAATAGATTACTAGAGTTGAAAAAATAATGAGTCTAAAAATAGATTTCCAAATTTTTTTTTTAGAACATTACTTTTTATTTAAAATAATGATAGAAATAAGTATTTATGGGTAACGCATTATTTTTTGTATTGAAATAATGACAAAATTAACAAGTTATTAGTAACTCCTTATTATCTGTGTTAAATTAATGCAGAGAGTAAGCTGGTGTCATTACTGGTAATGAGAAAAGTAATGACATGTCATTACCGTTTCTACACTGGGTAGTATAATCTATGTTTATATCCTAGTAGTTGTTGGAGTTGATAATGTTCCCAATGACCCCTCAATTTAATACGAAATGTTAGATTTGTCATACGAAAATTATGAAGAAAAAATAATGAAAACAATTTTAGTTGTTTTACCAGCCGGAGCCAGGGACATACATATAATCATACATAGGCTTCACTCGTTGAATAAGACTAATACTGAGGAGAACAACATTTTTTTCTTTTAGGGGATAAAGCTTTTTAGTCATAATGTTAGGTAAGTTTAAATAAAAAAAATTACATACATATATGGGTCCCAATTAATCGAACCCTTTTACACTAAAAAAAATTTATTCTTCAAACATATTTTCCTACCTGACAAGAATATTTCGTAGAACATTATTGTGATGGGTGTGATTAAACATAACAAAATCTTCTAATTTTGGCAATTTCCAATTACCCAGGCAGAAATTGACAACCGTACGAAAAAAGTATTGAAACACAACTGTTAGTTTTGTAAAAATCGGAGGTGGTGGATCCGAAAATGCCATTTTTTTTTATTTGACGTAAAACAGAAAAAGCTAACTTTAAAAACTAGGAATGGATATTTTGGTGTTTTTTGATGTCCATAATCAGAATTTTGGCATTAGAACCAAAACCATAGAAAACCAAAATTGAGTGATCATTTAGTAGCATTATCATTTTTTAACTACACTACTCAACTGCTAAAAAAAACTATATTTGAATTATATATTAACAGACATATCGCTCATTTACTTCAAGAACGTCATAACTCAAAAAACATGATTTTTGAGTTAATGACGCAGAATTATTCGTTATATCACATATTATATTGTGTAAAAAATTCGTATTGATATCTTGTATACTCACCTCTTGAGAGAAATTATTTCGTTATTTTTTTCTTCCAGGTGGGAGTAAATTGAAAACTTTAAACTCGTTTTCTACACAATCAAAATTTTTGAGTTATGACGTTATTGAAATAAATGAGCGATATGTAAGCTGAATCTAAATATGGCGAACAAAATTTTCTCGTGAAAGGCGTGGTAGAGAAGAATGAGTGTATTTTCTAAAAATCAAAACTACATTGTAAACTTTCAATTTTCTGAATCAGACTGCGCAGTTTCTGGTATTGAACCTTCGTCAGTGACCCTGTTTTTTTGAATAATGTAATATTTGTTATGTTTTTATTTGTTCGATTGCGTCTATATGAAATTTTCTGTGAAATCACTGACCGTGGTATAGATAAACTGATTTCTAATGCCACATGCACTCGCACTACACGTTAGACAGATCTGATCTATCGTCAGGTCGAGTTTTGTTGTGATTAAAACTAGTTTTATTCAATACACGGTGTTTTTGTTCTTGCATACATAATCTCAGAAGTACAAATCCAACAACACAACAGTTCTATTTTTAGAAACTTACCTCACTCTAATGTCCACTGTTTTCCCATATGTTGTAAGTGATGCTACATCTATGATATATTCTTCGTATATTCGGTAGATGGCGCTTACGTAGCTATTAAAGAATTGCCAGAGAGCAAAGTTTGATTTTTGTTTGAGTTTAAATTTTAACGTCTTTTTCAGACTATTGCAATTAATACTATAATTAATATGCAATTTTTATTTATTTTTTAATTTAATTGTGAAAGGCGTGGTAGGTAAGAATGAGTGTATTTTCTAAAAATCATAACTACATTGTAAATTTTCAATTTTCTGAATAAGACTGCGCAGTTTCGGGTATTGAACCTTCGTCACTGACCCTTTTTTTTGAATAATGTAATATTTTTTATGTTTTTATTTGTTCGATTGCGTCTATATGAAATTTTCTGTGCAATAACTGACCGTGGTATAGATAAACTGATTTATAATGCCACATGCACTCGCACTACACTTTAGACAGAGCTCTTTAACCCTCTGATCTATCGTCAGGTCGAGTTTTGTTGTGATTAAAACTAGTTTTATTCAATACACGGTGTTTTTGTTCTTGCATACATAATCTCAGAAGTACAACTCCAACAACACAACAGTTCTATTTTTAGAAACTTACCTCACTCTAATGTCCACTGTTTTCCCATATGTTGTAAGTGATGCTACATCTATGATATATTCTTCGTATATTCGGTAGATGGCGCTTACGTAGCTAGGAAAGAATTGCCAGAGAGCAAAGTTTGATTTTTGTTTAAGTTTCTTTTTCAGACAATAGCAATTAATACTATAATTAATATGCAATTTTTATTTATTTTTTAATTTAATTGTGAAAGGCGTGGTAGAGAAGAATGAGTGTATTTTCTAAAAATCATAACTACATTGTAAATTTTCAATTTTCTGAATCAGACTGCGCAGTTTCTGGTATTGAACCTTCGTCAGTTACTCTTTTTTTTTGAATAATGTAATATTTTTTATGTTTTTATATGCTCGATTGCGTCTATATGAAATTTTCTGTGCAATCACTGACCGTGGTATATATAAACTGATTTATAATGCCACATGCACTCGCACTACACGTTAGACAGAGCTCTTTAGCCCTCTGATCTATCGTCAGGTCGAGTTTTGTTGTGATTAAAACTATTTTTTTTTTCAATACACGGTGTTTGTTTCTCATTTGCAATTTTTGAAATATGGCGCATTTTATATTTACATTATAAAACTAATTTTATTGTTTAATTTACTAAATTTGGAATTTAAAATTGGACCATAAAACAGGAATTTTTTTTTTAAGAACTAAAATATACACAAAATTATATTTAATTTGAATATAATCATGTCGGTTAGGGGGCCGATTTTGACTATTTCACATATATTGGCCGAATTACAACACCCTCACACGATGGGAAGATCTTGCGACGTGATCAAATAAGTTGACGAAATTGGTCAGAATTCCCTCTATATAAAATTTTTAGTTTTAAAATAAAATTATATAATGCAAGAGTTGGAAATTGTAATAAGCCCCATAAGGTCAAAATGTCCTTAGTTTGCATAAAAATTACTACAACGACGCCCATAATTCAAAAAAGATAGTAACAAAAATATAAATAACTTTTAATAGATCCAACCAATATTAATAGTTTGTACATCAAATGAAATGTATTGTTAATATCTTTCAAAAAAAAAAAAAACAATATACAATATACAATATAGATACAATATGAAATTTTAAATAGTATAAATCTAAAGTATATAACTTTAGATTTCTTTTGCAATGCAATATCAACATTTTATTAACAATAAATTTCTAAATAAGCACCGTTTGGATCAATTAACACCTTCATAGAACCACGACATGGTAATTTTAAACGCCGCATGCCCGGTCCTGGCCCCAGCTAGAACAGTTTTTCTCATAGGGTATTATAAAACTTTCCAAGTACATAGAAACGCGGATTTTGCATAGTTTCGCTAAGATCTGTTCTCTTGAGCCCGATTCTATGGATAAGCTTTCCCAAGTACTAGTTCAATTTTATAATACCCTATAAAAAAACTTTTAGACCTAATATCAGACCCGGTCATGTGACATACTACTTTTACATGCCGTGGTTGTAGGAAGATATCAATTAATCCTAATGGTGATTATTTATAATCTTATTGTTAATAAAATGTTCATATTGCATTGCAAAAGCAAAAATAAAATAATTTTTTATACTTATATGTTTTGCAAAAGGTCAATAATGAAATGAAATAAGTGCAGGAGTTTCCGATACTAAATTAAAAGTAAGTTAATATACTTTCAATTTATACTATAAAAGCTATGCATTGTGAAAAAATTAAAAACAAGATATACATAGATTTATTAAAAACGATATAACTTCCTGGATCTAATAAAAAACTATATCATATTGTATATGTTTTGAAAGATATTACAAATACATTTAATTTGATGTATAAACTATTAATATTGGTTGGATGTATTAAAATTTTTTTATATTTTTGTTACTACCTTTTTTGAATTTTGGGGGTCCTTGAAGTCATTTTTATGCAAATTAAGGACATTTTAAACTTATGATGCTTATTATAATTTGCAACTCTTGTTTTATATAAGGTTTTTTTTTAACTAAAAATTATAGATATATGGAATTTGTACCCATTTCGTCAACTTGTTTGATCGCGTTGCATGTTCTTCCCATCGTCGCACAGTGGCGCCTGTAGAACAAGTGAGGTTGCAAAAATCTGAAATTTCATGTGACCCTAAAAAATATTGAATAAACGTATTTTACAAGAAATTGTCCAACGATTTCAAATATGCTACATTTATTACAATCAGATTTTTGGTTCAGACGATATAGCCCTTCAAAGTTGACTGATTTTCAGTTTTCAAAAAAACAGACCATTTTTAGATAATTTGGTCCGCTTTCAGATACAGTATATCGAAAACTAGGTAACGGATCGTTATTCTTTTTGATTCTATTGATAGATCATTTATTAAGAGAAGAACAAAAAAATATTGTACTGGTTGCTTTGTGTTTGTCCTGGTAAATCGATATTTACCAACTATCCATTTTTTCAACATTTCTCAACTTTAATGGAAAATAAAAAAAAAAAACTATAAATTTCTATATTTGCCATATTTTCAAAATAAGTTCTTTGATTAATTCTTTACCTAATGCAAACATTTTTAGCTACCCGTCCTTGCCCCATTTTTTGCTAGAGGTAAACTTTTGAAAACAGACATGGTTCCAAAAATGTGTTACATGCTTTTTTGGGCATGTAACAGAGAAAATAAAATGTGAGCAATATTTTACAAAAAATTTAAAAATAAATTAAAAAAAAAAAGAAAATTTTTTTTTAAATCTTTTCTGGAATAATTTTAAATCATAAAAGCCTCTAAAAAGAAACATAAAAAATCAAAAGTTTTAGAAAATATATTATTTTTTTTTAAAATGGATTTTTAAACAAATTTCAACTTTGCTAACCCATGAGTAGTCACCTAAAAGGCGTAGATCCCTTTTCAACCACTCATTTCATAGGTTGATCAATTATCTATCTTATGCCTTTTAAATTTTTTTAATTATCTCATTTAGTTCAAAAGTTATGATTGCTGCAACGAAAAAACTCAAATGGCGCCACTGTAAGTCGTAGCCCCTTGAAATTTGACCAAAGTATGTAATATTACACTCTTTATCATAATTTTTGAGAGCACCAAGCAAATTCCAATGGCCAAAACGTATTACCCGAATTTTTTGCAAATTGCGTGCGAATTTTTGTGAAAGACTTTATTAAAATTGACTTCTCTTAGTTTTTGTTTACATATTTTTAAGTCTTCGGCTTTGTAACGACTTACTTTAAACATATCAAATTTCCACAACGTATACCAAATGCGTACACACAGAGAAATAAAGTGCCAACGGAATTAAAAAGTGCATTTTAATGGTAACAACCTATTACTTTAGTTAGTACAACGATATTTACATTAGATTTCTAAATATTTTGGGTGTTGCAACTAAAATTTAGTTGAATTAACCGAACTTTGTTGTGAACACTAATGTTGAGTTGTACTAACCGACTGAAATTCGTAATAACCGAATTTGAGTCGTAGTAATCGAATTTTAGTTGGCAAATAGTAAAATTTTTCTCTGTGTGTATCAAAATGTTTATTTTCTACAATAAAATTTCGTTAATTCCAGATATGTGCTTCTAAAAAAATTGTGCAATTTTTTACCCATATTTTTTAGGCCCTCAACGTGAAGTTGCGAACTTAAAAATAATAAATTTTTGTCCTTGTAAAATCTTGAGGCCACATATTGTTGACCACCCTTGCATTAGACAATTGACTCTGTTATGTTCCTAGAAAAATCTAAAAGAAGTAGTACTACATACGTGCATTTACATTAGGATGTCCCTAAGAAAACTATTTGTCGCTCCCAGTTTAAATGCGAATGGTTCTAAATAAAAAAGTTTGATTTTTTTTAAAGAGTCAACCCGTGATTAATATTGGCCAGAATGTCCCATTTTTCAAAAAGATGTCTCTTCAGAACAGTTTAACTTTTTACTTAATTTATTAAATAAATAAACTCAAAATTATTTATCATTAACTTCATCGTATATCATTAACTCACTTTAGCCTGGAATCAAAAATGGCCCAAGAATTTGATGGACATGCAAAAACGTATTTTTATAAAATTAATTTTAAAGATTTTTTAAAATACTTAATGTGGAGATATCGATTGCTATTCTTTATAAGAGTTGTAATTAAAAAAAAAGATAAATAATTTTAAGAAATAATAAATGATAATTTGAATAATTATGGAGCGACACCTTCCCAGAAGGGTCATTCTTCAGGAAATCGACACACCAATCGGTTTTAAAACAATTTCATCCAATTTACACAAAATTTTTAGCAAGCATTCCCCTCGATATTTAAATACTAGTTTTTTAATTCAAGATTTTCCTAAATTCATTGTAGATCACGTTTTATAGCAGTTTAAATTTAGGACTTTTTAGAAAAATTCATGGAGTTCAAAACATCATATATTGTAATATAAAATGATATTATGAGGCGGTTTTGTTGGTTTTGTCAAGAATTGATTCTTTATTTGGATTTTACCCTGCTTATAAAGCTAACATGAGAATAACGCTTAGCCTAAAATTGAGTTACTTTCTAAAGTCACTCAAATAACTTAAAAGTAATTATATTACATTGGTTCTATATTTGTTTCTATGGCATTGCTAAACATTGGTATTAAGTTCTATAGAGTTATTGAACATTTCTACCAGGGTCACATGATTTTCAGTAACCAAAATATCAAATCATCGATTTGATATTTTGAGTGCATTTCAAAATTCCATCGATCGGATATCGACTGCATTTTAAATATTGAGTGTATATTGAGTGTAATGCAAATTCCACCAGTCGTATGTTAAATGCATTCTTTATATTTTGTGTAGATCAAGTGTCCCCAGCTCATTTGTTTATTTCGTTCTATTTTGGTTTCTAAGTGAAACCCAAAATCTTTGACCCAATTATAGAGTAGAACGTTGAACTGTTTAAATATTTGTTCAATATACTGACCTTGAATAATACCAATGTATAGTCATATAGTACATTCATATTTTTATGCTTTACTGTTACTTTTACTTGTAGTGTGTGTGTGTATTGGTTTGAATGCAATCGAACACAATGAATGCATGACTAATTGTCATTTGTTTATTTCTTTCATGCATTCACTACACCCCTACCCTTTCAGTAAAATCGTACAAATTTTTTTTTTTTTAGAAAAATTTGTGAGATTTTAATTATTTTGGTGTGTATTGGATTCAAACAAAATTTTGATTTTTGTTATTGTAACTTGACCATTTAAGTGTACTAAAAAAAATTTTGTTTATTTTCTTTGTTTTTCTTGTGTTATTTGTTTACAATATGAATGTTTAATTTATTACATTTTTTTTTTTTTTGATTTGAAATTTGATTTTCTTATTTCTAACTTTTAATGTTTTTCTTATTATATTTTACAATACAAAATCTTATTTCTAAAATTAAAATTTTTTTGTAGTATTACTTTAAAATTCTTTTACATTTCTTTATATTTCTTTAATAAATTCTTATGCACTGTCTTTATTTTATTATTAATATTAAGTGTAACGTTTAATTCATCTATGCTTATTATTTTATATGGACCATGATATGGTGGATCATTTTTCTTTCTATTACCAACCTTAACTAATACTAAATCTCCTATATTAATATCTATACTATTAGTTTTGTTATAAGATTCTAAACTTCTAGTTTTCTTTGCTATCTCTATAAATTCTTTAGATTTTTCTAATGAAAATTTTAATCTTATTTTTAATTCATTTG
Source organism: Delia radicum (assembly GCA_021234595.1). Lineage (NCBI taxonomy): Eukaryota > Metazoa > Arthropoda > Insecta > Diptera > Anthomyiidae > Delia > Delia radicum. The sequence continues at coordinate 128,087,238 of CM037852.1, forward strand.
CGTAATTATCTAAATTATATATTCTATCATTATTCATAATCTCTTCACCTGGTAAACTCGGTAGTTTCCCAAAAATTAGTTCGAATGGAGAATAACCTGTGTCTACATGTGGTGTTATGTTATAGGCGAAAGAATAATAATGTATCCATTGATGCCAATTGTCATCTTTCACAAAAGATAGAAAGTATTCGTTTAAAACTCTATGGTTTCTTTCTACGGTACCTAATGTTTCGTGGTGGTATGGTGTGGAAAATTTTTGTTCTATTTTTAGTAAATTGCATATTTCTTTCATTAACTCATTTACAAATTCTGTACCTCTATCAGATTTTAGTATTTTGAAAGTGCCATATTTTAATATTAAATTTTCTGTCAAACTTTTTGCTATCGATTTAGCTTCTTTTGTCTCCATTGGGACTGCTATTACATATTTAGTTAACTCGCATTGCATTGTTAGTATATATCGATAATTTTCCGATGGACGTAGAGGTCCGACCGTATCGATAACTATAGTGCTAAAACTGCCTTCTGGTGTATCTGTTATACACAAAGGTTCTTTTGTGTGTCTAATTTGTTTGTTTCTCTGACAAAGATCACACGTTAATATATATTTCTTTACCATTTTACACATGTTTTTCCATATGTATTTCTGTTTAAGTTTTAACAAAGTTTTTCTAACTCCAAAATGTCCTCCGCATGGTGTGTTGTGATATAATTCAATTAATTCACGTTTCTTTTCTTCATTCGTTATTCTTTTAGGATTGCTATATACTAGAATTCTGACGTCTTTTTCTTTACTTTTATTTAAGATTTCTTTGAATCTTTCTTTATTCACTTTACTAAATATTTCGTCACTACTTTCTAGTGCGAACATATTATAGTCTAATCTGCTTAAAGCAGAAGGTAGTTTCTCCAACATTTTACCTAAGTAAAAGGGATTGTCGCTACATCTGACGGCCGTTTGATTTAGAGCATGATTATTTTCTATTTTGAATTCTATAGTCGACTTTTCTAATATAAACTTCAATTTTCTTGCAAGTTTCATATCTTTCATGGATGTACATTCCCATACTTTGAGTTGATCAGGCTCATTTGGAATCGTATCTTTTCCCATATTCATAGCTTCTTTTTGAGCTTCGTTTCGCATATCCTCTTTTTCTATATTTCTTTTTTTCATATTTCTTGTCATCACCAGCGTTTTCCTAATTGACTCATCAATTGTCTGAGGTATCATTTTTTTTTAAATATCCGAATCTAATTCTATTCTGGATAGTGCGTCTGCGTTAGTATTATTTTTCCTTTCTTGTATATTATTTGAAAATCGTAATCAGATAATTCCAATCGAATTCTGGTTAATTTAGAACTCGGGTTTTTATGTGAAAATAGCGCGATTAGTGGACGATGATCTGTCACGACAATAAACTTTCGTCCGAATAGGTATGGGCAAAAAAATTGTATGCCCCAGTGTATACCAAGTAATTCTTTTTCAATAACTGGTTTATTTCTTTCATTCTTGTTTAACGAGCGACTTGCAAAGGATATCGGTCTATCTTCTCCAATTTCTCCTTGTGACAAAATAGCTCCTAATGCAAAATCTGATGCATCAGTTGTTAATATAAACGGTTTCTCGAAATCTGGATATTGCAAAACAGGTGGACTTATTAGTTTATTTTTCAATGTTTCAAATGCCGTTTGGCATTGTTCTGTCCATTCAAATTGTTGACCTTTCTTTAACAGATTATTCAAACAATTTGCTATGTCTGCAAAATTTTCGATAAATCGTCTGTAATAATTGCAAAATGCTACAAATCTTCTTACATCGTCAGCATTTTTGGTGTTGGGTATTTTGTTATCGCATTAAACTTTTCAGGGTCTGGTTTGATTCCGTCTTGTGTTATTAAATGTCCAAGATATATGACTTCTGGTTTTAAAAAACAACATTTGTCAGCGTTAAGCTTCAAATTGTATCTTCTCAACTTTTCAAAAACTTTTACTAGGTTGGCATTATGATGATTTAAACTACAACCGAAAACTATTATATCATCAACGTATAAGAAAGCTTCTGATTCTAATCCAGATAAAGCTATTGTTAACATACGCTGAAAGCTATTCGATGATATTTTTAGTCCAAAAGGTAATCTTGTATATTGATAGTGACCATTTGGTGTAGAAAAAGCTGTGTATGGACGAGATTGTTGATCAAGCTCGATTTGATGAAAAGAACTTGTCATATCTAATGTTGAAAAGTATTTGGCTCTACCCAATTTATCCAAAATGTCGTCTAAACGTGTTAATGGAAATTTATCGTTGATAATTTTGTCATTTAATTTTCTAAATCGACTACTAGTCTCCATTTTTTTAAATCTGTTTGTCCTTTTTTCGGAACTAATAAGAGTGGTGCATTGTACGGACTTATTGATTGTTCAATGATGTTACTTTCTAAAAGCTTTTGTACTTGAGAATTTATTTCTGTTGTTTGTGCATGAGGTAAACGGTAGTTTTTTATATATACAGGATTTTTATCATGTAAATCTATCGTTTGCCTATAGAAATTATTAGTTGTTAAATCTTCATCGTCAATATGAAATATTCATTGATATTCTCTCAAAATTGATATAAGCTCTTTTTTACTTTTATCATCTAAATCATCAAAATTGAATTTGTCCAGTAGCTTGATAAATCTTTCTTTCGTATATTTATTTTCACTCACTTTCTTATTAATTGAACAAACATTGTAATTTTGTAATGGGATTGTTTCTATTTTTAAATTTTCGATGGTGACAATTTTATTAGTAACGTTTAACAATTTTATATGTTGATGACCATTTTTAGGTATGATCGCATTTGCCAAATATACTCCTTTAATAATCTCTCTATTTAATATTACTGAGTCTTCTTCTAACACGATTTTGAATGGTAAAATGATCTCACTTCTATGTGGTATTCTCACTTTATTAAATTCAAAAGTATTATCATGTATAGGAATCACTATTGTTTCATCATTAATGTTGAAAGTTAACACATATCTATCGAATCCAATGTTGCATCTGTATGCTGTTAGAAAATCTCTACCCAGAATTCCATCTGTGTTTATTGGAAAATTATTGTCTACTATTTGTATTTTCTGTTCTATTATATCGCTATTCACATTTATTTTAACAGTTGTGGAACCTAAAGACTTAATTATGTCTTCTGAAATTCCTGTTAAATCGCAATAATCATCTTGATTTACATCATATTTGTGTAAAAACTCTTCTTTGCACAGTGAGACATCTGCTCCTGTGTCAATTAAAAATGTAAGTACATTATCCGTATTTTTAACGTTCAATCTTACATAATTTCTGAGTTTTGATGATATGCTATATATTCTTTTAGTTTCTAATTGGTTCCCATTGGAGACTCTGTTCGTGTCGTCTCCGGGTTTGGGAGTTTCCCTGATTTTGAATCTGATTTATATTACGATTTCTATTATTATTTTGTCTTTGTTGGTTGTTACCTCTATAGGTATTATTGCCATTATTGTTATTACGACTTCTGTTACTATTGTCGCTTCTATTGTTGTTATAATTATTATTATTGTTGTAACTATTTCCATTATTGTTACTATTCCTATTGTTATTACTATTGTTTCTAGTTCTGCACATATTCGCGAAATGGTTTGGTTTACCACAAATGTTGCACGTTTTACCTTCTGCAGGACATCTATTGGTGTGAGACCTGCCGCATTTATAACATTTTGTTTGTTTAACAACTTGTCCGCTTGGACTGTTTCTATGTGCATTTTGGTAAAATACTTTTTTCTGTTCCACTCTGGATGAGAATTTTTCCGCAATTTTGAGTGCTTCGGTAAAATTATTTACCTGGCTTGCCTCTATTGTGGATATAACTTGAGGATCACTCAATCCATTAATGAATTGGTTAAAAGCTATTGTACCATTCATTTTAATGATTGTAGCTCTTTTATCCTCGCCTTCTTCCGCTATTTGGATCTCATTTAGTTGTGTTATAAGATCTTCAATTCTTGTAGCGAAATCATTTATGTTATTATTTCTCTGTACCGTTCGAGTGATTTCATTCAGAATAGTATTTGTGGTCTTTGATGGTTTGTATGCATTTTTCAATGATTTTACCAATTCCTCAATAGTGGTTGGTATTGTATCCTGTTTAACTCTGTTTTGGACTTTTAAATCCAATCTAGAGTTAAAAATGAAATTAAAAAATGCATTTCGTTTTGCGGTTGCCACAGTTCCATTTACCATTTCTACATCTGTTACGAATTTATGCAACTCAGACTTTTTGCCTGTAAAAAGAGGTACCAATTTAGTAATGGTGGCTAACTCATTCATATCTAAAGACTCCATTATTACGCACACTCGTTTTTCCACCACTATTCTCTTTTTAGAATGTTGTTCTAGCAAGTCTAGTGCCTCTATTTTTGTTTTCTCGAATTTAATTAAGTTTTGTTTTCTAATATCCGCAGAAGTACTAGATTCTGACAATAGTTCTTCAAATTTGTTTTCCAAATCTTCGATTTCTGACTTTTTAGTGTTTATTGTTTCTACTGAGTATGGTCTATTCTGCGATTTTTTCGCGTTTATTACTATGGATTCTAAAGCTTGTATTAAACTATCCATTTATTTTCAGTTAATTGAACATATAAAAAAAAATTTTATTTTGCATATTTTCGCATCATAAGTATAGTTTCTATTTCTATGTCTCTTAATGTATTTTCCCTTTCCACAAAACCTATATTTTCTCTGAGTTTTATTAACCATTCAGGTCTAGCTTCAGGGTCGTGTGGTTTTTCTCTTTCTAAAATCTCATTGGGGTCCCAAATAATTGGATTTTTTGCCCTACCATTAATAAATTTCCTAGGCATATTTTTCTTCTTTTTTTTTTTTTTTTTTGAAATTCTACTGTTCGATAACAGTTTTAATTTTATTCCTCTTCTCCAAGTATTTTACTAATAAATGAATTATGTTGTAATTCATCAATATTAAAGTAGGTAATAGTATACATGCTAAAATGAACCATCCGATATATTTATCATAATACTCTTGTATTTTATTTTTTATATTCATAATAGTGTTTATTATATTCATAATAACAAAAATGTCAAAATGTCGTTGATTGAAACAAGACTATTTTGAGCAATGTTGCTTAATTCATTTATACCTTGTTCTATTGTGTCGGTAATATAAGTTTTTACCCAAGATACAACAGTTAAAGTTAATATTGAAAATAAAATTAACGTAGAAATTGTTATTAGTAGTAATTTCTTCATTTCAAATTTAAAAGTCTATTCAACTTGCATAAGAATTTAAAAAAAAATTTTTTTTTTATATTTGTATTTTCTTTATTTTTTTTTTGACATAAGATAAAGTTTATTTAAAATTAAAAAATCATCTATAACTTAATGTTTTTTTATAAAAATTTTTTTTTTGTATATATTTTAAAAAAAAAAATTATTGTTCTAATATTTTGTTTTTATTGATTTTATTATATGATTGAATTAATTGTTCAATCATATCTATTCTTGTCCAGTATTTACTGGCAATTTCCCAGCTAGGTGGTGGAGATGAATTGATTATCCTTCTTAAATTAGCTAGCTCTCTCCTTTTGTTAACCAGAAAGCCTCCTCTGCGCTTTGGTGGTTTAACTTTAGGAATATTTAATGGAGTTTCGCTTATTGAAGGTTTTACTCTGTTTTTATATTCTGTAATTGTCATTGGTTTCGGACCAACATTGAATTCTTTTCCCATTATAGGGTAAATTTTTAAAAAAAATTTTATTATTTTATTTTTGAACATGGGCGAAGTCGCCTCCGTTCGGTCAGGTGCTCATCAAGGAGCGCACTGTGAGTTTTGTATTTATCTTTACTTATTTCTTGCGGCCTTCATTTGCATTGCTGTTGCTATCTTCCACTGGTGGCTTTCTTGTTGTTTTGCAGCTCTTCCTGTCTTCTGGCCAGACAGGGCACTTCCTTCCCGCAGCTGACAGATCGTTGTGGCTGATCTTGTCAGGACTAAATTATATATCCTCTTTTTTTTTTTGTTTGAAGGGTGCTATTATTTATTTATAGCACTTCCTTGTGGTCCAATGTGCCGGTCTTGGGTGCTTATTTTTTGTTTAGCACTCCAAGAATGTTTTGCAGGATCGCCATGTAATATAAAATGATATTATGAGGCGGTTTTGTTGGTTTGTCAAGAATTGATTCTTTATTTGGATTTTACCCTGCTTATAAAGCTAACATGAGAATAACGCTTAGCCTAAAATTGAGTTACTTTCTAAAGTCACTCAAATAACTTAAAAGTAATTATATTACATTGGTTCTATATTTGTTTCTATGGCATTGCTAAACATTGGTATTAAGTTCTATAGAGTTATTGAACATTTCTACCAGGGTCACATGATTTTCAGTAACCAAAATATCAAATCATCGATTTGATATTTTGAGTGCATTTCAAAATTCCATCGATCGGATATCGACTGCATTTTAAATATTGAGTGTATATTGAGTGTAATTCAAATTCCACCAGTCGTATGTTAAATGCATTCTTTATATTTTGTGTAGATCAAGTGTCCCCAGCTCATTTGTTTATTTCGTTCTATTTTGGTTTCTAAGTGAAACCCAAAATCTTTGACCCAATTATAGAGTAGAACGTTGAACTGTTTAAATATTTGTTCAATATACTGACCTTGAATAATACCAATGTATAGTCATATAGTACATTCATATTTTTATGCTTTACTGTTACTTTTACTTGTAGTGTGTGTGTGAATTGGTTTGAATGCAATCGAACACAATGAATGCATGACTAATTGTCATTTGTTTATTTCTTTCATGCATTCACTACAATATCTTGAAAGCGTCAATCAATTGTTATGAACTTAGTCTCAAAATAAAGCTTATATAACCTTCTCGAAACGGGTTTGAGGAAAAATATATATTTTTTTTAAAATTAAATATTGAAATTTGTCGCAGGGTACTATGTGAATATAAAAAAATTTATATTAAATATCAAAGATCTTTCGGAAAAAATTTTTTTTCCCAACTTCAAATTTTTTATATGTTGTGAGTGATAATATAAAATGATATTATGAGGCGGTTTTGTTGGTTTGTCAAGAATTGATTCTTTATTTGGATTTTACCCTGCTTATAAAGCTAACATGAGAATAACGCTTAGCCTAAAATTGAGTTACTTTCTAAAGTCACTCAAATAACTTAAAAGTAATTATATTACATTGGTTCTATATTTGTTTCTATGGCATTGCTAAACATTGGTATTAAGTTCTATAGAGTTATTGAACATTTCTACCAGGGTCACATGATTTTCAGTAACCAAAATATCAAATCATCGATTTGATATTTTGAGTGCATTTCAAAATTCCATCGATCGGATATCGACTGCATTTTAAATATTGAGTGTATATTGAGTGTAATTCAAATTCCACCAGTCGTATGTTAAATGCATTCTTTATATTTTGTGTAGATCAAGTGTCCCCAGCTCATTTGTTTATTTCGTTCTATTTTGGTTTCTAAGTGAAACCCAAAATCTTTGACCCAATTATAGAGTAGAACGTTGAACTGTTTAAATATTTGTTCAATATACTGACCTTGAATAATACCAATGTATAGTCATATAGTACATTCATATTTTTATGCTTTACTGTTACTTTTACTTGTAGTGTGTGTGTGAATTGGTTTGAATGCAATCGAACACAATGAATGCATGACTAATTGTCATTTGTTTATTTCTTTCATGCATTCACTACAATATCTTGAAAGCGTCAATCAATTGTTATGAACTTAGTCTCAAAATAAAGCTTATATAACCTTCTCGAAACGGGTTTGAGGAAAAATATATATTTTTTTTAAAATTAAATATTGAAATTTGTCGCAGGGTACTATGTGAATATAAAAAAATTTATATTAAATATCAAAGATCTTTCGGAAAAAATTTTTTTTCCCAACTTCAAATTTTTTATATGTTGTGAGTGATACTTTAAGTTAATTGCAAAATAAATTTCATAAAAATTGATAAAGGCACTTTTTTTAATTTCTTTATCCTTTTCGCCAAGAAGAATGACTTGGTCTTCAAAAATAACATTTGATTTTTAATTTTCTGTTAACGCGTTCAAAAGTTATGATGATTTAAAGATTGCATATTTTTTTTTTTTTTTTTTTTTTTTTTTTGCTAAAACCCCCAACTTAGAGCAAGCGAGTAAACGCTAATTAAAGGGTGTTTTTTTATAGATGTATAGAACTTTGAAATGGAATAAATAATAAAATTTTTTAAATTCACATGAAATTTACTTTTTTCGAAAGATAATCTTCTGGCATTATAATTTAAATATGACTTCTGGCATATGAACGCAACGACTGAATCAGACGTAGTCTAATCTGGAAGTTAAATTTTCGATGACTTTTTCCAACATTTGTGGCCGTATATTGGCAATAATGCGGCGAATGTTGTCCTCCAAGTGGTTAATCGTTTCGGGCTCATCGGCGTAGACTAGCGACTTCACATATTACCACAGAAAATAGTCCAGCGGCGTTAAATCGCACGATCTCGGAGGCCAATTCACGGGTCCGAAAAGTGAAACTATGCGGTTACCAAATGTTTCCTTCAATAAATCAATTGTGGCACGAGCTGTGTGACATGTTGCGCGTCTTGTTGAAACCACAGCTTCTGCACATCATGGTTGTTCAATTGATGAACGTGAAAAAGTCAGTAATGATGGCTCTATAGCGGTCACCATTGACTATAAAGTTCTGACCAGCATCGTTTTTAAAGAAGTACGGACCAATGTTTTTCTGGATGTAACGGTGACATACACTTGAGTATTATCATCACTCCAAATATGGCTGTTTGACGTATCCATTAAACGACGATTATGTTGACCTTAAAATGGACGTAGTGCGCGATACGTATTTCGAACAGAACCACCCTTTATAACGAAGAACACCCTTTATAACGAATTTTGGAAAAAGAAAAAAATTGTAAACTCCATATCTACTCGTAGAATATAACTACTAATTTCAATGAAATTTAAAAGACCATTATCGATTAAATGAATAAATGAAATTGAAAAATTTATTTTTAAAAAATTCGAATTTTCGGAATTTTTAATAAAAATATATTTTATCCAAAAATTTTATATAATTCTGAAATTGGGCACAGGTTAACGCGTTGCAAAAAAAAAAAAACAAAAATAGAATTATTTTTTGTAAAAGGACATGCTAATATACATACCATATAAAAATCTCATATTGTGGATATAATAAGAGGTCATCACAGAGTCTATCTATCTATGTTTTCTTACTCATACACACACACATTCATATAAATTGGTACACTCAGGGAACTTCTGCTTTAAGAATATGTAGTTGTTTGGGTTGTAATACAGTTTCTTTATTTTTAATGTAAATGTTAGTCATTTGTAGAACAAATTTAATTTTTTACTAACCTTGTAGTTCATTTAAAAAACAACTCACATCAAATGACTGATTTATGATTTTAAATTCATTTTTTACAGTTGTTTTTTGTTATTTAAAAAAAAAAAAAAAAATGTTTGTTTATTTTTTACTACCATGTGGTTGTTAGTCATTTTTTGAACATCAAAAAACAAATGACAATGTTAGTTGAATTTACTGTAATGTAAGTCGTCCTTTCTTTATATGAAATTTCATTTGTTTTCAATTACATTTGCAGTGGTCTGTACCTATATAGTTTTCTAAGTGTATGTATGTGTGTAAATAGAAATGTATAAATGTGCATTGTATGTGTGTGATAATATTTTTGCACATTTTTTTCTAATATATAGAGACTACAAGAAGATTGAGTATGTGAGTTGCATGCTCGACTTGGCCTATTTATATGCTAATTGAGTGGTTGTTCGATTGTACAGATGATGGCAACAAATACATACTAACACTTTCTAACACTTATGCATAATTTAATATATTTTTTGAACAATTTATATATTAAAACATGTATTGTAAAACATAATTGGCTATTATAAAAAAAAAAAAAACATTTCAGTAAACCAAGAAAAGAAAAAACAAACCTTAATCTTTAATCTTAAAATTAAACAATTTTAGATTTTAAAAGGATTTGTTTTCATTTCTTAAATAAAATATTTGAAAAAACCCTTTGCTTCGAGGCAAACATTTACATATTTGTGTAGGCTTAATTTGAAGTGTATCTACTTGTGGGCAAAACTTTTATTGTAGAATTTTTAAATTTAAGTAATCTGTTTATAACATTAGCATATTAATATGTTTAAGCCTTATGCAAATTATTTATTTTTAATTTGGGGAAAAACGACTAAGAGCACATCTTTCAAAAATGCGTTAAAAAAATGGATTAGATAGATTTCTATTTGGAACAATTTTAAGTTTGGTTTCCCCAATAACTGTTGGTCAGTACATATTATCAGCACAACGTTTCACATTACACACGAACAAAATTTTGATAGTTTTCTTCTATTAACCGTTAAAGGTTATGATTATTTTATGCATTTTTTTTATTACTTCGGAAAGTAACTAAAAAGGATCAATGAAACATAGTAGTATATATATATATACTACCAGTATCAACCTAGCTAATATGTTTGATTTGCTTTATTTTTGTAAATATACGGAGGTTGAAAGCTCGTTATAAATTGAAAAAAAACATATTGTAGTTGATCAAAATAGAAGAACAATTATAAGTACGAGATAGAGAAAATTTTAACCAATATATAATTTTACAATTTATTTATTGTTAAAAATATAATTACAATGTTTACAATAATTTTAGTATTTACAATAAAGAGTTCAGCTAATTTTGCTTTTCAACTTAAATATATAAATATGCATGAGATATAATAAATTTATTTATTTATAATTGAATATTTTAGAAAAAAAATTACAAAAAAAAAAAAAATATAAAAGTAAAATGTTAAGGACATAGATTCTTGACGTGCTCATGAGAGGAATTTGCACACCTAACAAAAAAGTTTTCAGTCATAATATTTATTTTATAGTTAAGAAGGATATTGAGTGAAGGCGTGATGTTGAATAATAAAGCGGTAAATTATAAAACAAATTTCGCATGAGTTCTACGAACTTGTTGTTATATTATAAATTATTTATTAGAGAAATAAATAATTATAAGCTCTGTGTTTATTCGGTTATTTGTCACAGTAGCCAACACTGTTTCTTTTTTTTCATTACTTACACTCACGTGCACTTGATCGAATAAAAGTACACGGATTTCAGAAAACGTTATAAGTGTTTTATTAAGCCTTTCGAGAGAAGGTTTTACAAATTCTATTATTTTTTCGTTTCCATAAAATAGTTGGCGATTGTGGCTGCGACGGCTGTTGGTAGCGAACTGTGTTGGTTGCCTGGAAAGCTGACTGGAGGACAAAATTCAACTATCAGCCAAAAAAAAAATTAAGTAATTTTCTAAACACTAAAGTTTATACAATATCGGAAATTTCTTGATCCGATCTGTTTACATAAAAAGTACATACTGTACAAAAAAAAAAATCCCCGTAAGTCCTTAAGCAAATCTTCTTTTATAAATTAATAATTTTTCAAAGAAGTGCTATAAAAAGTGATTCAAAATTATCATACCTTCAATGAAGGTGTTGCTTTTTTTTACATGGGACAATACATTGATTTGTATAACACCATAACCATATATTTAATTTAATTCTGCCAATCCAATTATATATTGTTTTGCATGTAAGATACTAAAACATGCAAAACTTTAATGTAAATTTGTAAAAAATCTGGCACATAAGTGAAAAAACTGGGTACTGCATTAAAATCAGCGTAACCGAGATACTTTGGATCACTGCTCGGTACCGTTTTTTTTCTATTTAGCGTACATTTTGTAGTGCAGTGTTATTTTTATTTTTTTTGTTATTATTTTCATTATTATTGAATGCTATAATTGAAGAGCTTATTGTAAAAACTTGATAAGCCACATTTAATTTTTGGTTAGTTTCCGCCTTTTAAATGGTGAATAAATTTAGGAAATATGGCTACGCAGGATTTTTATACTTTATATACGTGTGACAAGTGTTTTAAGCAAGAATTCATTCAATATTTAATCAACGGATGTCCAGAAAACAGCGAAAACTAGAAAATTGCAAATGTGGCTTATCAAGTTTTTACAATAAGCTCTTCAGTTGATAATAATTGTATAATTTAATATAAAGATTATATTTTTGTTGTTATTACTTCTTAAAATCAATTTCTTTTGATATGACATGTAATTGTAATTCAGTTTTTTCAATTACAATTACTTGTAACTTGTAATTGAATGCGTAAATAATTACAAAATGTTATGATTTGGCTTACTCCCTTACAAACCTGTTTGCATGTAAGCAGAGTTTTTTACTGCGACCACTTAACTATATTTGGCAATAATGCATATAAGAATTATTTGAACAAATTTTATTAATATTTTATGCGAAAAAAATAATTTTTTCTTGCACTTTTTAAAAAAAAAACTTAGGAAAATATTATTATTTTTTCACATTTTTTAGCATAACATACAGGGACTCCTGATTTTTCACTAACAATATTTGGCAGAATTGTCGCCCGGTAAAGCTGAACAATTTTTGGGAACATATCAATACAATCTGAACGTGTTTAGGCATCCTAAATAGCTCACAAACGTGATTTTTATAAAACAATTTTTTTATTTTTAAAACTGTGGCAAAACTGAAGCTTTGAAATATCGAAAAATGAGGAGTCATATCGCAAAATGAGGAGTCATATCGAAAAATGAGGAGCCATAATAGTTGTTTTGTGAAAGATACTGAAAAAATTCGTTGAAAATGTTGGGGTAGTAGAATCGATCCTATCTGCCGAGTCCGTGTATTTTTAAAAAATTCTTATTTGTTGTATAGTGTAATGATTTGATAGATTTTATGTAAAGACTTGTATGAATTGAAATTTTGCTAAACTTTTTGTACACCACTACGTATGAGTGTTATTAATTAATTTGCAATAGTTTTGTGCACCATAACGTATGAGTGTTATTAATGAGAAGGTTAAATAAATGAAATATACTTTTAATGATTTTAAAAGCAATCAAGGAAGGTATATTAGGGATACCTTCCAATTGCGCTGAAATTGGGGTTTTGTGATAAAGGAGACAAAATGAAATTGGTTATAACTTTTTTAACCGGTTCTATCTACCATTAAGGGTGTCAAACTGAGGGAAAAAAATTTTAGTTTTTTCTATATTTAGTTTATACTTTCCGAAATTAATTATAGGTGAATTGGGTACCACATGAAAGGTATTTGGAAGATCAATTTGAAAATATATATAATTGTTTAAAACATTTGAAATTGTTAAACATTGTTGTATCACAATTGAATATCTCAGATTTGAGATTGGGCAGGTAACTAGTTTTCTTCTATCACATATTTACATTCCGTTAAAATTAGATGGTTCCATAAGAACGCCTTCCTTTCAAGTAGTTATGTACTACACATGCGAGATGAAAAAAAATTGTTTTACACATTAAGTTAAGCGTGGAAAGTGTAAAATAAATTTTAAGTAATATCACTTAACCTTACAATGTTCTCATTTCTGTATCGACTCAATTTAGTTTAAAAATTATTTTGTAAACTAACTAAACATTAGGGTGTCACGATAAACTGCTGTCTTGCGAATTGATTTAAGTAATAAAAATGACGTTGCACAAAAAAAAAAACTGTTAAATATTGTTTTTTTTTGGTAAATTTTAGTAAGATACACACAGAAAAAAAAGTGTCAATTAAATTGAAAAGTGTATTTTAATGGTAACAACTTATAAATTCAGCTAGTACAACGATATTTACATTATATATCAGAATATTTTGCGTGTTGCAACTAAAATTTTGTTGAAATAACCGAACTTTGGTGTACAAACTAATGTTGAGTTGTACCAACCGACTGAAATTCGAAATAAACGAATTTGAGTCGTACAAAAAATAGCAAAATCATTCTCTGTGTGGAAGAACAGCAAAAAAAAAAACTGTAAAAGTTACAAAATTTTAGTTATATTCGAGTTAAATTTAAGTTAATTGAAAATAGTAATTTACTTTGCTAAAATTAGCAAAAACTTTTACTAAATGTTTGTAGAAAAAAAACAGCAAAAAAATCGTAATATCAACAAAATTTTTGCTATATTTTCCGTAAATTTAGTTGAATAACAGCATATTTTCCTAATATTAACAATAATTTTAACCAAAAATTTCTATGCTGACGCATTCACATAGAAAATAAAAAAAAACTTTAAAAATTTAAATTTTTATGTGATTGCTGATTTATACTAATTTTTAACAAAAATTATGGCTGGTTTTATCTATCTAATTTGTTACTTTTAATTTTAAAAAATCTGCTAATTTTAGTAGTTTTTCCTTTAAGGCCATTTTGAATTTATTTTTAGTAGCTATATGAAAAGTTTTTACTAACTTTTTTTTTAGTACTGTGTATTAATGAGATGAATACGGAAAAATTGAAAAAAAAAATCGTTGAGGTTATCTTTTGTTGCTTACTTTTTTTTTTAAATATTATCCAACGTCTAGGATGTATTGTTCATTTTATTCGGGACACCTTACTAAACTTTATGGAATAAAGACATAGGGTGTTTTAACGTATTTGATCGAGTCGCACGATCGATCGCACTCAAACAGTGCGCTTGTTCCTCAATTTTATTCTTCGCTAGAGTTTTGATCTCCGGTTAACACGGGTTAACGATGCTGCAAATAACACACACGCTGAGAAAAGTGCATCATATTATGATAGTTTAAAAGCATAATGTTATGACTGCAATGCCTGACAATCATAATATGATTGTAGCAATAATATTATGATTCTAAAAGGCGATGAAATCGTTCTCGGTATCCATAATATGATCAGACAGAATCATATAATAATAATTAGGATCACAATATGATAATTTTGTGTCCGCAATCATGTTCAATCGTATTTTTTCTCTGCGTGCAATAGGACAAAATCATAAGTTTTAAAAATTAATAAGGCTACGACCACCAATTTTGTGTATATATTACAAGCACTCTGATTTCAATGGCGTACTTCAATTTTGGATATGTGGCACGGTTTTTGCACAAAATGACTTTATAATTTGGAGCATGTAAATGTAGTTTCTCAAATATAATCAATCAGACTTCTTTCCTTCTTTTTTTTGAGGAAGGGTAGAAGGGGGTAGTTTCGCCACTGGAACACATACGCCATCCCCCGATTTTATCTGTATTTAATAGACCTATGAAAATGTTATTTTTCATAAATGGTGCAGTTTACTGCTCATCTTTCGTGTCACCAAATTTTACACTTGTACTTCACTCGTGGTCGAAGATAGACATGTTTGTGTGTTTTTTTGATTGAAAAAAAAAATATTAAAGAGTGGCATTAGAAATCAGTTTATCTATACCACGGTCAGTGATTGCACAGAAAATTTCATATAGACGCAATCGAACAAATACAAACATAACAAATATTACATTATTCAAAAAAAAACAAAAAAAAAACCAGTGTCACTGACGAAGGTTCAATACCAGAAACTGCGCAGTCTGATTCAGAAAATTGAAAATTTGCAATGTAGTTATGATTTTTAGAAAATACACTCATTCTTCTCTACCACGCCTTTCACAAAGAGTAAGTTTATTTGGGATAACTTTTCTATTTAAAAAACATTAATTAAAATTCCGAAACACCTCAAATAATATTCAATTGATGTTTCACAATTTTAAATAATTTTTCGCAGTTTTTGAGTTTTAAAAAAAGAAAGAAAAGAGAAAAATTTATTTTCACAAAGTTTATAAAACTTTTTTATGAAATGATGATTAAAAAAGAGTAATTAAAGATGCTTTAGTTTCAAATAAAACATAAATTTTTTTTCAATATTTGCTATAAATTATGTGCATTTAAAAAAAGAATTAATGAGAAAACCGGTCCAGATTCACGGTATTGCGGGTTTAAAAAAGCAGGCTTTCCTAGAATACCAGAAATTCGCGGGAAAAAACAATACCATTCTATTCAGAATTTAGTTTACTAATACGCCAAAAAAATATTTGACAGTTGAATCTACTGAAAATTACAGTTAAAACAACTCTAAATTAAGTTAAAAAGAGCACATAGGTAATTATCAGTATAAATATATATCAGTGCAGATAATTTTAAATTTCTACTTTCTAAAATAGTATATTCATTAATAACAATACAAAACAAAAATTTCCCGGTATTGAACAATTTTGGGGATTCCCGAGAAATTCCATCCCATTCGGGTATTCTTAATACGATACTAATTTTAAAGAACTGAAAGAAAATAAATGCAATATTTAATAATATTAAACTAAACTAATTTAATTTCAATTTTCATTTTCGACGCGTCTTCTTCATATATTTTTGCTGGACTAACAATTACAACAGAAACATTATTGTCATATTCAGTTACCATAATGTCGCCATATTGTTTTTCTCGCAAAGATTGTACGTGAAATTTATTTGAGCTACAGATGCACACACACACAACGTGTTAAAAATATCGAAACAACTGCATAAGGTAAATGCTACGACAATGCAGTAGTTTTGGTAAGTTGTTTAAAAAAACAACCGTCAAAAACATTGAAAATTATTTTTCTAAGTAAAACAACTATTTTAGTAACAACTTAAACCGTATTTCTACACAAATAACTGCGCGCAAAGAAAAAACCTGGTTGAGGGAACCATATTCGAAGAGCATCATACATTTATGGATTTCTGATTGCGACAACCATGCTACTATGGTTGTGACAACCATACTCTTATCTGCTTTTGTATCATAATATGATAATTAGATTGCCATATTATGGTTCCAAATATATCCCAATATTATCATATTGTGGTTCTGGAAATTTGTATGAATTATCATAATATGAGCCCTACAGTATTCTCCCAGCATTCTATTGAAGCTAAATTAAAAAGATATGCGTGTTTTTAATAGTAGTAGCTTAGGTAGCTTAGGTTTAAAATAATTTAAGTAATCCATTTGTCTTTGCGCTGAAGAATAAGCTTTGTGAAATAGTGAATAGTACATGTGATTACAGCATAAAGCAAGCATACAAATATTGGTAAGAATACAATTTCAAAATACATTAATAATGATCAAAACATGTTTGCAGCAATCATAACAATTGCATTATAACCATAGTATAGTCCTAGTTATCATAGTATGATCATGGACAAGAATTTCGTCATCATTTATTACCATGTTATGATTATTGCAAACATATTATTATTATTTCGTAATATATACTTAAAAGCACGTGCATTTTGTTTTAATTTTATTCACATTTTTTTTCTTTGACAATATTTTTGAGTATTTATAAACAATTAAATAATAAAGTACTTTTTTATCACTTTTTTATAATAAACAATAACTTTATTTAACGGGAGAGCTATAATTAAACTTTTGACTAGACTTCCAGGGCAGACCGAGTTGAGAATACAATTTATTTCTTCTTCTTCAAAAAACAAATCACCATAACAATTACCAGCACTACGTTGTTTGTGAGCAACAATTAAACTTTTGCCTAGACTTCCGCAGTAGACCGGGTTGAGACTGCAAACTTATTCCTTCTTCCACAAAACAGATCACCATTAAAATTAACACCACTACATTGTTTGTCCATTGTTAATGTCTTGTTGTTTAATATTATTTAAATTGCTGGAGCTGACTGTTTTTCACAACTTCTTTTCACAAAATCTCAAAAAAAAAAAAAAAACAACTGATCATCTTATAGTTGGTGCAACTCTAATATGGATGCAGTTAGATAGAGGAATATGCTAATACATACTATAGTATGATTGTAAACAACACTATAATATGATAACGAAAAAAGAGAGAAATTTTTACTAGAACATGATAAAAGCAACCATATTATTGGTGAAATAAGATTGATACAGTTTAATTGAAACAACCATTTATTGCTGTAGGAAACATAGTTTTGTGACCGAAATCATATTGCAACCATATTTTTTCTCTGCGTGTGTCATGTAGTAAATGCAGAACTTTTCTAAGTGTATTAATCACGAATAGAGCAAAAGTGTTAACGGTTTTTTTGAGTTATTGTGTCTTGATTTTTTACACAAAATTAAACTTTTTTTACGTTCAGTAAATTTTTATAAATTTCATTTGAATTTAATCCTGCATAAATTCAAGAATCGTTAAAGCTAGTTTTAAGAAACGCATTAGAGGGTTAATATTTATTCACTTACTAATTACAAACGAAAATAGTCCTTCAATTTTTAGAATTACTTTACAACATATAAATAAATATAAAACGTATTTAAAAAAAAAAAATATTCTTTATATGAATGATCGTCTATGAATGTATATTTATAAGAGGTAATACTTAGTATATACCATAAACATTTATATCAAAGACGTATACACTTAACCCAAATTTCTTGTTGTAGTTTGAACATTTTCTTCATTTATTTCCTTTCAGAACACGTACACTTTAAGATACCACAAAAAACAAAAATGAAGCTGAATGTCTTGATGATTGCTATAGCAATTCTAAAAGTAAATTTTACTTTTTCCTTAGCCTTTCATAGTAAGTATATGATTCTTTTTCCAATTTTTATTATTTTTTTTTTGTAAGGGTTCATTTAGAATTTTTGGTTTTATTAAAAATAAGTTGAGTGCAAATTGACAATGTGACAATGTTATGATGAGTGAAGTAGTAGAGTTCGGTAAAATGGAAACATTTATTGAATGCAAAATAAGTTAATATGGGTAAAAAGAATTTTTTTTGTTGAAAATAACGAGAAAAATAAAATTGGGTGTTAAACTGACCTCATAATCAAACATTGTCACGCATTGTTTGCATAGGTTGTTATATTTTTTTTTGCCATAATTTTCCAATTTCAATGTTTTTTATTAAATGAAGGTAAATTGCTTTTGGGGTGCCTTTTTATGCTTACTGAAGCATATATTGCCGTAGAAAAAAAATTTGGTTTAAAACTAATTTTTTCTGTTGGTTTTTTTTGTGTTATATAAACACATCACAAAACTCACTTTCACAAACATCAATTTATTGAAACATTTATATTGTTAAAGAATTAAATAAACAAAAATGTATTCCATGGTTAAATTTGAATTCCATCGAATTTTTAATCACGAATTTATAAAAAAATATTTAAATCTTGTTTGTTTACAAATGTTGTTTGACCGAATTGAAATCTGATTTTGGCTAAGTTGGGAATGTAAAGTGTAAAAATGGGACTGAAATTTTACGATGTTAAAAAGTTTTTTTTATCGTTCATTTCATGATGATACGATAAAATCTGACCGGGAATCACTTAAAATAGATAATACTCGTTTCCTCTACGATGTCCACTACCGTTTTCAGTTTCTGCAAATTTTCTAAGGTAACGTTTTTATCGCAGTTTTTCAGTTTTTAAAAAACAAAAAAAAAAAAAACTTTAAAAGAAGTGATTTTTGAAAAGTCATATTTCAAATATTTAAAGTAGATGGGCTATTTCAAAGATTTAAAACGCATATGAAAGCTTTGATTGTTTTCTTTGTGATTTGTAATGAAAAAGAACTTTTTTTTTTTTTTTGCAAAAATGCATTAATAATGCAAAAGCAAATTTTTGAATTCATTTTAAAATTGTTTCTCCCGCATCGCTTTTGAAACGTTGTCAGTTTTTACAAATCTATAATTTTTGGAGTAAATAAAAACTTCAACTTTTTTTGGGACCAGAATTCTAACTTCACTCGAAAAAAAGTCAGTAAAGTCAGCAATATGTTTGCTAAGAGAATCCTTGCGAAAATATTGCTAATATTAGCAAAACATAAATAGAGACGGAGGAGATTAGAAAAATAAACAAAAATCTAAAAATAGAATATTTGTGTTTCTTAGAGATAATCTGACAATTATAAGACACAAATATTAATATAATTTTAAATTGAAAAATCACTGATAACACCTGCCCAAAAACAGACAGAAACTAGGCTAGTCTGATTTAAAAATTAATAGTGTTTATAATTTTTAGAGACCCAAAAACGTTTATTCTTCTTTTTAACCTCAACCTTTCTAAATTAAATTTGCCAAATGCATATTAATTAAAAATTAATTGCTACTGTCTATATGACGTTAAAATATCACTGTACTAAAATTTGCTTAATTTAGCTAAATTTTTGCTGAACTTGCCAATTTTTCTGCAAGAATCTTCCCAGCAAAAATGTAGGTGACTTTACTTTAAGTGTATTTTTTTTTTTTAATATTTTTTTTCATAAATAGGTTCCATAGAAAAATACATTTTTTTTTTGGTTTTTTGGGATTTCAAATTTTTTTTATAATTAGATTAAATATTGACGATTTTCGGTTAAAAAATCACGTTTTTTAAATGCATTTTAAGTGCAAATGCGATTTTTTAATGAACCCTGCTTTTAAAATGCATTTTTAAAAAGAGACACTATTTCTGTATTTCAAATCGTAAAGTAGACAACTATAGCCTTTACACGATGTTTAAATTACCCGGCTAAAAATGTTCATATATGGATCCATAAAGTTTTAACAGATGTTTGTACATTAATTGTATTTAATTTTAATCACTTATTGACAGGCATGACTACTTTTAAGTAAGGGAATGTTCGCTTATATGGTCCTGGTTTTTTTTTTTGGCTATATACAAAACTAAGTGGAATATTCCAAATCCAAATACATCAGCTTATATACCAACTGTTTTGCATTTTTAGGCTTTTCTTGTGACAACTAATACAACAAATTTATATAACAATTTTCGAAACAACTCGAAAATTATATAAGCTAACATTTTCGCCTACACAAAACCTTCGTTAAAAAACTCTATAAAAGCAGGAGCTGATTTTTTTTATTTTTTGTTTTTTGGGCGTTGTGGTGTAATGGTTAGCACGTTGGACTGTTACCCAGATGGTCCCGCGTTCCATTCCCGGTGACGACAATATGTATGAGTTTTCTATCACTTATATGTATCGCTGCGCACACCTTCGGTGTTCCCATAGCACTTAACCCCACCGAAGTAAAATAATGAATCAGGGCTATGAAACAAAAAGCTTCAATAAATTCGCCAACTCTACATCAGGTGGCGAGCAACAACTGTTCTATCATCATCTCGCGCAACCACAGTGTTGCCATGTTTGAAGCCCTTCATCTTTCACCACCTTTCATCTCTCCACTATCCCCTTTTTAAAGAAAGCAACACATTAATTAATAGGAAGAATTTCCTGAGTGTTGCTTCTTTAAAAAAAAAAATTACTAGTTTTAAGTAAGGGAATGCTCGCTTATATGGTATTGCTATATACAAAACTAAGTGGAATATTCGAAATTTAAATACATCAGCTTATAGCCCACCTGTATTGCATTTTTAGGCTTTTCTTGTGGCAACTAATACAACAAATTTATATAACAATTTTCGAAACAACTCGAAAATTCTATATTAGCTCACATTTTCGCCTACACTAAACCTACATTAAAAAAAACACTATAAAAGCAGGAACGGATTCAGGGGGCGGGAAACTGGGACATTTCCTCCTCCCAAAATTAAATTTTGTCAACACAAAAGTATAAGGGAGAATAGAAAATTTATTAAAAATACTCTAACTTCCCTCCGCAAAACCTTTTCCTGTATCCGGCCAAAAATTGTTATAAAATGTTATACAATTAACTAAAAACTGTATTTAAATGAAAATTTATTTATATTTTGTTTATTAAACCTTTTATACACAGAAAAATTATGGCCAAAAATATCTAATTACTCGATTGTTTGAATATCTATTGGAATTTAAACAATTTTTTTAACTGATTCAATTAAAAAATTTATTGAATTTTCTAATATATCCATACAGTGTTGACAACATGTAAACAAGATTTTATAAAATTTGGCAAACTATTTTTTTTTTATTTTATTTACATTAAATAATCAAACAAAGGTTTAATTATATCAATATATTATTTAATTTGTAAATAAAAAGAAAAAAAAATCGCAAATGATTAACTTTTAATAAGTTGAATAGTTTACCGATTTCTAATACACGCAAAATCGTAGTTATTTCACTAGAGTTTGCAACACTCTTTTTGTTGAGATATTCGTGTACGCACGAAAACTTAATTCAGTTTCGTGTTTTATCTGTGGTAATAAAAGTGCACATGTGGACTTAAATAAACCTTATCGAAAAAGGACAATTAAACTATCATTTTTGTAAATAATTAAATTTTCAATAAGTATAAGTGCCATTAAACTATCATTTTAAAGTTGTGTGTGATTTTTTTAAGAAAGCAATTCAATTACAAGAAAAAGTTCAAGACAAGACAAGCAAAACAAAAATTTTGTCTTTACTTTTATTTGTTTTCTTATAATACATTTTTATATTAAAAAGCTTTAATTTTATTATAAATAAAATTTCAATTTAATTTACAAACCTACATTTCTTTTTTTATTTAAAGGGGGCATATAAAAAAATACGAGTTTTCAATTAAAACTACCATTGTTTTCTTCTCAAGTTTCAATTAAAGTTTTAATCCATTTAACTAAACTTTTTAATTGAGGTTGTAAAGAAAAACAATAACTCTTTTAATTGGTATTATTATTATTTTAATTGAAAGTGTTTTAATAAACTGTCTGCAAATTTTTTAGTTAATACTATCATTTCAGTGGTAGGTGCAAAATCAATTAAAATATTAATTGATTCAATAAAATTTTTAATTGAAACCCATTTTTAGTTTTTTCTGTGTATGTCGTTTAACACTGCCTTAGGGGGTTAACATATGTAATCGCAATAGAATGATGCATTTTTTTGATAAAGCTAAAGCTTTTTCAACTGAAAAGATAATTTTAGCAATTTTTAAATTCTCGATTCCGGAAATTTTTTCGGGAGTCACACATATTAAATAGTAGTTTTTAAAAAACATATTTCTTAAGAAAATTTTCCTTGAAAAAATATCGAGGAAAAATATTTTTTGTTTAAAATTAAAAATATTAATTTTTATAAAGTAGTTATTTGTGTTTAAAAATTAAAAAAAAAACATGAAACATTTTCATACATGGCGATAAAATTGATATATTTAAAGCACTTGTAGGACAATTTGTAGCCTTGTGTATTACGATAAAGGGTGTTTTTTATACAGGTATATAAATTGGCAACACTTTTTTAACTGGCGGCCATTTTGTCAGCTGTCAAGTGATTTATGTTTAGTTTGGTTTGACATTCCAACACGAATAGACTGACGCCTGAACAACGCTTCCAAATTGTGCAAATTTATTTTGAAAATCATGGTTCTGATCGTATTTTGTTTAGCGATGAAGCTCACTTTTGGTTTAGTGGATACGTCAATAAACAAAACTGTCGTATTTGAAGTGATGATAATCCTCAAGTGCATGTTGAGACACCGTTACGTCCAGAAAAACTGACTGTTTGGTGTGCTTTATTGTTAGCATATATATATGATGTTTATATCAACAAAGTGGAATCATTGGTATGTACTTCTTTAAAAACGATGCAGTCAATGGTGACCGCTATAGAGCCAAGAAAACTGACTTTTTCACTTCATCAATTGAACAACCTTGATGTGCAGGAGCTGTGGTTTCAACTAGACGGCGCAACATGTCCCACAGCTCGTGCCACAATTGATTTGTTGAAGGAAACGTTTGGTAACCGCATAGTTTTACGTTTTGTACCCGTGAATTGGCCTCCAAGATCGTGCGATTTAACGCCGCTGGACTATTTTCTGTGGGGATATGTGAAGTCGCTGGTCTATACCGAAAAGCCCGAAACGATTAACCACTTGGAGGACAACATTTGAAGCTTTATTGCCAATATACGGCCACAAATGTTGGAAAAAGTCATCGAAAATTGGACCTCCAGATTAGACTACAACCGAGCCAGCCGTGGCACATATGCCAGAAGTCATATTTAAATTATAAGTCCAGAAGATTATCTGTCGAATAAAGTAAATTTCATGTCAATTTAAAAAATTCAGCTTTGTTTTATTCCATTTCAAAGTTGTATACCTCTATAACAAAACACACTTTCTGAACTTTTTGTTGGCATATATAAACAAATCTATGCTTCCATTCATGGCATACATCTTTATACATGCTGGTATATGAAACATACATATGCTCATACATGAAATCATGCATGTTCATATATTACCATATATTATCAGTTTCTCCTGGGTTATTAGAAATCCCTGCTTTGATGGCTTTTATTGTTTCTTCAGTGACCTACTGTGGAATGACGATTTAGTTTTAAAAGTTTTAGCTGCCCAGGTGAAAAAGGCATCGTATATGAACATATATGATCATATATGGGATTGTATATGATCATATATGGGTATAACTGGTCATATATGTTCATATATGGTTCGATATATGACCATATATAATCTCATATATTTCCATATATGTTCGGATCCGAAATTTGAGGGTATATGGTCGTATATGATAATATATGTTCATATATGCACATATATGCTCCATATATGCTCATATATGATCATATATGACCATATACCCTCAAATTTCGGATCCGAACATATATGGTCATATATTGAACTATTTATGGACATATATGGCCAGCAAATTGTTTGCCAAACTGAAAATTTAGTTGTAAAGTTTAAGCGTTTTTTTTTTTAAACGACTGGACTTAAAATTTTCCTACAAAAATTGGATTTATTAAATCCAAAAACGAAGTCGAATTTATTAATCGGGGTTTTCACATAGCAAAAAAAATATCAATACATGAAACACCCTTTAAATGCGATGACTGAAAAAATTATGAATGAAAGTTTAAAGAGAAACAAAAACATTGTAAAACTAAAAAAATAAATGTTTTTCTTAATTTTTTTTTTTTGTTTTAAATACGTTAAGAAAAAACTTTACAGAATGTAATTTAATTAAATGCAATTGTTGAATATTGAATTTTGGAGCGAAATATATCAATTGTGCAAAAAATATAATTTCAAGTGAATAAATTGAAGCTGCAGACTGGTCCACGCTCTTTTATATAAAATATAATTATAACTTCAAACTTATAATAAAGTCCTGCATCATTGAATTTAATATAAAAAAATTATGGTGAAAGAAGTGTCGTATAGAAAAACCTTGTTATAATAGGTAGAAGCTAATTTCACCTATCGATCACTACACTCAAAAAAATATTTGCCAACTAATTGGAAGCATTTCAACTAATAAAGTTTTTTAGAAAAAATTGTGTGAAAACTAGTAGCATTTTTCCAAGGTTTTTCTCGTTTCTACTTAATGTATGAATAGTTTGAAATTAAACAACTTTATAAGTTGAAATGCTCCTAATTACTTGGCAAAGATTTTTTTGTGTGGATGTGTCCTACATTTTGGATTTATTAAAACCAAGTGATTAAAAATTTTTTTTTTTGTTTTTTTTTTTGTCCAAACTTTTTCCGCAACATCTTTTGCATCCGCTATATAAAATTCCTTCTTTGGAAGCTGCGAAAGGTAACCAAGGTAATGGGTTTCGTCAACCATTATTAATTAATTAATTTAATTAATTTTTTTATATACAATGTCCTGTTTAACTTGTCTGATTCTAATACTGTAATTTATAAGATATTGTATCTTGTTGTATTAGAAATTCAAATTTAATAAATACAAATACAAATTATCAAAAATCATATTTTGCTACAAACTTACGACTCAGTGGCTTGTGTCTCGTTCTTTGGCCTCCTCATTCTTTCTGGAGTTTCTTTTTGCACTTCGTAAGCTTTTAATCTTTCACTTTTTTAACTTTTCTCACCAACAACTCTGAACAGTTGGCTTCACTGGGGATTTTCTGTTTGATAGGCAAGGTCTTTAAAAGATCCACTATTTTCTTGGCATTATTTGGAGCAGAAACATACTCTTTAATATCGGATTGCTGATTTCTATTAACAATGTTAGGGCCATTATATTTTTAACAACGACAGATCACGTATTTCGTAAAGCCTTTGATTTTTTAGCACTTACTTTATTAGTACAATCTGAGTTTCTTTGTAAATTTCAATTATTTTTTCTCTTAATTTTTATAGATTATACATTTATTAGACCTACATTTATTTGAACTACCCGTAAGTAATCGTTTTGATTGATACTCTTTACACACAATTTAGGTATATTTTTAATGCTCCCTTGATAAAAAATATATTTCATTGGAAGTATGTAAAAGAACTTACAAAGTAAAATGCGTGCACTAGTTACACTGATATCACTCGAAATACCTGCTGTAGCCCATTAGGGTATAATCCCATACGTTAAATTGAAATTGGGCTCTTAGCAATCGGACGATAATATAGCTCCTGTATTCAATTTAACCAATATATTTTAACTAACTCTTCTGATTGAATCGTATCAAATTGTATTAAACTCAATGTTATTTATTTAATCCAATTATATACAATTGTATCCACCATTTTTTGGATCAAATTCAATCTGATTGAATATGTAAAAACATTATTTTAGATATTGCACCATATTTAAATTTTTATTCGGAGTGTCACTTATTTTTCCCTCCTTTAGATTTATTAAAATCTACATGTTCGACTCACTCGTCTTGGAAATCAATAACTGGAGTTGTAATACGTAGTGTTGAAATGTGTTGAAATAAACTGGCCACAATACTCCTTTTAATTTTCATTAAAATTTATATCATTCTTGGAAATGTGTTCTCTTTACATCGTTTGTTGATGTTAATGAAGTGCAATAACAACTGACCAAGTTGTTAAAATATGAAAGAAACATTAAATATAAGTTGATATTAACTTGCCATTGGCCTACAAGTTACACAAACTACTCTTATAAGTCATGAACACCTATCTGATATTTTACACTAGAGGTTTAGGTTTTCTTCTTGCACACCACACACAAAGAACGGATTCATTGTGTCAACCGAATGCTGGTACACTCAAAAAAATAAGTCAGTATTTAGTTTATATTTGTTCAGCACTGTTTTGAGCTAATGTTTTACTAAAATTTGACTAATGTTTTACTAATTTATTTTGCAAAAAAAAAAATTGTGGAAATTAGCACATTAATAGTGTGAATGACAACCAGATTGAAAGATATACGCAGAATGAAGTAGATGTCGCGTCAAGATATAGTAGAGACTAGGAAAATGATATTAAGAAGTACAATATTTGAAAAATAAAATGAAAAAATCAACCGTGTACTATTTTTGTATCTCTTTTTCACATATAATAATAAAACAAAATGACGCCAGCAATGTGTAACGTATACATATAAATTGCGGATAAAAAAAAACTTAAATTTTGTGTAGTCACCGGTTTGTCAAAGTAATTCCTCCTACTTTCTGAAATATCAAAGTGGGATTTTTCAAAATTTGACCCTATGGGTCAAAAGTCGGGACATCACAATTCGTTTTAGAGGTATGTTCCTTCGGCAAAGTTTCTTATTTTGATCCCTGGAATACGATTTTCCTTGTACGTTGAGCAATTTTTAAATCGACCCGCTCTACTATACATATACGGCAAAAAATACTAAGCCGATGATCTGTCTTGTAATTGTCAGTGTAAATTAATTAATTCAATGTTTAAGGATTTTATAAAAGTTGTGGCTATCGAATTAGATTAGAAATATATTTTTTTGAATAAATTGGTTAGGAAAGCTGATTTATAAAAATATAAATGACATTCAATTAGTTATGCTTTAAAATTATTAATCATAAACAGATATTACTTTACAAATACAATTGATTTGATGCTACTGACATCAAAATAATATTGTAATAATAAGTAAAAAGTTTAGTTCTGATAGTTTAATTTTCTGTGTGTACAATATCAACCTCATCAGAAACTTCATCTTTAGTGTTCTTTAGTAAAATGAACAACATAACTCCAACTAATAATTAAGTAGGCCAAAAGGGCAGAGAAGTCATAATTTTTGTGAACATATATGTGTGTACGTACTTCCGTATCGTCCATTGCCGCACAGGATGTTTTCTGTTAAAAACATTAAAATTTATTTACGACAACAAGGAATGAAAGGACATTTCAGAATTATGTCAATGTTATTTTTCATTTTCTTCAATCAACATTTTTTTATTAAAAGTGTTTATAATGGAGTAAATTAAGGAATTTTATATGAGTGTGGTTTAAATAAAAAAAAAAAAAAATATTAAAGAAGTTAAACATTAATTTTGAATTAGTTTTTAATTTAATTTTTTTTAAGGTTTGCTTTTGAATATTAGTAGAGATGTAGAGATAGTTTTTTGGACGAGTTTTAATAAAATTTTTTTACTAAAGTAACGAAGTTTTCTGCACAATATGAATGAAAAATTTCTTAAACTTTATGAAAAAGCTTAATAACTTTATTGAAACTATTTTTAATGGGACTTTTTCTTTAGTCGTATGAAATTTTTAATGAATAAAATAAAATTTTTCATTAATATTTAAGAAAAACTGCATTAATTTAATGAAAAGCTTAAATTGACGAATTCCAGTAACATTTCCTAGATCTAATGCAAAAGTTTATTGATATCATGCAAATAATTGTCTCAGTGCAGAAAATTCCGGAAATGTGAAAAATACGTTTTATGTGAAATACCGAGTAAAAATATTTATATATTATCTTATATTATTTAAGACAACTATGTCTAGTTTCATATTGTTTTATATGACACAATATATAAAAACAGATTTGTTGTGCCAACCGTATATGTTGACAACAGAATTTTGGTAGTCACGGATAATTTTTGGTAGTCATGGAGAGAATTTTGGTAGTCAGTTTTAATGAAATTTGTTCACTAAACTAATGTTCACTAAACTAAACAATGTGTATGAATAATTTTTTAAAGTTTACCAAAAATCTTCGTACTTTCAATGAAACTATTTTTAGTGAAGCTTTTTCATAAATCGTATGAAATTTTAAGAAATATAATAAAATTGTTCATTAATTATTTATGAAAAACTACATTCATTTATTGAAAAGTTTTAATGAACGAATTCCAGTAACATGTCATATATCTAATGCAAAAATTCATTGATATCATGCAGATAATTCTCTCAGTGCAGAAAATTTCTGTAAGGTGAAAAATGCGGGATCCCGAGTAAAAATAGTTATATATTCACCCCTATCGTGAATAATTTTTTCCCTCGAATTGTTTTTCCTTTCATCACTCGTGAATAAAAGTTCCCTCGAAATTTGCTCCCTTTGTCTAATCATTCACTCGTGATTAGCATAATACAATTTCAAGGGAAATTCACGATACCAATTTTCACTTGAGGAGGACTGAAAATTACATGGGAACAAACATTTTCCTTTTTATTCACCGATAGGGGTGATTATCTTATATTATTTAATACAACTATATCTTGTTATATATTGTTTTATTATGTCGCAATTTATAAAAATATATAATTTTTGTTTTACGAACAAAGTTATATTGCGCCATATCTAAATGAACCTTCCAAACCCCCCTCGGGCGGCAATATGACTACACAAAATAGAAAACTTTTTGCATATAAATTGAGTGCTCGCCATTTTTGTGTTTCCTAAGCCGATAACATACTTACATATGTGGGTTATTTGTAATACTTAAATAGATACTTCCATTTGAAAATGTGAACTTCCAAATTTGGTCTGAATCAGGTCCAGTTTTTAGCGGGACGAAATCGGGGGACAATTTCTTTTTTAAAATATTTGTTATTTAACTAATCAAATTCTTGATTAAATAAAAAAAATTAATGAAATATCTTGTTCCACTTAAAAACTACATTCGTTTGAAGTAGAAATTAAAAAAAAAAAAAAAAATTTTTGCGATTTTTTCCCCAAAAAGCACCAACAGTCTTTTACATCTAGATAAATATTTTCTTTGTGAACACATAAACTGTGCACACTATTCTGAAAGGTCTTTTAAAACAAAACGAGTTGTGGTAAGGAATTTTGGATTTGTATATACTTTTTCCCCCAGCCTCTTCAAAATTTCCAAATTTTTAAGGTAACTATCAACTTTAGTCCACGGTTAAAAATTTGCGTGCCTCCACTCAGATAGTGACAGCGGTTGTAGATACTCCAACATATATATACCTCTATATTGGATTAGACTCTTCTTATGTAAAAAATTCCTTTTTTAGAAATTTTATTTTTATTTCTGGGAATTGTGGGATTGATTACATGAAATCATAAATTCGAACATAAATTTAACATTGTTTACTTAAAATTGGATGTAAGTCCAAAAAATCATGTTATTATGTATTGCAATAGCTTTTTTTTATTTAATCAAGAATTTGTTTAGTTAAATAACCCATATTTTAAAAATCCTCGATTTTGTCCCGCTAAAAACTGGACCTGAGTCTGACCAAATTTGGAATTTCACAATTTCAAATGTGAATATCTCTAGAACTGTTAGAGATAACCCGCACATGTAAGCATGAAGATTACAAATATGTTAATTTTTTGAAATTCGGATTAAATACAGAAAAATGGCGAGCACTCAAAATTGTATATGCAAAAAGTTCACTATTTTGAGTAGTCATATTGTCGCCCCCAGGGGGCCTGGAAGGCTTAAGGTGAAAATTTAAGATTGATATTAGGTCACTTATGCCTGTTACATTTTACATTGCAATCGAACTACTAAGTAAGAAGTGGCCGAATTATTTCCAAAAATGTTGTGTGATATATCCCACTGTGTAATGTAAAATTAATTAAATACACACTGTGCGTATGAGTTATTAATATTTCATAATAACACTCATACGTCTCGGTGGTCTTTTTGTCATGGTTAACCTCTTCGGAAATCAATATAAACAACAATATTTAAACAATTATACAAAAACAAATAAATTCTTTATTAAAAAATTCTTCTGCAATAAAAAAAAGACACAGTACGAAATATTTTTCTAAAAATTATAATTTAAAATTTTATCTACCATGACAACCCTGGCACAATGGGGAATATTGAACATTTTTTGAGCAAACTTGCCTACAGCCTACAGTTACAAACGAATTAAAAAAAAATTACAATTTAAAAAAATAGCTGACTAAATTCGATAACGATTCCTTTTGACCGATTTTTAAAAATCATTCATCTTATGTTCTTAACAAATCGTAAAATTTATCGAAATCACCATATATTTTATATTTCTGGTATAAAAAGTTTTAAAATTGTGGGATATAAACGAAATGTATCTCAACTTTTAGGTAATTTTATATTTTATATATAACACAGTTAAACGCATCGGACATGCGACTAATCAATTTTGATAGATTTTAGGAAGTAGATCACGAACGTGTACACCAAATTTTAATATAAGCTCCGGTTTTTGAAGTATTCGCGACTTTAACTTAAAAAAAAAAAATAACGTTTTCTCTTTAAAATTTGTATTATTTCATATACCTCAATAAAAAAGAATAACTTTTAATATGGTTTTAAAGTATGGGCCAAATTTTTTGAAAATCTATTTTTAGACTCATTATTTTCTCTAGTAAGCACAACTACTTATTTTTTAATTTTCTGTAAGCTGGTAAGTAATGACATGTTGTGCAACCAAGTCATTTATATTTTTATCTATAAAGTATAAAATGTCGATCTAGCTCAGATAGTAGAGCGCTTAACTGACAACCAGGAGGCGTAGGTTCGAATCCCGTGACACATTTTATTAGAAAAAAAAAATTCAATAAGAAAATATTTTTTTTTATTATTAAATTTAGTTGTTTTGAAAATTTATTTTTAGACTCATTATTTTGTCCATACTGGTAAGCATTTTCTTATTTTATTTTTTGTTAGGTGTTCAGTAATTATATGTAATTGTTTTGCGCGACATCGCCATAGTATAGTAATGAGATTTGAAATGAATATGAAATATGAACTTATATAGCCACTTAAGTGATAATGTCTTTTTACACTGGACGAATACTACACTCAAAAAAAAAGTTTGTAAAGTCAGCAAAAAATTTTTCTGTGTCAGCAAAATTTTAGTCAGGAGGGTGCTTGCAAAAAAGTTGCTAATGTCAGCAAAATCAGCGAGCTGATTTTTAGCAACAAAATTAGTAGATTCAGCAAAAGTTTTGCTAACACTTAGTAGATTAGAAATAAAAAAGCCTTGCTAAAAATTAATAAATTTTTTGCTGAATTTTAGTAGACTGAAAAAAACGCAAAAAATTTGTAGAAAAATTGTAATTTAGTTAATTTATTTGCTGAAAATCATAAAACATATTTTTGTGATTCTTTTAAAAATAATTTACAATAATTGCGAAATATAAAAATTTTCATTTTCCAACATTGACCACATGAATTAATTTAATATCTGAAAATATATAGAAATAAATATATATAATATAAAAAAAAATTCTTTCATTTACTTACATCAATGATTGTCTAAATGATGCTATCTTTTAAAGGACGCAACTGCCGAAGATAATTATAGAAACGAAACGAAAAAATAAACAAACACAAACGAAACAAAAAACAACCCTTTTTTTGCAATAGAAAAGGGAACCATAAAAATCTACCTAAGATGTGTGTCTTTGTCTTTCGCTTTACTCTGTCTACATGTCTGTTGTAAATAAAAACAATTTGTTTTGTGTTTTATTTTCCGTTTCTTTGCATAGAGCGGATTAAACGCTCCCGATGGTGTTAAGCAAAGAATTTATTTTATTGATTGAAATCGAGCTTAATTTATAGTACATAATTGCTTACTCGACATTTCTAAATACAGTGGAAAGTGTAGCAACATACTAGGTACTTTTAGTTAGATTGTTAGTACAAAACAACGATCAATGTACAATATCAGAAGGGTCGACTGTTAATCAATGTGTACAGTGGATGTTCAACAGTCTGACTGAGCATTCTCAGCTTAGAATGTTTGTAACCACAGCAGTCGTCGTACAATGTAATAAGTGTTGATCGTTGTGTAATATGATCCTTTATACTTAAAGAACTTGAAAATATTCTTGTAGGTATTAGTCGCATACAATTCATGCTAAACATGCTACACTGTATATGTTTGCTTGCAATTTGACCACACTAGATTGTTTATCTATAAACATTTAGTTTAGAAATACATATTAAATTTAAATATTTTATTTTGTCTTTTATTTAATTAATAGACAATTATTTTCACAAGCCGGTGACAACGCAAAATTTAAGTTGTTTTAATCCTCAATTTTGTTTTATGTATGAAAAACAGATACAAAAACTTCCATGGTTGATTTTTTTATATGTCTTATTAGAGTTCCTATTCTATACTACATATTGACATGCCGCGACATCCACTTCATTCTGCGTATATCTTTCAATCTGGTTGTCGTCCACACTATTAATGTGCTTATCAGCACAATTTTTTTTAGCAAAATTAATTAGTAAAACATTAGTATATTAGTAAAGCATTAGTATAAAACAGTTAAGTGCTGAATAAGTATAACAAAAATTTTAGCTGAAAACACGATTTTAGCAAACAATTTTGCTAAAAAATAGTATACCTGATTTACAAGACGTTTTACTAACTTTTCTACTAACTTAATTTTTTGAGTGTAGGATATAGCTATCGCAACATTTTCGGTATCGCCCTTTCGTGGGAAATATAGTATTATATAAGCTAAGAAATTATGTATAATATCACTCCGACTAGTTGCTGAGCTTTTTAAAATTGTCAAAATTAAATGTTTTCAGAAAAAAATGTTGCTGTCCAAGCCAACTGTCCAGCTTAAAAATTGTATATCACAGCAATGTCAAACTAACAGTATTTGTTCTCCTATATGAACTAAACGACTTTTACGATTTCTTTAAAAAGTGGGTGGGTGGCATTGTTAAATATTGAAAAATTACATGCTTATTTCTAGTTTAATATTTATAGTAATTTAACTGATGCTCGCATATTGATACTAAAAAATTTACTAACAAAATATTTTTTATGCAGAATTAAAAGAAATCATTTTTTACAAATTTTTTTTCGATTTTTTTATTTATATTTTTAGGAGTATACGTTTTTTTTTTTGTGGTCCAGAAAGTTAAATTGTTTAATTAGTATTAGTTGTGTAGAAAATATTTGTTAAATCTTATTCTTCATCATCTCGTAAGTAGGCGTATGAGCAATAAATAATGCACACAATAAATTAGATCATATGTATAGGTATCATTAGAAAGGTATGTTTTTTTTTTAAATTTACGATTTTGATCAACTATTATTGTTACGATTATTGTAGTTGGTACTATTTCTAAAAGTTATGTGATGCGAATTTGTTAAAATAAATCGGAAATCTTTAACCTGTGGCGCCCTGCGAACAAAGTTTTCGAATTTTGGAAAATATTCTTAAATTGCTTTGAAATATTATATGCTGCAACACTTAATTTTTAATTAATATTGGCTTGCTGAATACGAATATTTTCAAGTATTTGAAATCAAACTAACGGGTTTCGAGATATTGCGACATGATTTTTTACTAAAGATGGCGTTTTTCCTCCTTTTTAGAAATGTTTTATTTTTGTACTTTAATTTAAACATAATTATGTCAATATTTATTAATGGATAACTTGTTAATTTACCTACAAATATCTCGAAAAAACGGAATATATAGTAAATTGGTTATGCTTTAAATTTTGATTTTTAATAGTTATGTGATGAATTTTAAAAATATAATTTCTAATTTCAGAAATCTTGTGTACTATTTAAGTGTAAAAACAAAAAATTGTAAGATAATATTTTAAATTTTGTAGAATAGAGGTTAAAGACGTAATTTTTAGAGAAAATCATATCGCAATATCTCGAATGTCACTTTAACATGGCGTTGTAATTTTAGGTGACGTATTTTGCCATTTCAGCTGGTGTTATATTCCAGGCCAAATCCGAAGGTTATGCCACCTAACCGACCTAAAGTAACGTACCACGTAACTAACCTTAACAGTTGCGACAGAGAGTCAGATCTATATTGTACTTTTTGTGACATGCCGCCGAACTAACCTAAAATGGACTGGAGCAAAACCAGTTACATTTTATCCTATTTACAAAAAATCGATAATACAATCTGAGAAATAACCAAAGCATAACATTTTTTTTTTCGACTTTTTCGATATTATTAGAGGCCATATTATTAGGATATTGTCCTAACAATTAATCTATAGTGTTTTTTTTTTTGTTTTCAAATTTATTATTTGACCCTTTCAGGAATGTGCTGATAGATCTATTTCGGAAATTTTCTAGGTTCCCATCATCAGAACACGTTTTGAAAGAGGTATTTTTTGATCAATGGTGATAATCTTTAACTTCGAGCTCATATATTAGTTCTCATGTAGTGAGTAAACTAATTTATATGAATGTTTGATGTTTGGCATGGAATTGTTACTTCTTTCAAAACATTTTCTGATGATTGGAGCCTAGAAAATTTGAAAACAAAAAAACTCTATAGATTATTTTTTATGACAATATCCTAATAAAGAAATATAGAGTATGACCGCGAACTTGAATAATTTTCATTTTCATTGCACAATTAAAGGTCGAAAAAAACATAATTTTTATTTTTAATAAAAATTATATCAAACTTGTATAAAATAAATATTTTAGTATGCAGTAAATGTGGTCTGACACTCACAGAAATATGTAAGGATAACAAAACAACTGCTTTGTTTACAAAAAACCTAAATGACATAGAAAGAACAATAGATTTTGAAGAGTGGAAAATCAAACTGTGAATAAAGCCATTAAAATAAGAAATTTATCCAGCAAAATTAAATGTTTTTGTGTTGTATATAAATATCTAAGACCTACAAGAGTGTTTACAAAGATTTCAATACATTTTACCATTTAAGCATCACATTTAGCACATTAAGAATTCATACTAAGATATGATCTTATCAAGCATTATACCCAAGATTGTCGTTTTCCATTCTTTTTTTTATTTAAAATTATTTAAAATTTTAATTTTTTGCATAAATAAGCTTAAGTTGGAGTGATAAGAATCGCAAAAAAGACTTTAAGCACTTTTTTCAAATATATGCTGAAATTGACTGCAAGAATTAGTGACTAAA
This sequence comes from Delia radicum, assembly GCA_021234595.1. Classification (NCBI taxonomy): domain Eukaryota; kingdom Metazoa; phylum Arthropoda; class Insecta; order Diptera; family Anthomyiidae; genus Delia; species Delia radicum. The sequence goes on from CM037852.1 coordinate 128,123,268, forward strand.
CTTAAAAATGAAGACGCATGGGTACGTATCCTTTGGGTGAGGTGATCTCATTTTGGGATATAAATTGTAAATTTGTAAGGATATTTTAACTGTATAACACTGAGAAGCTCAATCTTATTTTTAAAAAATAAATTTTGAAATAGAAAATTTTTTTGCAGTTTTATTAGTTTTTTGTTTTTATATACGAGTACATCAAGAATATTTTTATGTTATTTTCATTACTATAAAGAGCTGTCAACCTCCGTATATTTACAAAAGTAAATCAAATCAAACATATTAGTTAGGTTGATACTAGTATTTCGAATTGGCTAAAGATCTCATAAGAACCCGAAGTTTTAGAAAAGCTAGAGCCTCCATAATAGGCAGAGCTTTATCAAAACACCTATTAATCATAAAATTCTTGTCTTCCTAGTAATCAAACACGTGGTTACGTCCTTTTCCTAACAAGCATCATGACTTTACTAAACTTTGAAGGCCAACAATTTTCTATTTATGTAAACAAATTTTAGTTTTTACTCTCGCTCAAGTAATATTTTGTACAGCATATTATTAAGAGCTTTATCAAAGTCATGTGCAGTTTGAGCACGAGAAATTCTCAAGACGGAAAATGTATTGGATTAGGAAGAAAACAGATATGACAGCTTTTTTTCTCCACCATGGCTGTAAATATCGGTTACTTAGAAAGGAGTTATAGTATAACATAAATAACACGTTTTTAAACGATATTTCAATTACTTCAATTAATTTTCATAATATTTCAACAACTTTTGGACTTGTAAGATATGGTAATTTTGTTCTACGAAGAAATAAATCCAAAAATAACAATTATTCCACTCATCATGCAAAATGTTTTTATGTATTATATCGATCATAAATATGTCAATACAGTGTTGGGTGGAACGGCTAACACTCGCCAGTTTTGTTTAAAGCGCTGTCGTTACTCAACCAATAGCTTTTTTTTTTTTTGAAAAAATTATTTTTTATTTAATATTTAACACAGCTTAACTTTAATTTGTATGCCTAAAACATAAAGGATCTCTATTCTTAATATTTCTTTTTTAAGATTTCCAAAGTAACTGAAATCGGCGAAAATTACCCAAATATACAATATATATATATATTTTTTTTTATTTATTAATAATCATATACTTACAAATTATGTACTATTTCCCTAACCGAGCACTAGCTACTATGGCTTTAGGCGCATTGTAGCGAAAACAAACCAGTGCCTCTGGTGGGAATCGAACCCACGACTCCCACACTGATAAGCCAGCACGCTACCAACTAGCCTACCGGAGCGCACTAAGAAATATTATTTATTCTACTAACTTTGAACTTTTTTTAAAAAGTGTAGCTTTTATAAGTTTTTGATTTTTTACAATTTTCGTTATTTTTAAATACATTGAATTTTTTATTTTTTTTGTCTTCTCTGATAATTATATTTAAAAGTGATAGATTTTTTTTGTGAATTACAATCTTATACAAAATTCATCGATTTTTTTTTTAATTTTAATGCATATATTGATACGAAAAGAAGGGATTATTGTAAAATCTTTATAAGCCACATTTTATTGCAAGTTTGCTTTCGCTCTTTAAAGGTTGAAAATATGCAAAAAATATGACTTTTGCAGGACGTTTATACTCTAGTTTCTTGTAGTAAGTGTTTAAGCAAGACTTCTAAAGGATCCGCCATATAACGTTTTTTTCAGCTAGTGCTTATTTCGTGAATGGTAACACTTAGCTCATGTCTGATTTGACAGATAATTAGTTTTATCCTTCCGCTGAACGAATATGGTCCGTATGTTCGTTATCTTATGAAAAAAGTGAAAGAAACTGGCATCCTCATCTATAAACCATCGTTCTGCATAAAAAGATAAGAACAAAAAGATTAATAACTTTTTCCCTATTTTTCTTTTAATTAAAACATACGACTGTCACGACTGTATGTGATCATGGAAATGCTCCAAATTGTATTTAGTATGGAACATATCATTTTTAAAACTTTTGGACTTAATCAAAAAAAAAAAAAAAAGGCTCAACATCACTCCATTTAAAAGTTTTTATAGTAAAAAATAAGTTTTGATGCATTGTCATCTGAGTGCGTGTGTGCATCAAAAAGCTGTCATAAAAAGTAATATGTAATATAAGACTTTGGTGTTTAATATGATACTACTTTCTACCTAGAAACGACCATAAAAGTCTCTTTAGCAAAGCACTCACATACATATGGACTTGTTAACAACAAGAAAAAAACTTAATTTACATTAAGTGCTATATCAACAATTTTTGTTTTTTTTTTAAGTTGTCCCTTTTTGAGATGTGCATCCATAGGAAGGCAATAATAAAGTTTTCCCTCAAACAACAACGTTAGTACAAAAGTGAAAAAAATAAAGCAATATGTAGAAAAAATAGGAGATTTTTCTCCCACCCAGATCCGCTTCTTATTCAGGTTAATTTTGTTCTTCTAATTACGCAAACTGCCTTTTTTTGTTGTAATTTTATGTATTGTTGAGTGCCCTGGTAATGGTGAGTAGGTAAGGCAACAACAATGGTATGAAATAAATGATATTTCCAAGGATAATGCACTACCAACAAAATAATTAACACTAATGTACAAACACAAAACCATATGTTATTAAGAGGGCTCGGAAGTTCATGTAAATACATGTTAGTTGGAGTTAGCTGGAGGACAAAGTTAAGCAAATATCTTTGCGAATCAACAAATTTTGCAACAAAATAACATCGAGTTCGTAATGCATATTTTGCTACAAAGGCGGATGTCCTTGACTTTTTAAATGAAATACAATTTGTTTAGTATAAAAAGTTTTTAGTTTTCAACATAGTCTCCTCTTAGCTTAATTCATATAGTCCAACGTCTCTCCAATTTTGTTATTCTTTCCAAAAAATACTATTTTTCGAGATCCACAAAATATTCATTTGTTTTAGCAATAAATTTCTTTAGGTTTGGAAATAGAAAATACTCACCGGAAGCCAAATCCGGAGAATATTTGGCGGATAAGGTACCAATTCGTAGCAGAATTCATAGAATTTTGACATTGAAGATAATGCACGGGTGCAATCACGAGATGATGATGCCAAATTAGTTCGTTTTTTCTTCAAATCATCATTGAATCGTCCAATAAGTTGGAATAAAATTTGCAGTTTATTGCTTTTCCCTTTGGAAGGTATCGCTTGTTGGCCGAGAAACCAAACTTGGCCTTCTTCGGAGCTGGTTCACCCAGAGAAAGCCATTTTTTTACTGCTGCTTGGTCTCCGCTGTGTTGTAATGGATTCATATTTTATCCACAGTTACAAATAATGGATTGAACTAGAGATGGGCACGTGAGCATAATTTTCCGTGATTCACGTGAACCATTCGTGAGTGTGAGTGAAAACTTATTTTACTCACGTGAGCGTGAGTGAGCGCTAGTAGTAAAAATTTCTTCGTGAGTAAGTGAGCCTCCATGTGCAGAATTTTGCAAAAAAAAAAAATTTCTTTAATTTGATCGCCGATTTAATGTTTTTGCGTTTTTAAAATGCAACAAAATGACAAAATTGCATATTCAGAGCGATTTTGAGTAAAACATTCACAATTTGCCGTGACTTCTACACTTTTTTTTCCGGTAAGATTTTTTTCCGTGAATTTTCGTGATTCATATTTTACTCACATGAGCGTGAGTGAGTGTGAGTAATAAAAAAATGTTCGTAAGTGATTGTCCTTGGGCTCAAATTTGCGTGAGTGAGTGAGTGAGTGTGAGTCAAAATGCACTCACGTGCCTATCTCCAGATAAAACTCATTTCAAACAATCCTTTGAAGTTGTTACACGATTGCGTTTATGGTCAATTGAGAGCAACCGCGGATCGCATCTTGCGGATAGCTGATCAATTAAATCGAAACCACAGTGCCATATGAAATACCTTTAGCATCAGCAATCTAATGCACTTTCTCTATCCGATCGGTCAGCACCATATCGTGATTTTTTTTTCGACATTTTCGATTGTTTTGACCTCAATTGGCCGTTCAGAACGTTTAGCGTCACTAGTGATTGTGCGACCACTGCGAAACTCAGTAAAAAACTTTTTTTTTACCATTAAAGTTCGTAGTGCAAAGCCAAAATAGATGTTACTTATCAAGCCTTTCTATGGATTAAGTGACGGTTTTTCTTTCGCAAAAACTTAAGTTTGATGAGCACTCGAAATTCACTTTACCCAGTTTTACAAAAATTCACAAGGCTCGTATGAATAAATACATATTTTGACAGTTTTTGTTACATATTTTGGTATAAATGCATATAAATGAATTTCGTTAAAATGCATGTTTTTAAGAAATTGTGTTATTATATTTTACTAAAATCAGCTTTTTACAAAATTAATATAACTTCACCTAAAATGCAAAAGGGCGTAACAAAACTTTTTATTTTACACATGAGAAGCAGAAACCGTTGTAGAATTAAAGATATTTTCGATTTAAGCGCCATATTTTCTTCTATTGCTTAAAACACTGTTATAGAATAATTTCTGAAGGATTTTTTTATGTTTAGTTAATAATCTTCGAGTTATGAGTGTTATTTACGCGTTTTTGGTATATGTTTTTTTCAAAAACCAAAATACTTAAATACATTAAACATGAGAAATGGGAAGTAGCTTAAAGTTGTGATTTTTTTTTGTTGAGATATTAGTATATTTCAAAACTAAAATTGACAGACTAATTTCTGAAGGATTTTTTTTTTTTTTTGTAATACTGTTCGAGTTATGATCTCTACGCCTTTTTGGCATGCTTTTTTCTGAAACAAAAAGACGTAACTACATTGAACTTGAGAATGGGGTGTTGTTAATAATTGTGTGTTTTTTTTTTTTTTTTGATATTATTATCTTTCCAAACAATAACTGACAATAAAAACCACAGTCAACTTAGTTATTAAAAAAAAGAGTTGCTTTTATCGCAATTTGCTCTGCGCTCTCCAAAGTGATGGAGACCATGGTTAACCACCATCTTGTGAAATATTTAGAGACCAATTCACTTTTAAATGATCGACAGTATGGCTTCCGTAGTGGTCGATTTACGGGAGACCTGTTGGCGTTTCTATCGGAACGTTGGAGCCGGTCAATCCACCGCTTTGGTGAGAGTAAAGTGGTTGCTCTAGATATTTCTAAGGTGTTCGATCGTGTGTGACACGGGGCACTCGTGACTAAGCTAGTTGCTTTTGGTGTCGTTAATGTCTTCTCTCGATTTATAACGAGTTTTCTCAGAGATCGCACTATACGTGTTGTTTTAGATGGGGTCTCATCAAACGAGTTTCAGCTAAATTCAGGGGGTACCGCAAGGTTCTGTTCTTTCTCCTACCCTTTTTCTTATTTTTATTAATTACCTTCTTGGTCAGACCATCAACCCTATCTACTCTTTTGCAGATGACAGCAACATTTGTCATTCATTTTCATTCGATCACAGGCCAAGCTCTTTGTAGATAGGGGGCATGCGGCAGAACATGAATGATACACTCAATCAAGACCTTTCTACAATCTCCGATTGGGGTCGCTCGAATAAGGTCGATTTTAATGCACGCAAGACCCAATGTTGTATGTTAACCCACAGACGGGCTGTGGAATTGACATTGTCATCTGTAGCTATGGATGGTATAGGTATTGAGGAATCGGATACTCTTGATGTTCTGGGCATGAGAATACAGTGTGATGTCCGTTGGAATAAGCACGTATTTCAAGTGTCGAAAGAGGCATTCAAGTGTCTCGGTTTTCTAAAACGGTGCAAGACTTACTTCACTCCATCCGATCTCCTTACTATTTATACCAGCTATATCCGGCCAAAAATGGAATACAACTCTCATATATGGGCAGGGGCTCCATTGTCTATTCTGAAGCTTCTGGACCGTGTTCAGGGGAGGGCGGTGAAGCTTATCAATGACAGTAGTGTATCCAACTCTATTGATTCATTGGAGCATCGTCGGAATATGGGTTGTGTGACACTTTTCTATCGATATTACCATGGGATATGCTCATCTGAGATAAGTGAACTTATTCCACGAGCCCGAGTTTTTATTCGTAATACTCGCTTATCTAGTAGAGCACATCCGTTTGTAGTTGATTGTCCTGTGTTTCGCACAACGCATTACAGAGAAAATTCGTTTTTTTAGTCGAACGATTCGTATGTGGAACAAACTTCCCGCAGAAGTCTTCCCTGTTACTTACAATTTAGAAAAATTTAAATTAAATATCCACAAACACTACTCCCTCTTTCCTCCTTCCCATACCTTATTTTCCTGTTCAATACAATGCACTGCATGAGTAGGGGGCATTCCCTGAGTATTGGTTAAATTATAAAAAAAAAAAAAAAAAAAAGTGTGTTGTTACACCTTTTTGTTTTTGAAATTCATTCAACTGTTGTTACGACCTTTTAAATACCGTTTAATAAAATCGTGATTAGTTGACGTATAAGTTCAAAACTTTTCAGGTATACGTAATTTAGTCTAGTGCATCATAACTAATCATATACTCGATTTTGAATTCTTTGTTGTTACGCCCTTTTACATTTCGCGTAACGATATGTATGTAATACATTTTTCTTCTTCAAATTTATAAAAAAATTTTTTTTTATACATTTTTTTTTATTACAAAGCTAAACATAAGAGAAAGATACAATTATTTTTACTCATTGGTGTTAATCATATTAAAACATGTGGTGTAATGGTTAGCGCGTTGGACTGTTACACGGATGGTCCCGGGTTCGATTTCCGGTGTCGACAACTTCAATTTAGAAAAATAATATGTATGAGTTTTCTATCACTTATATGTGTCGCTACACCCACCTTCGGTGTTCCCATAGCACTTAACCCCACCGAAGTAAAATAATGATGTTGCCATGTTTGAAGCCCTTCATATTTCACCACCTTTCATCTCTCCACTATCCCGTTTCCAAAGAAAGCAACACATTAATTAATAGGAAAAATTTCCAGAGTGTTGCTTCTCTTTAAAAAAAAAAAAAAAAAAAAAAAAAAAACGTCAAAAATAAATAATAAGTGCATATTTTTAAATCTTAAGTTCATATGCTACGCTTTCAGATGCATATTTTATGTACATAAATCATGATTATAAATGCATTAACTTCCGATTCCTAGTCATTGTTTTATTTTATGTTGTACACTCACAATATTAAAATTTTAATAATGAAAAAAAAAAAAATAAATTAATAATAAAAAAATACTTTAAAAATTAATTACGATTGTCATTATCTGACGGTTGCTTAACGGCGATTGAGTCGCCGTTAAGCAAGTTTCTTCAAATTTTATGTTAGAAAGTGTTTTGCAACCGTCAGATATTGACAATCGTAATTAACTTTTAATTAATTACTGTAGAATATTACTTTAGTAATACTTAACGGCGACTCAATCTCTAACCTACACTTGGTATCCAACTATTGTATGTGAATAAAACGCTTCAAATAACGGGATAATTACTTGTGAAAGAGAGATAGGATTAAGAAGAAGATGCATTCTAGTTGAGAAATTAATTGTGCATTGGTATTAGTTAATTCTGTCTCTTCTGATCGAAACAATACTTGTGTGTACGTAGTGCGACCAAACTCCACTTTAGCCACAGTCATCGCTGTGTCGACCGTGGCTCAACTCGTTAAGAGGTGAGATTACGATGCATAGCTTGATGCTAAGGCAGTGAGTTCAAATACCAGTACGACACCAAAAAATAAAAAGTTTTTCATATAGAGCAAATTAACAATATAAAATACTTTGTTCAATTGGCACATAAATTAACCACTGACGAGTCCCAGGAGGGGGACGAAACTGCGGCAGTCCGGTGTATCCCTTGTTTCCGTAAAATTTTTCAATAAAAATGTTTTCTTCTTCTTCTTCCTGTAAAGAAACTAGCTAAAGTATTTTGTTTTCATTCGAAATATAAATGGAATGGAGTTTATTCAAATAATATTAAACTTATTAAAATTTATACCCTGTCACAGTTTCAACTTAAGTTGCTAATATTTTCACTAGGGGCGCTTTTAGGCAAAAAGTTACAATTATTTCTTAATAATTCTGTATATCTGTAAAGTTTGGATGAAAAATTTCCAGCAGAGCTTTGATGTGCCATTAATGACTTAAAGCAATAAAAAGAAAAGAAAGTCGTGTGAAAATATTATATTATTTTAAATGTCTTAAAGTTTTTAATATATTTTGCCAACACATTAGAAAAAACATTCTTTTGATTTGTTAATGATATAACTAGCTTAAAAGTACCATATTTGGTTATTCCCCGTTCACATTGTCACACATGTGTGTTATACACGTCAGAAATGTGTTGCATAAAGAAAAAGTATAAAAGTGTGAACACAATTCGTTACGCAAATGCCAAAATGGGTGCATACATTTTGACCATTTGACGACGAATGGTTGATATATTATGTCCCATTTTTACTTTTTTTATTTAAGGAAAACCTGCAGAACTATTTTAACAAAACTTATTTTAATCGACAATAGACAGATGTGAATTTTAGGCGGTACCTATAAGTTGTAGCCTAATATTCTCAGGGCCTTAAAAGATAAACCCGAAGTAAAAAAATTGTGTTTCGTTTTTTTTTAAAGTTTTTTTTTTTATTTATTATAATGTTAAAAATTTAGTTTTAAGTTTATATAAAAATGGTTATTATTTTTGGATTAAGTATAACTTAAAGCAAAATACAAAATTAAATCTTGGACAAAATCTTAACCCATTAAGGAGCGATAGGGGGAGCAGTGAAACGCCAAAAACAGCGTGGCTCAAGTCTCCACGAAGTTTCGTCAAAAAGTCTTCAGCGGTTTTAAGTTGTTTTTTGATATCACGCCGTATTATTAATACTTTACAAGGTTGTTATAATAGCATATTTAAAAATTTTTATCGTTCACCAGAACTCACTAATAACTTTTATTATTTGCTTAAATTTACTTGGAATAACACAAGACTTTCGTTAAGACAAGAGGTAACTATTTATAATATTTGAAAAAATAAAACTTGTCAAAAATTTTACAGCTGAAGAATTGTATTACACTCAAAAAAAAAAGTTTGTAAAGTCAGCAAAACATTTTGCTGAGTCAGCAAAATTTTAGTCAGGAGGGTGCTAGCAAAAAAATTGCTAATGTCAGCAAAATCTTTTGCTGAAAATCAGCGAGCTGATTCTTAGCAATAAAATTAGTAGATTCAGCAAAAGTTTTGCTAACACTTAGTAGATTAGGAATAAAAAGGCGTTGGTAAAAATTAATAAATTTTTTGCTGAATTTTAGTAGACTGAAAAAACGCAAAAAATTGTAATTTAGTTAATATATTTGCTGAAAATCATAAAACATATTTTTGTGATTCTTTTAAAAATAATTTACAATAATTACGAAATATAAAAATTTTCATTTTCCCACATTGATTTCATGAAGTAATTTAATATCTGAAAATATATAGAAATAAATATATATAACATAACAAAAATTTCTTTCAACTACTTACATCAATGGTTGTTTAAATGATGCTATCTTTTAAGGACGCAACTGCCGAAGATAATTATAGAAACGAAACGAAAAAATAAACAAAAACAAATGAAACGAAAAAAACAACCTTTTTTTTTGCAATAAGAAAAAGGAACCATACTAAGATGTGTGTCTTTGTCTTTCGCTTTACCCTGTCTACATGTCTGTATATGTTTGTTTGCAATTTGATTAGATTATTGCAACTAGATTATTAATCTATTAACAATTATTATAGAAATACATATTAAATTTAAATATTTTCTTTTGTCTTTTATTTTATTAATAGACAATTATTTTCACAAGCCGGTGACAACGCAAAATTTAAGTTGTTTTAATCCTCAATTTGGCTTTATGTATGAAAAACAGATACAAAAGTCTTCCATGGTTGATTTTTTTATATGTCTTATTAGAGTTGTACTTTTTAGTATCATTTTCCTCTTCTCTACTACATCTTGACATGCCGCGACATCTACTTCATTCTGCGTATATCTTTCAATCTGGTTGTCGTCCACACTATCAGCACAATTTTTTTTTTAGCAAAATTAATTAGTAAAACATTAGTATATTAGTAAAGCATTAGTATAAAACAGTTAAGTGCTGAATAAGTATAACAAAAATTTTAGCTGAAAACACGACTTTAGCAAAAAAATTTGCTAAAAAATAGTATTCCTGATTTACAAGACATTTTACTAACTTTTGTACTAACTTATTTTTTTGAGTGTAGTTTATATCTAAACTGATGCAAATATATATAATTATATAAAAACCAGATATTATTGTATCCGGATTTTGACCTGATATAATTGTATATGAACTGATACATCTAAGTATAATTACATCCTAGTTTTAGTCTGCTAAAATTGCACTAAATGTTACATTTTTGTATATGATTGTATAAAAATATACACAATTTCATACAAATATATGTTCATCCGTCCATAAAACAATATTAAGAAACTTCTTAATTTTTGCGGTTTTTAAAAAAGTTACGGCATAAATCTTTTTTAAGATTTAATGTACAATAGGGTATCCCGAAAGTGTACAATTTTACGTAGTAGTGCTTAAACGATGAGTATTATATAGTTGATTATGGGGAAAAAAAAAACAAAAATAGAGAATACTTTTAATTCTCTGCTTGTATTTTTTAGATTTGTGTACAAAATTGAGCTCAAGTTTGGTAATTCTGAGAATATATTTTTGGAAATATACTTATAAAATTTCCTGAGTAACTATTTCATTTTAAACTATATACAATTTCAATTTAAAACAAGTAATAAATGAAATTACTTGTTTCAAACTAAATGATGCTGTGATGAAACAAAATTAAGGTATCCAAATTATATAAATGTGCTTTCCATAATATGTTCAGCATTGCCAAACTTTAAGACTCTTCTTTGTACAAAAATTTTAAAAATACACTACGAAGGCCGCTGGTAGCAACTATAAGTAAAAAAATTGTTGGGTATTATCCATATATTACCTAACATTTCAGTACGTGCCGAAATTCGCAAATTTTTTAAATTCGGGACAGGTTAATATACAGCCATTTGACTGTAAATGCGGCAATATATAGTTTTATCCAAAAGAAGATTTACATTTTTCTCCTATGGAACAATATATAACAATAAATATGTCAATATATCGTTTTACCCAAAATGAAAACCTTTTTTGAATATTACACTTTATTTTATTATATAATTTTGATTTGTGTTATATCTAATTATACATGTATTCGTACATAATATATAATTGTATATATCATATACGATTATATATTGGTTGATATGTAATAAGATGTAGTTATATATGGCATCGTGTTAAAACATTTAGAGGAAAATATTTTTTATTTAAACAAAGATAAACATATGTATTCCATGCAATAACATATATATTTATATAAAACAATGTATGACTATATTTCAACGTTTTTACTCGGGATCATATTATTTTTTTAAGTCGGGTATATACAATCTATATACAAAAACAGTCTATATATAATATAAACTGGCAGAATTAAATAAAAAAACTGATAAAATCTAATACCATTCTATTGAGATATAATTCGGAAATAATTATATCTGATATTTATCTAACTGCATCAGATTAGATATAGAGATACCCATACATATATACACAATTATATTGACCCATATTTTGGTATCAAATTTGATAACATTGCATATCGCGTCATATAGAAATTAATATGACTACATAAAACTAAATATTGATTTTTTTTTAATCGGGTAGTCGAAACCGAAAAATTTTATTGCTGCAACTCACCAATTCGATTGGCAATAAATTGGATTCTCAACACGAATACATTTTCCTTGCGTAATGTTGCTAACCCTTTAATAAATTCAACATAATATTTTTTTAAGATTGATAGATAGAGTTGTCAAACCAGGTTTCCGAATTATTCGAAAACCCGTTTTGTTATTTTACCGGTTTTTAAAAACCGGATTTTAAAAAAGACGGCTTTCGAGTTAGTCGAGAAATCGGTTTTTCGTCTTGAATAATTCGGCATTTTCGAATATGTTTCAATCTAAAAGTTTCAGAGAATTAAACATTTTTGGAATAATTTGCAAGGGTTTCTATCAGTTTTAAATAAAAAAAAACTCTTAGAAGACAAATTAGCTTTGTTTCTTTTATGTTTTTTGAACTTTTTTGTGTTATTTTGTGCTTTTTTTTGATTATCTGATATTTTTTTTTTTTAAATGATTGATATAATTTTTATTGTTAATAAAAATTATGATTTATTCGACCTTTATTGAAAAACTAAAAAATTCTATAATTTATTTACTAGGACAATATTCTGGTAAATAAATGTAGAATACGACCTCGAACTTGAATAACTTCATTTTCATTTTTTTTTTTATTTAAATTTGTAAATTAGAGTTGAAACATTTTGTATGCAAAAGTTTTACATACCATCACGTGATAGGCAATACAATATTTGTAATAAAAATCGCTTGTAGGGAAACTTTGTTACAAAACCTTCCGCATAAAGTGCATTTTCTGGTAATTATTTTTTTAAGTTTCCTCGATTAAAGTTGTATTTATAGACCAAAGTTAACTGCACATATTTTTTTTAAATACTTTTTACGTAATGTGCTCCTTGTTTTGCGAATTTTGATGCACATTTCCAAAATATCGCTAAAATCTAATTTTCTCAAAATACGCGAAAACTTTCAGATGTAAACGTTTTTTTTTGTCCTTTAAGATCGATACGATTGCTAGAACCTAATTGCTTTAAAAATTTGGACATTTATTGATTTTTATTTCTTTTAAAAAAATTTCCCAACTTCAAAAATGTTTGTGCTGGAACTTTTTCGAAAATATCGGAAAAGTAATATAATTTTCCGTAGTATTATTTTTTATGGATAAGAAAAATTTTATATTTGCCAAAAAAAGTCTAAAATTATAACCCTAATGTACATTAAATTTAGTCTTTTTATCTTCTCTGATAATTACTTTGACGGCTAAAAAAGATTTTGCTTACAAAGAAGGTTTTTATCCAGGGCACACACCAATTACGGTGAGTGCGATTGAATAGTTCGGTTTTTTTATGCATAATTTATTTTTTTGTTTCACATTTAATCCATAATATGTAGTCATATATGGTGACATATATGCTATATAATTTACGATATAATAATATATACACGTAAAAAATAAAATCAACTACAAATAGAGTATAAGTTACCTAAATTTATTGTATAGAATCGATAAGTTATACAAACAACTACGGCAGAAAATTGTAAAATAAAACTACGGACATTTAGACTTTAGAAACTTTGTAAACTCTTCATGTGTTGTTTTTTGTGAACTGACATTGTGTATACTTTGTTAACTCGGCTAATTTAGTTTTGTTCATTTTATAATTTTTTTTATATGTTATATTTTTGACACATTTGCAATGAAAAGGTTATTATTTAGTTGTTTTTAAATAATATATTTTTATTTATATTTATAAGTGTATTAACAAAAAATAGTTTGTGCGATTTTTTTTAATTTTTTATGAATATTTCGCAATTCCTTCTAGCGATTTAAAATATTTTGACATATTCGTGTTCGGTATACCAAAATTAGTTAAAAAGCGTGTATCATAAGTGAATTTACAAAAGAAAATAGTCTCTGTGCTTGTAAGCGATTTTTAAAATATTTAGCGATATCTCTCAATCCCTTCCAGCGATTTAAAAGATTTTGACCTATTTGTGTTCAGGAAACCAAAATTAGTTAAAAAGCATGTATTATAAGTGAATTAAAAAAAGTCTCTATGCTTGTAAGCGATTTTTTAAATTTTTAGCGATATCTCGCAATCTCTTCAAGATATTTAAAATATTTGGACATATTTGTGTTCAGGATACCAAAATTAGTTAAAAAGCGTGATTTAAAGCGATTTTTTTAATTTTTAGCGGTGCGCCCCGGTAGGCTTGTTGGTAGCGTGCTGGCTTATCTGTCCGGGGTCGTGGGTTCGATTTCCACCAGAGGCACTGGTATGTTTTCGCTACAACGCGCCGAAGGCCATAGTAGGTAGTGCTCGGTTAGGGTAATTGTCTCGAAATTGTCTTAAACAATCGCTACCTTGTAAATTTAAATAAGTTCGATTTGTAGAGCTCCATGCTTCGTACACTCAAAAAAATAAGTTAGTACAAAAGTTAGTAAAACGTCTTGTAAATCAGGTATACTATTTTTTAGCAAATTTTTTTGCTAAAATCGTGTTTTCAGCTAAAATTTTTGTTATACTTATTCAGCACTTAACTGTTTTATACTAATGCTTTACTAATATACTAATGTTTACTAATTAATTTTGCTAAAAAAATTGTGCTGATAAGCACATTAATAGTGTGGACGACAACCAGGTTGAAAGATATACGCAGAATGAAGCAGATGTCGCGGCATGTCAAGAGAAGCGGAAAATGATACTAAAAAGTACAACTCTAATAAGACATATAAAAAAATCAACCATGGAAGACTTTTGTATCTGTTTTTCATACATAAAACAAAATTGAGGATTAAAACAACTTAAATTTTGCGTTGTCACCGGCTTGTGAAAATAATTGTCTATTAATAAAATAAAAGACAAAAGAAAATATTTAAATTTAATATGTATTTCTATAATAATTTTTAATCGATTAATAATCTAGTGTGGTCAAATTGCAAACAAACATATACAGACATGTAGACAGAGTAAAGCGAAAGACAAAGACACACATCTTAGTATGGTTCCTTTTTCTTATTGCAAAAAAAGGGTTGTTTTTTTCAGCTCGCTGATTTTCAGCAAATGATTTTGCTGACATTAGCAATTTTTTTGCTAAAATTTTGCTGACTCAGCAAAATTTTTTGCTGACTTTACAAACTTTTTTTTTTGAGTGTAAAACGTTGTATTATTTTTACTGTAATTGACTGTAATTTGACAATTTTTTCAATTTACGAGGACCAAACTTTTATATTTTCCTAATTAATTTCTTATTTAAAAATTATCTAAAAAAGGATCTTAGAAAGGATATCTGTTTAGTTTTATATGTCAACATTTAAAGTTTTGATAATTTTTTTAAATTTTTCCAAATAAATTCAGATATGAATACAAAGTCATTTAAAAAAAACCGGGTTTTCGAACCAGTTTTTAATTTAAACACCCGAAAACCGGTCTTTAAATAAAACGGTTTTTTTAAGTATTCGAAATCCGGTTTTTACAATAAGGTCGAATATACGACATCTCTATTGATAGATCGGTTGAGCGGTTCGTTGGTTTTTGGTCTGTAAATTTAATTTTCTGTTTTTTTTTCTCTTATTCTTCATTTGCATTTTTTTGTGGGACGGTAGAGTCTACATTATTATTGGCATGAAATTGCTATTTTGTGCCCTGTTGGTCACTCAAGCCCAGATGGCAGTGGTTGTAACATCCATTTAACAACATCATCGTCGTCCTCCTCCTCGTTATCCTACTCATGATTGTTGTTGTCAATTGTTTTATTTGTATTAATTTTGCCTCTTTTGTTGACTGTTGTGCGTAAAGTGTGTGTGTTTAACATTTGGTTGTGGGTTGAATTTGCAATTTTTTACATCACTTTTAAATTACATCTCCAACTTCGTTCTTATCATCCTCAACATCATCTACCTCAACGTTGTATTGTCATTGATGTTTTACATTTTTAATTTAAATTTGTTTTTTGTTCTCTTATTTTATTTTAATATTATGAGTTGAAACTCTACCTGGACCTGTGTTTGTAAATGGAATTTTTTTTTTGTTGTTTTTTTTTTTTATACCGCTTTTATTGTTTGTTGTTGATGTTGTATGTATAAAATGTTGTGGTTTACCTGTATGTTGTATGGATGCTAAAATTGTTTAATAAATAAGGTCGGTGGGGTTTTTTATTAAATGGATTTGTGTTTTTTTGTTTTGCATGTTGTGAGAACTTTCCATAATAGATAATGTTAAAGAATACACTCTAATTAATTTCTGTTGAATTTTACACAACTTATAGTAGCAAACTGTACTCCTACTATAAGTACAAAAATATATAACAATATGTACAATGTGTACAAAAATGTATCACAGTATGGTTCAGTACACATAATATGTTTAAGTGTACACATATTGAGCGTAATATATTTTTTGGTTTTTACACATTCACATACATACATATTTTCATATGCAAAAAACAACAACTTTCGGTCTCTACAATTATAAAAAAAAACAATTTAAATTTTAAGTGGTTCACACTTAATACTTAATGCGTAAATTAAGAGCTAAAGTGCGTAAAAATTATATGAAATTTAAAAAATATATTTGAAAATTTACTGAATTTGTGAGTGAAAACGCTTGTTTTGGAAGTAGGTATAAGCATGGAATACGTAATAACGCATTTCAGAATAGGCAATAATACTCAAAAATTACGATTTTTACTAAAGCGATGCTTTTTTCATAAAACAATAAACTTATTTTATAGTTAGTTTTCTACAGGAAGAAAAAGAAAACATTTGTATTGAAACATTTTTAACGGACACAATGGATGTGCCAGACTGCCGCAGTTTCGTCCCCTCAAAGGACTCGTCAGTAGTTAATGTATGTGTCAATTGAACAAATTACTATATATTGTTAAATTGCTCTATATGAAAAACTTTTTACTTTGTGTCGTAGTGAGTTTCAAACCCACAGCCATACATCAGTATGTGACACGTAGCATCACATCTTAGCGAGTTGTGCCACGGACACAGCGATGAGTGCTGCTAATTGGTGTTTTGTCAATCGAAGCCTACACAATGTATTGTTTTAATCAGAAGAGACAGAGTTGACTTATACCTATGAACAACTTATTTTTCAACTAGAATTTCCTCTTTTTAATCCTATTGATATCTATTTTTCACAATTAATTATTAAATTGTGAGGCGCATTATTCATATTCATTAGTTGGATACCAAGTGTAAGTTTGTAGACACAGTTGCCGCTTTGCAAATATA
Organism: Delia radicum; assembly: GCA_021234595.1. Taxonomy (NCBI): domain Eukaryota; kingdom Metazoa; phylum Arthropoda; class Insecta; order Diptera; family Anthomyiidae; genus Delia; species Delia radicum. The sequence continues at coordinate 128,140,244 of CM037852.1, forward strand.
TCAATTGTTTGTGGGATAAAGTGTTTGTAACCGTCACATAATGGCAATTGTAATTAGTTTTATTATAATTGTAATTAATTGTACTTTATTTTTTGTAATTAATTAATTGTAATTTATTTTATATATAACTCCCATATATGGACAGGTGCTTCAAAGTCTATTTTGGGGCTTCTGAATCGTGTGCAACGGAGAGCGTTGATGCTTATCAACAACAGTAGGGTTTCGAACTCTATTGACTCGTTGGAGCATCGTCGGAATGTGGGTTGTGTAACTTTGTTCTATAGATATTACCATGGGAAGTGTTCTGCTGAGATGAGCCGACTCATCCCGAGGGACCGGATCTCTGTTCGTACTACCCGCTTGTCAAGTAGATCTCATCCGTTTATTGTCTATAGCCCGGCAAATCGCACAACGCATTACATAGAAAATTCGTTTTTCAGTCGCACTAGCCGTATGTGGAATTGTCTCCCTGCGGAAGTCTTCCCTGCAAATTACAATTTAGAAAAATTCAAGTCAAATATCCACAAACACTACTCCGTCTTTCCTCCTCCCCATAACCTATTTTCCTGATATCAACACAATGCAATGCATTAGTAGGGGCAACGTAAAAAAAAAACTTAATTACAGAAGAATTGTTTAGTTAGTATTTTATAGGAAGAAGAAAAAAAACATTTTTATCAACAAATTTTTAGCGAACACAATGTATATGCCAGACTGCAGCAGTTTCGGCCCCTTCAAGGACTCAGTAGTCAGTAAATTATTATATAAATGTTAAATTGCTCTATATGAAAAACGATTTACTTTGCGTCGTAGTGAGTTTTAACAACACAGCCATACATCAGGCTATTACTACTTTTAGTATCAACGCTGCATCAGCGAAAGAAAATTTTAGAAACAAATATTTGCTTTGAAAATAGATTAAAAATATATCGCAAAAAGGTAAAAGAATGCCGTTTTCAAGAAGTCTCTTAAAACACATCATGTGTCTCGCTGGGCCAGCGACAATATGTATTTTATCATTAATGAATTATCAAATAAATTTAGCTTATTTGAACTGATTTATCACAGGTTTCAAATAGTCACATGCTTAGGGTCATTTTCAATTTGACTTGAAATACGCGATATGATTTGCAGTTTTTCATGTTTCTAAACAATTAGTAGTTGTGTTCTTGAAAATAGTTCACAATTTGGTTGCATTTAATAAAAATATGGTTTAATTTATAGTTTTTTTTTTCTTATTTTCTTATTTTCCTACTTTTTTATTATTTTTGAATTGTGAAATGGCAGAATATTTACTATCATTAAAAGTTAGTAAATTTACAAAACTTGTGCTTAAAGTTATGATTTAACAAAAGAATACTAATATTGGGCATAAAGTGTTTAACTGTAAACACATTTTGTCGGCATATACCTTGTGTGTGTATTGTTGTGTATGGAAATGCGCACAAAACTGTTTTTTGCATTTGGTGTTATATTTACTGAATTTCTGTAATATTACTCTAAACTTTACCTATTTTATAAATAGTAGTATATTTACAATCATTTTTAGAGTGTATATTAAAAAAAAAAAAATACAAAAGTAACGAAGTAAATAAAAGTTGGATTTTTATTTTAAAAATAACAAATATTAGTAAGTTTTTTAAATTTATTTTCATCGGGATAAACATTAATTGCATTTATAGTAATTAAATGTGCTAAAATCCCAAAACTTATTTAACAAATTGTGAAAAGCAATCTGATGTAGGCGTGTCCCTATCCGGATTTCATTCCTGCCTAAGGAAATCTTCAGGGGACTTTGTTATTAGAATTTCTAGAGATATTTGTTATGTTAAATCACAAACTCAATGAGAATTTCTTGTCCTCGTCTAGGAGCGAGATTCAAAATTTAAAATATCAAAGAAAAACCAAAACAACAACAAAAAATTGTCACAATTGGCTTTGTCATCTTCCAAATCCTACTCTGTTTTTTTGACAGACCTAGCAATGTAGTGACGTTTATTCAAGTAAATCAACAATAGAAAATCATATGTTTTCTATTAGTGTCAGTTACATTTAAATTTGCACAAGCACCTGCATATTTGTTATTTAAATTTATTTTCATCGGGATAAACATTAATTGCATTTATAGTAATTAAATGTGCTAAAATCCCAAAACTTATTTAACAAATTGTGAAAAGCAATCTGATGTAGGCGTGTCCCTATCCGGATTTCATTCCTGCCTAAGGAAATCTTCAGGGGACTTTGTTATTAGAATTTCTAGAGATATTTGTTATGTTAAATCACAAACTCAATGAGAATTTCTTGTCCTCGTCTAGGAGCGAGATTCAAAATTTAAAATATCAAAGAAAAACCAAAACAACAACAAAAAATTGTCACAATTGGCTTTGTCATCTTCCAAATCCTACTCTGTTTTTTTGACAGACCTAGCAATGTAGTGACGTTTATTCAATTAAATCAACAATAGAAAATCATATGTTTTCTATTAGTGTCAGTTACATTTAAATTTGCACAAGCACCTGCATATTTGTTATTTAAATTTATTTTCATCGGGATAAACATTATTTGCATTTATAGTAATTAAATGTGCTAAAATCCCAAAACTTATTTAACAAATTGTGAAAAGCAATCTGATGTAGGCGTGTCCCTATCCGGATTTCATTCCTGCCTAAGGAAATCTTCAGGGGACTTTGTTATTAGAATTTCTAGAGATATTTGTTATGTTAAATCACAAACTCAATGAGAATTTCTTGTCCTCGTCTAGGAGCGAGATTCAAAATTTAAAATATCAAAGAAAAACCAAAACAACAACAAAAAATTGTCACAATTGGCTTATAACCATTGATCAAAAAATAAATTGAAAACTTGTTTTATGTGCAAGATCCACCTCTGGTGGATATTCAATACACGTTTTTTTGTTTCTCTCTCCTTTTTATATTTTGTAAACAAAACAGGGGAAGTAAACTTGGCGGTACTCTGCCTTTTATACAAGTTTGTTATAATTTTTATTAAAAATAAAAATTATGTTTTTTTCGACCTTTAATTGTGCAATGAAAATGAAAATTATTCAAGTTCGAGGCCATACTCTATATTTCTTCATTAGGATATTGTCCTAACAAATAATCTATAGAGTTTTTGTTTTCAAATTTATTATTTGACCCTTTCAGGAATGTGTTGATAGATCTATTTCGGGAATTTTCTAGGTTCCCATCACTGTTACCGCTTTCAAAACGTGTTCTGATGATGGGAACCTAGAAAATTCCCGAAATAGATCTATCAACACATTCCTGAAAGGGTCAAATAATAAGTTTGAAAACAAAAAACTCTATAGATTATTTGTTAGGACAATATCCTAATGAAGAAATATAGAGTATGGCCTCGAACTTGAATAATTTTCATTTTCAATAACAAATATTACAAAAACCAAATACATAATTAAGATGAGTTTTACTGTATCGAGGGACCAGAAAAACTAATTCGTATTAATCGAGCTTGTTATTTACTGGAGTAAAATTTCTTTACAATTTTTTAATTGTCCATAAAATATTTAACACTTATATAAACTCTCTCAAATATCGCGAAAGTCTTAATTCGATTTCATAAATAAAATTAAAATTTGTTCTTGTTAGGGGTACTTAAATAAGAAAGAAAAGGCTTACACATATGGCCCCTCCCACCCACTATAAAATGGGTTCGAAAATCTAATTTTTTCAATTTCTCAGCCTCTAAAACATGCGAATAACAAAAAATGCTTTGTTTTATTTTTTTATGGTTATCAAATAAATCTAGGTGCCAAACGCCCCCTTTTTCGGAGATAAAGGCTGATTGAAATAAATAGGAGTTTAAAAAAATCGCGATACACTGCGTTGCAAAACTATAACTACACATTATTTTCACTAAATTTCGCAAGTTAAAAAAAAGTATATGTAAAAACAATGGAAAGCTAATACTATTTAACAAAAAAGCAATTCATTTATTTTCTATTTTACTATTTAAAAAGGAATAACCAAATCAATTAACTCATACTTGGGATTTTTTCATTAGCATTGAATTTTCATTAGCATTAGTTCACTAATGCTAATACCAAACAAATTTCATTACCATTTAATTTTAATGATTTTTTTGGCATTAGCATTTGTCGTAGTAATGCTAATGAAATCACACTAATGCCTATAAAAACTAATTACAATTGAGCAAAAAAAGCATTTGTTTACAAAAAAAAGTGGAGTGTAAATTGCTTTACATAGAAATGGACCGGAGATGGATAGGAATTGTATATTTATTTGTATTAAGTATAACGTAAATAAGTAAAAATAAATAAATAAATCACCATATGGCTGTTTTATAAAAATTTATTAATCGGGATCTCTCCCGGACCTAGCCCATTAATACTAAATTTTTGTCCGTTTTGCTCTATCTCGCTTAGTTTCGGAGATACTGGACATTTTAAAAAATCGTCATTTTATAAAATCTGTATTATCTCGAAAACTAAGCGATATATAGCAAAACGGACCACATTTTTGCAAATTCAATTTAAATAACACGTTCAGATAACTCAAATGTGTTAAGTGTTCCGATTCCACTCTTTCCTCGGTTCATTCCATATCGTTCCAGTTTAGACCAATGTTCCATTTTATTATCAGGGTGTTTAAATTGGTATTGTCACGTACGTATTTGGGTAAACAAAGGATTTGGACTCCCAGTGGCTGTTTCATAAAAAATTATTCTCTGGGGATCTTTCCCGGACATAGCCTATTTGTATTATGAGTGTAACTTAAAGCTACTGCGAAGCCCAGATTTCATCGATATTCAAAATTAGTTTTTCAAAAATCTTATCTCTCAATTGTAATTGGTTTCCTTTAATTGATGCAATACTAATGGTAATGAAATTTAAAATTATTGCCATTAATCAGTGAGATGAAATTAATGAAATTGAAAGAATGGAGCAAAATTGATGATTGATAGGTTTTTTGTTAAAGTTCTGCCTATTATGGAGGCTCTAGCTTTTCTAATACTTCGGGTTCTGATGATATCTTTAGCCAGATCGAAATACTAGTATCAACCTAGCTAATATGTTTGATTTGCATTATTTTTATAAATATACGGACGTTGAAAGCTCGTTATAAATTGAAAACAACATAAAAATAATATCGATGTATATAAAAACAAAAAACTGATATAACTGTAAGAAATTCATTATCATTAATTAAACAAATGCTAATGAAAATAATTTCATTACAATCGATAGCAATGTATTGAAATCATCAATTAATTGGTCCATACAATTTATTAGTGCCATGTATGCTATAAATACACTAAACTAATATATCAAAATTTACAAAAATTTAAGAAAAATATTTTAAAGAAGCAGTTTTAAATACGCGCGAAGCCTCCTTTTTTTGATTCAACTCAAAAATTGGAACAGACATACTGCCTACCAGATTTGCTGCTTCTTTTAGATGGAAAACGCTTTCATATTGACGTTACGGTTACTGGTAAGTTTTAAGAAAATATCCAAAGATTTGCAATTTGCAGCTTGCGACCGAGCGTTAGATCCTGTTTTTTCGGTTTGCCGTTATATGGGTTCTAGGTCTAAGCATGAACCAATTCTAACCAATATTAAAATAATTTGTGTTTGGGTCAACAAAAGGCATGTATAAACATGGATATATTTTATTGAAAATTAATTGGTTTTGTTTGTCTGTCAATTTTCATTCAGATATCTAAATTTGTTTGTATGTAGCTGGCGAATAACAAATACTTGGAGTATATACAGGTAAAATCTTTAGATTTGACTACTTTTATATAAATGGTCATATCTTTAGTATTTATCAATATATTTTCTTTGGAAATGATTTATTTTATATTTTCATTCATTATATATTTTCAGTTTTAATTTTTGTAATTTCGACCTGTAGCTCTTAAGCTACTCACCCGAAATTAAAACAGAATTTAAAAGATATGTTGCGCACTATATGACATTTATTTTGTAATTTGACTGACCCAAGTAGCTTGATCATAAATCGAGATATAGTCAAAAACTAAAATTACAAAATAAAAAATATTTCAAAAGCTACTCCCGATTTTTGGTTTTATAGTCGCAGGTTTGTAAATTTGTTGCTGTAAATTAGTATTATTTATGACATCTTGATAATTAAAAAATTGTCAACAGTCTAACGGCAGTGGCCCAGATGTCTTACAAAGCATAAAACGACAAAAGACCTGAAAACTATTTAAAAGTAGAACTAAACAAAATCTGTTCAGCTCTTTAGTTGAAAGTTTCCACAAAACAAAAACAATACAATACATGTGTCTATATCCTAAAACAATGCAGCATTAAGGTGGTAAAAAAAAGTTGGAATGCACCAGCTCCATAACCCTTAAAATATGCCAGTATGAAAATAAATGTGGTATGCCAAAAATAATCTGTCGCAGTTCGAAATTTAATCTGTCGCAGTTCGAAATTTAATTTTTTTTTTAAATTAAAAAATAAGAAGAAAATGAGAAAATATGAAAATATGAAAAATAATAATTATGATCGCGACACATTAAATCAAGAATTCTCGAATTAGGCAAATCTCCTACAAATAAGTGTTAAGCTTTGTCCGAAAAGTTTTATAATATTTATCGCTGTGAAAATTTTTTATTGCATGAATATATATCTGAAGAAAGTCCTTTTATGTGATATAGGATTTTTGTTAATAAAAAATTTTCATAAGATAAATATTAGTGAAAAACAAACAAAAAAAAAACTCAAAATTTTAGTTCAACTGCATGATTAGCTGTTATCCTTTTTAAAATTAAAAACAAAATCATATGTGCTGAAAGTCCTTGGTTGGTAGAATGCAAAACTGTAACAACCCGAGTAAAAAATGTATACATGTTTTTATGTTTTTTCATCTGAGAATATATGCAATATATGATCATATATGCTGTCATACATGGCCATATATTATTATATGTTTCTTATGCGGTAAAATATATAACGATATATTATTATATATTGACGTTTATAAAATTAGATATTAGACATAAGAGAAGATTTTTTAGATCTCTTGTCATATATAATAATATATTCTCATATATGCAATCATATGGTGACATATAAGCTATAAAATTTAAGATAAATATAATAATATATACTGTCTTAAAAACACATTTTTGAGTGTGATAAGAGATATGTTTGTGTTCCATATGTATAATGCAATTCAAGATATAATTATATATGACATTAAATGATATAAGATATAATTATGTAAGATTCCATATATGACATTAGTTTGAGATATGTTTAAATATGGTCCAACATCATTAATATTTTTATGCGTTTAAGACATAATTATATATTTTTATGTGTAACTCCATACATAGTTATATATGCGCAGATGTCTAAATTATTTTTCTTTAAAATTTGTTAAACATTTTTTATTAAAAATAATTTTATTAAAAATAATATGTCATGGGATTTAAGTAAATCAAAATTTATCGCAAAATACCTTATTCGATCCACCACAAATTACTTATCTTTTTGGATCTAATTGGTTCCCAAATTATTCCCATGGCATATTTTGGAATCTGTCAGGATCCCCATTTTTAAGATAAATTTTGATCTAAATTAATCTAGTAATATATTTGAGGGATCTAATTGGATACCACCATTTTTCAGATAAACGTGTATAAGAATAAATATCGATCAATATCAAAGGAGATTTGATTTTGAATTTGAGATATAACTTCTTTCAGGTAATAAGAAAAATACCAAAAAACTATTTGGTTGGAATCTTTGAAAAACGCGAATAATTCAAAACCCACTATTTCTTTTTTAAATTTTCGATTGCCGATAGCTAATGTTCATTAAAATTAAGCTCAGCTTTGAGAAACTTGTTTATATAAGACGTAAACAAGTTGGATTTTACATACATTTATTCAGAAAATTTCATTATTTTAACAAAAATATCGTCACCTAAAATCCAAAAGTAACTACATTTTCTATTTTTTTACAGGAGAGATGAAAAACTTTATAAATAAAAAACTACTTAAAGATTAGTATCAAAATTTTAGATTTATTCTTTAAAATGTAATTGTAAGTAACTCTAAGTGGCCCAGATGGATATTTTTGTTAGAAAATAATGTATGCAAATATAGTAGTTTTAAAATATTAGTTACTGCCAGAGCCATAAGCAAAAAGTTTTTAAAAAATCGTGGTATCCCAAAGTTAAATTTTTCAAACGAACTCTTATAACCAGAGAAGCCCGAAATATAGTGTATCATGTTTTTTCCTGTGCATCATATTCAAAAATGGATGAGATATTTATTCTTTTCATAAGAATTGGCGAATTCTAACATCGATTTTTTAGAGCATATTTTTTAATATTTTCCTCTTAATTGCATATTTTTGCATATTTTGATATTTAGAACATATTTTTGATAAAAGGTAACTTTTTAGGGCATATTTTTGTACTTTTTAGAGCAAAGGCATATTATTTCTTTTGTTACATTTAGCTTTTAAAAAAAATTATTTTTGCAATACAAAAAAAGAATCCAAAAAAGTCGCTCCATTTATAATGGAAAAAAATAGGCTTTAAAGTTCGAATTTTTAATAAAAATATGTTTTAAGAGTATATTTGATAAACTTAAAGAGCATATTTGCTATTTTTAGGTAATTTTTCATGGTGAAAAAGTAGATTTTTTTAGAGCAAATTTGTGGTTGCCCTGCTAATAACTATCTAGAATGGGTAGAAAATTGTTTCTTGATCTAGCAGGAAAACTCTTAGGTCTTGGCTTAAGTGGATTTTTTTGTATTACTTATTGTTAGCTTAAAATTGTTTATGACTTTAAAAGTTGCCATATTATTTTCGACAATACGATCTAACCCAAATTTGCTTAAACAACAAAAAATTCTGGGAGAATAATAAAAAAAAAAAAAAATTATTCGATCCCCTCCCAAAAAAAAAAAAAATAAAATTTTTTCTACTGCCCTGGTAACGTAATTTTGTATTTTACTGAAACCAAAAAGCCATAACTCCAATACAAAAATGCTACAAAAAATAACAGGAAAAAAAAGATGAGTTCATGTTAAACAAACGAATTCGTCTTTTTTTTAAGAGAAGCAACACTCATTAAATTCTTCCTAATGTGTTGCTTTCTTTGGAAAGGCGATAGTGGAGAGATGAAAGGTGGTGAAAGATGAAGGGCTTCAAACATGGCAACACTGTAATTGCGCGTGTAGATAAGTCTAAGAACAGTTGTTGCTCGCCACCTGATGTAGAGTTGGCGAATTTATTGAAGCTTTTTGTTTCATAGCCCTGATTCATAATTTTACTTTGGTGGGGTTAAGTGCTATGGGAACACCGAAGGTGGGCGCAGCGATACATGTAAGTGATAGAAAACTCACACATATTATTTTTCTTAATTAATGTTGTCGTCACCGGGAATCGAACCCGGGACCATCTGTGTAACAGTCCAACGCGCTAACCATTACACCACAACGTCTACATGTCAACATATCAATTCTATCTTTCCTTATACAGTTCATTTTTACCCACTTAAATCCCATTCTTTTATCTTTACTTTCCAAATTTGTCTTTTTTTTTCTCTTAATACTAAAGGTTTTTGTAAATTTCTTCCGTAATAAGTTAGTTAAAATTTAAGTAAATCTATCATAATTTTAAAACATCATGTTTAAGCTCAAAAGTCAAAATGGACTTAACTTTGTATAAATATAAATTTTATTATTATTGTAAATTATCTATAATATGCTCCACAATAAATAAAAGAAAAAAATTAGTATTTCTCAAGATTGGCATTTAATACCGCTAAGATACCGTTATCGAAAACCCTTTTAACTGACTATCGTTATCCCTAAAATACCGATACCGAAATAATTAAAAACCCGTTAACCTTAAACTAGCGTTACCGATATAACTTAAATACCGATATCCTTAAAATACCGTTACCTAAATAACTAAAATAATGTTATAGCTAAATAATCGCTAAAAATTACCGATACCGAAATAATCGAAAATATAATTACCTTTAAAATAGCAATTCCTTTATTGTTGTTATTAATTTAAGACGTATTGTTAACTTTATCCGTTTTATACCGTTACACGATAAATAATTAAAAAATAATATGAATGATTTAAAAATTGTTCGTATGTAAAATAACGTTACCCTTTTAATACCGTTATAAAATTAACTGGAAACCAGTTATCCTTAAAATATCGTTACCGAATTAACTAAAACAACGTTAAAAAATAACGAAATAATTTAAATACTGTTAACGCTTAAAAAAACCGAAATAACAGAAATATCGTTACCGTTAAAATATCGTTACCGCAATAAAAGAAAATAGCGTTACCCTTACCGACAATAGCATCAAATCGGTTACTATCCGTTGTTTTTTTCAAAGTTTTCGTATTTATTTTTATTTGCTTTTTTCGGAAAATGAGAATTAATATTTGTGCGTTTTGGGTGCAACTGTACAAAAGTATGTTAATATATGACCTTATATATGATCAGAATATACCCATAAATGGTCATATATGACATCATATATAGTTATATATTAAACTATAATTTTTCATATATGATCATGTGGTAGTCCATACGTGATCATATATGTTAGTCCATAATACCATTTTCAATTGGTGTAATTTATTTTTTTGAAATATGTAAACAAATAAAAAATTGGCCTGAATAAGCCCAACTTCAAAAGGCCATAAAAATGAAATCCGAGCTAAGTTTTCAAAACCCTTTGGATGTTTTTATCTACTGATAGAAGTTTTTATCTACGGGACACAACCGGTGACCCTAAAGTTGTTGCACATTGTTATTGTAAAAATTTTTTATGCAAAACGCATTTAAATCATTTAAAAACTTTTGAGAACAATTTATTTAATTAATAAATTTATTTCGAGAAAATAAAATAAATTAAAATTGATTGGAATCTTTTGTTCATCAATATATTGAAATTGCAGTTACTGCCTTTAGATTTATGATAATAAAATTATTTTTTTTGGACGTAGACGTGTACAATTTTGTTGGTAGACGCATTTTGGTTAACTACTTCATAATAAATCATAAGGTCAATTTTGAACTTTTTGTTAGTTAAGCCCTTTTGGATTTTAGGCTAGCTTTTAGTTAAAATTTTTAGAAAAACAGCTAATAACTTAAAAGTTTTTAAATTTTATTGAATTTTTATTTCATATTCCTTTTCTTCAAGATTGGACAATTTTGTAAATGAACAACTCGTAGGTAAAAAAAAATTATACAATTTATGTCACCCTAAGTAACCTAGTGTATGTTGTAAGTCTTGCTGAGTGTATTACAAACCCGGATTGGGAAGCTGTAATACACCCTAAAATTTTCGAGATAATGAGATAACTAAATAATTTTTTAGACGATTAACGGTATGTTAAAGAAAATTACCTGGACTTTGCAAATAAACAGTGTCGAGCAAAAACAATAGCGGCAAAACTTTAGTACATATTTAATTTAAAATATTTCATCTATCAAGTCGGTTAGAAAAAAGATTTTGATTGGATCTCTTATATTATTAAATATAGTAAATAAGCAGTATATAAAATTACTGATCAAAATCAATATGCGGCAAAAGACAAATAGAAATATGGTAGCTTCCAATATGAGGCTGTGCCAAACAAAATCAATAAAATTTAAAATGTTTAGCAATTTTATGAAAATAAAAGTTTTATAATTTTTCTTAATTATTTTTGGTAAAATAATTATTTTAAACTTATTTTCAATCAATTTCTCGTAGGTATTTGCAATTTTAGAGTAGGTATATGAACTTTAAAAATTCAATAACTCAGAATTCGAATAATTTTGTACTCTGGCAGCTTATTTTTTTCCCAAATTTTTTACCTTGAAATCGCAAATTTTTGTAACCTTAAGACATAATAATATCAAATCAGTCCTTTTAATATACATTCAATAGTCAATAGTTACGAAATGTATCCAAATATTTCTGCCGAGCAGTTGGCCATACAAACTTTGACTAAAAAGGTTTTATTAATATGGAATTATTTAAAAAATGTTATGTAAAAATGTCCTCTTCAACGAAGTTGATAACAGGAACAAAATTTATTGACAATACGCTCAACATAATTTTTACTTTTCTGTTCATTCTAACGTTACTGCAGGCTCTGGTATAATATAAGGCACATTTAGTTATAAAGGGCTAATAATGCGAACTATCTTTTGTCATTAAATAAAGCACATTTTTCACTACAGTTTCAGATATTATCTGGCAAAATTTTTGCCGTTTCATAAACATTTTCAATAAACTTTGAAAATTTGTAATATTTTTGTGGGTTTTGTACAAAATCGAATATTGATACAAGTTTGGCTTGGCGTTCAACCCATAATGTTATGTCTAAAAAATATCCGAATTGACCTATGTTGGATTTTTGTGGGCTGTACTTTTAAATAAAATTTCAATTTGTCAATTTTGATTACTCAACGAAGTGAAATATAAATTGTTTTTCAAACTATCTAGAGTTTTATATATTTAATCTGAAGAAAAGCTATCGATGCTGACCTTCCGAAAACCGTTATTTAAAATATTTGGATATTTTTTTTTTCATAAATGAAACTAACTATAACAGATATTTTAGCATTACGACTCCTTTTATTATGAATTTTAGATGCCCAGGCTAAAAATTGATAATCACTTCTAAGTTCTAAGTCATACAAAATACAGTCTATTGAATTGTGAATAGCCATGTATTTTATTATTACAAAAAATAATTAAATATTAAACATTTAAACAAAAACAATTATGAAAGGTGCATACATTTTAATTTACATAACATGACTATACATTTTTCATTTTGTTGCTTTTGTTTTAACAACCTCATATTTGGATTATTTGTTAGGACAATATCCTAATAAAGAAATATAGAGTATGGTCTCGAAATTGAATAATTTTCATTTTCATTGCACAATTAAAGGTAGAAAAAACATTATTTTTATTTTTAATAAAAATTATATCAAACTTGTCTTGTTAACTCCCCCCTTTACATCTTGTTTTTAAACAAAACAAAACAAGTGTGAAAATGAAAAGGATAAAAAAACAGAAAGCGTGTCTTATAAAGGGTGGTTAAATTTTAAGGGCCGATGTTGATTTTGAATAAAACACAACTATTTAGGAAATTATTGTCATTTCTTTTTATTATGATAATATTGGTATATTATCTATGGAACAAAATATCGGCAAAATGCCCGCCGCGACCTCGGCGGCACACCTCCATCCGATGGTCCAAATTTTCGATGACGCTGAGGCATAATTGAGGTTCTATGCCGTTAATGTGCCGAATTATCTCATCCTTTAGTTCTTGAATTGTTGCTGGCTTATCGACATACACATTTTCTTTCAAATAACCCCAAATAAAGAAGTCCAACGGTGTCTAATCACATGATCATGGCGGCCAATTGACATCGCCACCACGTGAGATAACACGGCTATTGAATTTGTCACGCAAAAGAGCCATTGTTTCGTTAGCTGTGTGGCAAGTGGCACCGTCCCGTGTTAACCACATATCGTCCACATCCATATCTTCCAATTCGGGCCATAAAAAGTTCGTTATCATCTCACGAGAGCGAACACCATTCACAGTAGCTGCCTGACCGGCCTCATTTTGGAAATAATACGGCCCGATGATGCCGCCAGTCCATAAACCGCACCAAACAGTCACTCTTTGTGGGTGCATTGGTTTTTCGGAAATCACTCTTGGATTATCATTCGCTTATTCTGCTTATTGACAAATTCACTGAGGTGAAAATGTGCCTCATAAAATCACGAAGTGCACGATATGCATTTTGATTTGAACGCCCATTTTCATAATAAGCCTGAATAACTTTAACGCGTTGCTCGATTGTGTATCTTTCCATGGTTCAAATTGAGTTAGTCTGAAATTGAGAAATGTCAAATTAAATGCAGAAAAAACTTGACGTTTAGGTGTGGTTCACATTCAACATAGGCCCTTACAATTTATCCACCTTTTATATCTACCAAAGGTGGAGAGCGCACATAACAAACAAGTTTTCAATTTATTTTTGATCAATGGTGATAATCTTTAACTTCGAGCTCATATATTAGTTCTCATTTAGTGAGAAAACTAGTTTATATGAATGCTTGATGTTTTGCATGGGATTGTCACTTCTTTCAAAACGTGTTCTGATGATGGAAACCTAGAAAATTCCCGAAATAGATCTGACAACACATTCCTGAAAGTGGTCAATTAATAAATTTGAAAACAAAAACTCTATAGATTGTTTGTTAGGACAATATCATAATAAAGAAATAACTTGAATAATTTCCATTTTCATTGCACAATTAAAGGTCGAAAAAGCATAATTTTTATTTTTAATTAAAATTATATAAAACTTGAATAATACAAATATGTAGAGAGTTTCTTACCGTTATTTCGATAATTTGAAGGAATATTGCAACTTCTCAACCCGGTTTTGTATTACACTTAGCTAAACTTACAGCCAGCAATTGGTCACTTGCAAAGGGATTTTGCAGTGTAGCACAGAGTTATTAATTCTTAAAAGTTAACAGTTTCTGTTGATGAATTTACCTGTCATCACGAAATATGGGCAACATTGAGAAGATTGCAAAATCCAACTTTCATCTTATTTTGGACCAACCTAATACATAGTTATTTAACAACATCTACTACTACAATTCTACTACAACAAAAAGACAAAATTTAAAAAAAGGACTTCAGCCTAAGGCAAGCAACTGGACTTACAATATCCATATAAATATACAGATGCTCATCTTATGGCTTCAACTTTAAAATAAAAATGACCAACCGAATGAACCGACGACCGACTTACAACAAAATGTCAAAGTTTAGAAAATTGCAACAGATTGTATAATAAAAAAAAAGATGTTGAAAATCTTCTAATTGTTGCATGACTCCTAAAGTCTGACTAACTAGTGATGATGAGACAAAAGAAATGATGAATAAAAAATAAAAAAACACAAAAACTAGTTGAAAAAAAAAATAAAGAAATTTTAAACCGGAAAAAACAAAGAGCTTGTCAAAAGATCAAATAAAATACATGTAGTTTAGGCCATAAAACCGTACATCTACACAATTCACATCTTGTGGTTTGTGTTTAGCAAATAGAATGAAATTTAAACCAAAAAAATTTAAACTGAAAGAAAACAAAATTTCTACAAGTTGTGGACATGATAAAACATGCATAACATAAGAAAACAAAAATGGAAATTGTGGAAAATAAAAAGAGTTTGTACAAAAGAACACAAAATGTTTTATAGGTGATAAAAGGATTTAGTTAATGAAAATATTTTTGCCAGAAAATACAAAAGATTTAAAAATGGGACTAGCAAATGACCATAAGGATATTTGGAAGAAGGAAAATATTTAGCTCTCATGAATTTTTTGTACATTTGTTGAAAACATGCCTGTGCTTTACAAAAAATGTATAGAGTAAGTGCGGGATATGTGTAGTAGGCGGATAATGTGAAACATGCCTTTATTTTTGAAACTAAGGACTATTTGAGAAATGTTTTTTGGTGAAACCAAATTTGAAAAACATAACTTGGTATGCTTGACGGTTTGTTTTACATGTGGTCAAAGATTTATTTGGTACAAAAAATTGTACATATCGCTCATTTACTTCAAGACTGTCATAAGTCAGAAAATATGATTTTTGAGTTAATGATGCAGATTTATAAGTTACTAGCTTACCAGGCAAACGTTGTTTTGCCTTAAAATTTTATTTGTATTAATTAGCTGACCCGGCAGACGTTGTCCTGCCTAACATTTGATTTAAGGCTAATAACTTTTCTATAAATATACAGAGGACAAAAAGATTATCTACCTTGCTGGAGTAGATAATGTGGAGTATATAGTGGACTTAAAAGTGGGCATGGTCAAAAAAAGTAGCCTATTAATCATGCCAGAGTCCCAGGTAAATGCTGTAAAAATTTCAGAAAGATCGGGCCAGAGGTTTGGTCTCCTATAAGGTACAAACAAACAAACAAATAAACAAACACACATTCCATTTTATATATGTATATATATATATATTGAAAGCAGATTCATTATAATTTAAGGTAAAATGGGGCGAAAAAGGGGGATTTGGTAATAAAAAAATGTATGGCTACCTTTCCTGTAGATAAAAAGTGTATAAAACTTTGGGTAAATACATATTACAAAAAAAGTATTTTGTATAGCAAACATTGTTAGTGGTATTAGTAAGTATCTGAATTAAAAAAGGGGGCGGTGAAGTGGGCGTGGTTCATAGTTATATGGCGACGTTAACAGTATTAAGAGCAATATACTACCAAATAAATAAAAATCCGTTGCAAGGAACAAATTAGTACAGAGAACAAAAGGTTTAAAACTTTCAAACAAAATTTGGCGTGAAAAGGGGCGTGAAAGGGGGCGTGGCGTAAGAAATGTTTATTTCTACCTCGCCTGTAGTATAATGTGTATACAATTTAAAGTAAATCTGTTAAAAACTATATGGGAGCAATTACATAATTTAAAAAAAGTGAGCGTAAAAGTGGGCGTGGTCGAAAAAAATTACCCTATTAATCATGCCAGAGTCCCAGTTAAATGCTGTGAAAATTTCAGGAAAATCGGCCCAGAGGTTTGGTCTCCTATAAGGTACAAACAAACAAATAAACACATAAACAAACACACATTCCATTTTATATATATAGATAGAAGATAGATATAATGTATACTTTTCGAGATAGAGGATAATATAGACTAACTGTGCTACTCACGGATCTCTCGATAATTAGCGAATTTGCACACTACTCCCACTAAGAGAAAAATACATTAAAACCACTATTTATAAAAAACGTGATCAAATAAATAGAGAAAGGGTCGAGAGAGGCAGATATGGATTGAAAACTTTAAACTCGTTTTCTGCAAAATCGTGTTTTTTGAGTTATGTCATTCTTGCAGTAAATGAGCGATATGTTAATATTTTGCAGTGTTTGAAGCAATATGAATTAAGAAATTTTTCAATCTTTTATTTATTACAATATTAACATTTGTTAAAAGTAATATTAACAACCATTAATATTACTTTTAACAATTTTTAATAATTTTTTGAAAAATTTAGTTGAAAATCGGCTAATGTGCAATATCTGAAGGCGGGTAATGTGGAATACTATTCCGCATTACCGTCTCACAAGGGAGGCAATGTGAAACCGACCCGAACTTGCAGAATTTAATGAACTTTGGATGTGTTGTAAAGCAGCAAAAAAAGAGACATGCATTTTTTTAGCTGCCCAATATCACGATTAATTTTAGCATTTAAGTTGATTTAAGAAATTCATTTGTTTTTGTACGAAAACTTGTCTTTAATAAACATAAACTAGATTTTAAATTTATTTTCATCGGGATAAACATTAATTGCATTTATAGTAATTAAATGTGCTAAAGTCCCAAAACTTATTTAACAAATTGTGAAAAGCAATCTGATGTAGGCGTGTCCCTATCCGGATTTCATTCCTGCCTAAGGAAATCTTCAGGGGACTTTGTTATTAGAATTTCTAGAAATATTTGTTATGTTAAATCACAAACTCAATGAGAATTTCTTGTCCTCGTCTAGGAGCGAGATTCAAAATTTAAAATATCAAATATCAAAGAAAAAACCAAAACAACAACAAAAAATTGTCACAATTGGCTTTGTCATCTTCCAAATACTACTCTGTTTTTTTGACAGACCTAGCAATGTAGTGACGTTTATTCAAGTAAATCAACAATAGAAAATCATATGTTTTCTATTAGTGTCAGTTACATTTAAATTTGCACAAGCACCTGCATATTTGTTATTTAAATTTATTTTCATCGGGATAAACATTAATTGCATTTATAGTAATTAAATGTGCTAAAGTCCCAAAACTTATTTAACAAATTGTGATTTATTTGTACACAGGGTTAATGTACTCAAGAAAACAAAAATGTTGATATCCATATTGCCGATATAGTGGCCGTAGTTGCCACATTTTTGAATAATTTTAAATATAGAGGAAAAGGGCTCTTCGATTTCGAATATCGGAAAAAGCTTAAATACTACTTCGATTAAATTAAATAGGAAATTCGATGCATTATTTTTAGCTTAATACAGCTACACATTTTTTCTAATAAAAAAAAAAATACTTGAAAGTCTATTTCTACACCAGTGAACATGTCTTTTAATAACCTTTCATTTGATACCAAATTTGTCCATAGTTACATTAAATAGAATGAAATAAACCGAAAAACGTAAAATTGGTTCGTTTTTGACCCCACTTATCAACGCCTAAACATGAGATTGGGCAGGTGTAAAAAAACGGGTACCTTTAAATTTTTTTTAATCTCTACAACATACCCTAATCTTTTTAAAATCTGTCGGTGCGGGTTGGGATACCAAAAATTTTTTTTAAACTAGTATGTCAATTTGAAATTGTATTTACTATTACTAAATATTTTAATTTATTTGACATTAACCCTAGAAAGTTAGTCTTGTTTGTTGCACGTAAAAGTGTAACGGTTTATCCTACTTCGCAAACGATCTAGAAGCACTCGGCACGTACTGGTAAGGGCCTATGTCGTCGGCAACCGGGGTGAGTCTTTGCAACCAGTCTTTTGCAGCCGTTAACAAAATTTAACTACGTGCCTTTTTAAATAAAATGTTTAACTCAATTTATATAATAAATTTTACTATTGCAATTATTAAATACCCCGAACTGAATCTAACATATCCTTTGTAAACAATATACTGGACCAAGGGCCAGATGCTGTGCGCCCTGTTTATTACTGCCCACCCTACCTAAGATTCACTTTATCCATAAAGATACATTTAAGGAATCCCACAATAACAATGATCGACGGTTTAGATCGAGAGAAAAAAAACTTAGTTAGGCATGATTACAAAAAATACTTTTACTTTATTTGAATATTAAATGTAATTGCTTTGAAGAAAGCAAACGAAATATCCATAGCAAAAAAATGTTATGACATCACTAATATAACAAAAAAACGTACAACAGAAACTTATTTGTTTAAACTAATTCTCAATAGAAATGCCTTTAAAACATTATAACAAAAAAAATTGACTTATGTGTTTAGGAGCTGGTGATAGAAAATTTAAGAACTTAATGCAATAATTTTAAATCTAATTTATTTTACGGTAATGTATAAAATGTAATATTCGACGTCAAATTAAAGGATGAGTAAGAGAAAGGAAAAAATGTGGGCTTTTAGTTAATGTCAAAAATTTTAAAATTGTATTTTACGAAACCTAAGGTATTACTTTGGAATTTTTATATTAGCAAAAGAAATATTATGGTAACATAATAAAAAAAAATGTGTCTTGCAATCTTAGCCTAGTACAAAATAAATCCAAGATTCAAAATCCTTTTATGATTTCGACCCAGAATCTATTCGAATACTTAAACTTTGATCCCAAGACCCAAAAGAATTTAACTTACAGTACTAACTTATTAATTTCCATCAGATGACCAGTCCTCCGGATGTCGATGAGTTTCCAAAATTTGGATAAAAAAACTAGGATACCACAAGATCTTTACCTCTACAAATGTCCAAAGAACAATGTTTTCAAAATATTGAATTACAAAATACAATACCCTGGACTCCTTTTTTTTCCTTTACTTGTCCTTTTACACGTTATGTATTTAACTAGGCCAACTTCCAATATAACCAAAAAAATAGTTTTAGACCCAGCAATAATTTAAAAACCGGAACGATTAAAAATTTGATGAATGGCAAGTGACAATGGGTTTCCTCTCAAATCAAAAAAATCATATGAATTTGCATCACAAAAACTCGTATGGTGATACAGTGGCAGTACAGCCAAAATGTACGTCCATTAGCATTCCTTGGTGGGTTGTTTAACACTCCAAAGTTCAAGAGTTAATATTCACTAGTACTAATCCTACAAGAACCCCTTTCCAACAAAGAACAAATTTCAGATTAACTCCTATTAGACAAGAGGCAGTGTAAGGTCCGTTAGGAATCCTAAAGTTGAGACACCATTATAAAAAAAAATTCTGAAAATTAGCAAGGAACAACTTACAATTAAGATTCCCAAACTATTTCAGAGTGGCTGAGGTCAATATTCAGACCTAGTTATTTAATCACACGTTTTAATATTTTGTACAAAACATTTTAACTGTACCACTTTAATAAAAAAAATTGATCTGATCTTGTTTTACACGCAATTTGTTCTTTACCAATTTAAATGACACGAGGAATTGAAAGGTACAGAAATTTTAAACAAGCAAGCAAGTGGAATGTTACATTGAATTTCTGGGGAGTAAATAAACGTATAGATCCGTTATTTACTTTATAAGAGATTATCAGAAATATATCCATGAATTAATGAGGTAGAGAATGGGTAATTTTGGCTATGCTCTATATATTACACTCAATTGAAATACTTACAAAAACTATATAAAGGGGTATAAAATAATGCAAATTTACCCAACAAAAAAAATTATCGCATGATATAAATTCTCCCCATCCTCAATCGTACAGTGGTTTGCGTATACGTAAATGTTCAATTGTGTATAAGGTAAGAATATTCATACTGACCGCTACAAAAGTTAATCCAAGCCCAAAAGACCTAGACGAAACTTAAACTACTTTTGTACTGAAAACAATAAAATTTTGCTTGTGAAAATGAACTTAACTTCTAATTGAATATCTTTTTTTTGCATTTATAGTAATTAAATGTGCTAAAGTCCCAAAACTTATTTAACAAATTGTGAAAAACAATCTGATGTAGGCGTGTCCCTATCCGGATTTCATTCCTGCCCAAGGAAATCTTCAGGGGACTTTGTTACTGGAATTTCTAGAGATATTTGTTATGTTAAATCACAAACTCAATGAGAATTTCTTGTCCTCGTCTAGGAGCGAGATTCAAAATTTAAAATATCAAAGAAAAAACAAAAACAACAACAAAATATTGTCACAATTGGCTTTGTCATCTTCCAAATACTACTCTGTTTTTTTGACAGACCTAGCAATGTAGTGACGTTTATTCAAGTAAATCAACAATAGAAAATCATATGTTTTCTATTAGTGTCAGTTACATTTAAATTTGCACAAGCACCTGCATATTTGTTATTTAAATTTATTTTCATCGGGATAAACATTAATTGCATTTATAGTAATTAAATGTGCTAAAGTCCCAAAACTTATTTAACAAATTGTGAAAAGCAATCTGATGTAGGCATGTCCCTATCCGGATTTCATTTTTTGTTAAAATGAAACAAAATTAACTTATATTTAATTATTTTAATTGCTTTTTTTTTAAACATAAATTCACTACATGGGAAAGTATTTTTTTAAAGAAGCTTAAATATAATGCAAAAAAGAAGGTTTTCTTTGATATGTTAAATATAAAATTCATAAAACATTATAATAGACCCTTCAAATTATTGGTAAAAAGATTAAAACCTAAAATTTTTTGCACAAGAGGCTCAAACCTCATTTTTGTGTTAGTTTTTCCACATAGTGTTGGTTCTTTAAACATAAAAAACATACATTTATTGTTTAAACAGTTACACAAAAGTTAGGCCTTTTCGACTTGTATCATTTTTTTAAACTCAGGAAACTATAATATCACCAAGATTATTCAAGTTAGAGATCATTTGTTTTTTGTTGAATAAAAAACCGTGCAGATAAGCTTCTTCTATCAGGTCAGCTGCAATATTTGCAACAATTTTCTCAACTATGTCAACTACAACTACAATTTCAATTTCATATTTTTTAACATTTGCAACTTCTACTCCATTTATAATGCAATCTTTTCTAACTCTTTCATCATTTACAAATTTTAAAGAAGATTTTACGGAATTAACTTCTTTCCGTAACTAATAATTTTACTATTGTTAGCTATCAATAATTTTTTTTTTGTTAGTGGCAACACCCTTTAATATGCTGTCATATTGAGATGACATAAATTGAATTGCTTTTGCTATTTCATTCAGTCAGGGTTACTTATTTGCGGGAAATCACGTTAAATACTTTTAAAGTCGCAAAATTAAAAATTTTATATACACTCAAAAAAATAAGTTAGTAAAACATCTTGAAAATCAGGTATACTATTTTTCAGAAAATCTTTTGCTAAAATTATGTTTTAAACTAAAATTTTAGTTATACTTAGTCAGCACTTAACTGTTTTGAACTAATGTTTTACTAATATTTTACTAATGTTTTACTAATTTCTTTTGCTAAAAAAATTGTGCTGATTAGCACATCAATAGTGTGAACGACAACCAGATTAAAAGTTATACTTTTAATCTGGTTGTTATGAATAATTATTTCTATATATTTGCAGATATTACATTAATTCATGTCATCAATGTGGGAGTATTTTTATATTTTGTAACGTATTGTAAATTATTTGAAAAAGAATCACAAAAATATATTTTATGATTTTCAGCAAAATAAATTAACTAAACTAAAAATTTTCTACAAATTTTTTGAATTTTTTTCAGTCTACTAATATTCAGCAAATATTTTATTAATGTTTTTTAATTTATAATCCAATAAGTTTTAGCAAAACTTTTGCTGATTCTACTAATTTTGTTGCTAAAAATCAGCTCGCTGATTTTCAGCAAAAGATTTTGCTGACATTAGCAATTTTTTTGCAAGCACCCTCCTGACTAAAATTTTGCTGATTCAGCAAAATTTTTTGCTGACTTTACTAACTTTTTTATTTGAGTGTACGGATGCATTTTGAGGCTAAACAATTTTTGTTAAAGTCCTTAGAATTTTTGATGCCTCTTCGATTTCAATATTAAGCTCATTAAAATTTTTATTTAATGTAAATTTTGGCGGAATTTATACAGCGCTTTAGTTGTCACAAGGCAAAGGAAAAACGGCGGCTGTACCCACTTTGAATGAAAAGAGTTTACACTTAATAAATTTAGCCCGTCGTAAGCATTCACTTAGTAAGGATTAAAGTTAGGTATCTACCTAAAATTGTTGCGTTTTAAGATGCATTGGAGGTACTTTTTACACTTGGAGGTGCTTGTTACGAAGTATCTCAGTTCATTCAATACGCTAGACAATCTATATATATAAAATGCAATGTTTGTATGTTTGTCCTCTATAGACTCTAAAACTATCCAACCGATTTGGCCCAAACCGGTTTCATTTGAAAGGTTATAGTTCAATTAGGTTTTCGGCTATATATATTTCAAGTGGGCGTGGCCCCTCCCACATAAATTGAATAACATCATATATCTTGACTATTGTGATAGCAAGAGTTTTGAAACATTGCAGTATCCCATATGTTACTGCTTTGAATAATCAGGAAAAAAATGGGTGTGATCGGACCAGTGGGCGTGTCAGCTCCCATACAAAGTAAATATTTAATATAATATATCTACAGTTCTATAATAGCCAGAGTCTTAGAAATTTGTGCACGTTGATTATATTATGAATAGTCATGGGAAAATTGGGCGGGATCATACCAGTGGTCGTGGTAGCTCCCATACAAAGTGATTATTTAGCTCATATACAAAATTAATATTAATATTAAATATCTAGGGTTCTATATTAGCTATATAGCCTTCAAATTTTGTACGAGCCCATCAATTACAAATTCTAGTAGTCGAACTGAAAATGGGCGGAATGGGGTAAATGGGCGTGGTACCAAAAGCAAAAAACAAATTAGCATTAAAGTAAATTATCACATTCAAGACTTTTTGCAAGGTTATTTAATAATGTTGTTCAAAAATTGTTTTAGCGTTCCTCATAGTCCTACAATAAATAAAAAATGTAAAGAAGTAAACATGAATCCGCGTTGGGCTTCCCATGAAATTACAAATTTTAAAATGATTTACTAATGTGAATTTATTTTTTTAATTATTTATTTGCGTAAAAGAAATTTCTTGATTTAAAGAATTAATTACAATTAAAATTTGAAGGCAAAACAACGTTTGCCTGGTCAGCTAGTTTCAAATATAATTGTGATTGTCAGACGCAAAAGCATTATTTTTTAAAAAAAGTTACAAAATTCCTCATAAGTTAGTGATTTTCCCATTCCGTTAATTTGGCGCTGACATCATTTAGATATACCTCAAACCATGTAAAATTACGCCTTTTTTCAAATACTATTCTCAAAACTCACTTCCATTAAATTGCGCAAAAACCTTTAAAAAACTGCGAAAGTTAAAATGTAAATAGACTTTAATTTCTGATTTGCTGTAAGGATTCCCACAATTCCCAAAAATTAAAATAAATCTTCCAAAAATAGGATTTTTTACATTTTTTGTTACCATGTCTACATTTAAAGCGATGCTTTCAGAAGACTTAAATTATTTATATGTTAGAGCATCGACAACCATTTCCGCTTCCGTTACCTGATTTGAGGTGTGCACAATTTTTAACAGTACGCAAAATTGGTGCTTTTTGGGGAATAAATCATAAAAATTTTATATTTTTTTTAATTTCTAATTTAAACGAACGTTGTTTTTGAGTGGAACGATTTATTGCATTAAGTTTAGTTTATTGAATCTAGAGTTTATTTAGTGCATTAACCAATATTTTAAAAATAAATGGGCACGAGTTCGTCCCGCGATTCGCAAAAAAACTGGACATGAGTCTGACCAAATTTGGAATTTCACATTTTCAAATGGTAATATCTCGGGAACTATTAGAGATAACCCATACATGTAAGCATGTTTTTTGTTTATATCTACTAGCAGATTGCAAATATGTTAATTTTATAAAAAAATATCGAGCACTCAAAGATTTATATGCAAATGTTCCCTATTTATTGCCGCCCCTAGGGAGCCTGGAAGGTTTAAAGTCAATACTTAAGTTCAATATTACGTTACTTATGCCTGTTCTATTTTTCATTGCAATCGGACTACTAAGTAAGAAGTGGCCGTATTATTTCCAAAAATGTTGTGTTATAATTATATCCCACGTGTAATGTTAAGTTAATTAAAGACACACAGTGCGTATGAGTTATTTATATTTCATAATAACACTCATACGTCTCGGTGGTCTTTTTGCCTTTTTTAACCTATGGGTGGCACCATCTCAACTCAACTTATAATATGGCTGTTTTTTACATCACTGTTTCCAAATTTGCTGAATTTTGGCAGGAATAAAGTGTATCAGAGAACTAAGAAAAATTCATAATTTAAGTTCGCTGACGCTTCTGGATCCGGAAATATGAGGTCTTGAAAATAGTAAAAAAATGTCAAAATTTACAAAGTTGTATTTACTTAATTGTTATTTTCTTAAAAAGTATTACAGGTAGCCAACTCATCAAGGTCGCATTTGAAAGGTTATTAAATTACCTTTAATTTGATATACAACATGATTTTTTTTTTGAAAAACTCAAAGGTCACATCTTTTGACCTATAATTCGGGAGGCTATATCTTTAAAAACGATATTTTTAAAAATCTGAAAAAAATGTATGTTTAAGATTGGTTCCTTCCCTAAAGTTGCAAAAAATTTCAGAGTGGAGGTATTCTTTGATCCAGAAATATTAAGCATTATATATGGTTTTAGTGCAGCCGGGACTCAAACTCTGACACAGTGTCGACATTTCTTCTTTTTTTTACTAAAGGGCTCTTTATGCTACATAGTTTTAATTCCCTTGTTAAATATCTACCTTTACTATGTGATTAATATTTCTGGATCCAAGATTACCTCCACTCTGAAATTTTTCGTAACTTTAGGGAAGGAACCAGTCTTAAACATATATTTTTTTTCAGATTTTTAAAAATATCGTTTTTAAAGATATAGCCTCCCGATTTATAGGTCAAAAGATGTGACCTTTGACCTTTTCAAAACAAAAATCATGTTGTATATCAAATTAAAGGTAATTTAATAAGCTTTCAAATGCGACCTTGATGAGTTGCCTACCTATAACACTTTTTAAGAAAATTACAATTAAATAAGTACAACTTTGTAAATTTTGACATTTTTTTACGAATTTCAAGACCACATATTTGGAGAAGGTAGTGTACACCCATTGGTTGATTTGACATGGAATTACCCCTATTCGGAAATCAATATAAACTACAATATTTAAACAATTATAAAAAAAAACAAATAAATTATTTATTAAAATAAATCTTTCCGCTATAAAAAAGACACAATACTTAAATTTTTCTAAAAATTATAATTTAAAGTTTAATCTACCATGATAACCCTGGCACAATGGGGAATATTGGACATTTTTTGAGCAAACTTGCCTACCGCCTACAGTTATAAACGAATTAAAAAAAAAACACAATTTGAAATACAGCTAACTAAGGGATTCCTCTTGACCGATTTTTAAAAATCTTTTATTTTATGATCTTAATAAATCGTCAAATTCATCTAAATTCCCATATATTTTATATTTCTGGTACAAACAAAATTTTAAAACTGTGGCATATACACGAAATTGATCTCAACTTTTAGGTAATTTTATTCTTTATAGATAACACAGCTAAGCACTGAAAATGCATCGGACATGCGACTTATAAATTTTGACATATTTTCGGACGTAGATCAGGAACGTTAACACAAATTTTTAATAAAGGCTCCGGTTTTTGAAATATGCTCGAATTTAACTTTCACGTTTTCACTTTAAAATTTCTTATTAATTCATATACATGAATAAACTACGAATAACTTTTAATATGGATTTTTGGGATCGCTGATTACGAATCTGACATTAGATTTTCATAATTCAAAATGGAGGATCCATTATGGCAGATGCTTTTTTTTTCAAATGTGATCGGTTTTGTTGTATATTAGTAAAGTTAAAGTTTTTGGAGCAGCTAAATTCGAATCTAAAATTGGATTTGCAAAACTTAAAGTGGTGGCGCTACGAAATAACCCCCAATGAAATAACCCGCAACGGCCAAAAATTAAATAACCCCTAAAAAAATTGTGTAAAATTGTTTGGGGGTTTTTTCATTTTTTTTGGGGATTATTTCATCTTACGGTTTGGAGATTATTTCATTATGAAGCAACCCCCAATGAAATAAAGCCCAAAATTTAAATTCTTTGGAGATTATTTCATATGCAATTAGTTTGGGGGTTATTTCATATTTTTTGGGGGATATTTCATTTTGCTAAAAGTGAAATTTTTTTAATATTTGTTAGTTTTTCTGCGTGGCGGCCTGCGGCCGCTCTTAGGGGTTTTCTCCTCCATGGGACGCGGCAGGTGGCTTCGCTGAATAAAGTTTCCCTGCGCGCGTCACACTAGGGAAGATAATGAGACACGCGCAGGAAAACTGTATTCAGCGAAGCCACCTGCCGCGTCCTATGGAGGAGAAAACCATTAAGATCGGCAGCAGGCCGCCACGCAGAAAAACTGAACAGTGTAACAAAAGAATCAAAAATATGAAAACAAAAAATAAAAAAAATTTGGGACATATTTCATTTCTTTGAAGCTTATTTCATTAGGGGTTATTTCATTTCTTCCTTTGGGAGTTATTTCATTACGAAACAACCCCCAAATTTTGGGTGTTATTTCATTTTCACCTTTGGGGAATATTTCATTTCTTTTGGGTATTATTTCATTTTTTTTTGTTGGGCCTTATTTCATTTTTTTTGGGATTTCTTTCATTGGGGGTTATTTCATTTTGTCGTTTGGGTGTTATTTCATTGGGGGTTATTTCGTAGCGCCCAAAGTGGTGGATTTAATATGGCGGATGATTTTTTCAAACGTCATCTTATATTTATCAAATGTTTTTTCGGAAAGTTAAGTGGTCGCTGACTGCAAATCTGAAGTCAGATGTTAAAAATTCAAAATGGTGCAGATAATATGGCCGAAATTTTTTGGAAAATTAATCGATTTAGTATCCAATATTTTCTTGTAAAGCTTTGGAGTCGATGTGTGTTTTTGGAATTTCACATTTTCAAATGGGTAGATCTCGGAAATTATTGGAGATAACTAGGGTGATCGGGTCGATTTTTGAACACCGGCTTCAACTGGTATTTTGTATGTTGTCGGTTTGGGTTTTTTGAAAAGTAAAATATTCGAATATCGAATAATCCGTTTTTTTTGTTGTCGAATGCCCGGGTTTTTCTTACCCATTCTATTTCAGTTTCAATATATTAGATACCGTAAATTTACAAAATTCATTGTGAAGAACGAAATTTTTTGAAATTTTTATTAAAAAATCAGTTTTTTATAAAAGTGGTTAATGCAAGAGAGTTTCCTTAATAATTGATCATAAAAAATACAATAAAAATATCCATATCCACCTCAAAAATTAATATTTTTCTGTGTTATGTTTGAGATGTTCCAGTGTTATGACTCTGTCCTGTTATATTAATATATAAATATTTTCAAATAAAAATTTCATCTTTTTATTTATGTTGACATTTTTAAGCAACTTTAATTTGTTATAATTTTTTTTTTTTCAAAATACCTTTTCAATAACAAATGGCTTTTGGTAAATGGTTTTGAAGGTAAAATGTGTATCTGAGACAACAACTTCGAAGCGCTCATAAATACAAATTTTAATTGATAATAAATCATTGTAATTATTGTTTTTTGCAAACCATCGAAAAAAATTTTTAAGTTGATCCAAAAGTGATAATACTATTACAAATAATAAACTTAATTCAAATTAATGGAAAACAATTATATGTCCGACTATAGTTGCGTAACATTTAAAATCCGGTTAAACGGTTTTGTTCAAATTGAAAAAACCGAAACCGGTGTTTTTAAATTGCAACTGTTCGGAAAAGCCAGAAACCGAATAATTGATCAACATAGAGGTAGCCCACACATGTAAGCATGTTTTTAGTTAGTCTCTACCAACAGATTACAAAAATTTTAACTTTTTGGAAATCAGATTAGAAATAAAAAAATGGCGAGCACTCAAAATTTTATATGCAAAAAGTTCCCTATTTCAGGTGGTCATATTGACTCCTCCGGGGGGTTTGGAAGGCTACTAAGTAAGAAATGGTAGTCCAAAAGTTTTGTGATATTTTTTTATTTTTTATTTTACTAATTAATAATCATATAACTACAAATTATATACTATTACCCTAACCGAGCACTAGCTACTATGGCCTTCGGCGCGTTGTAGCGAAAACAGGCCAGTGCCTCTGGTGGGACTCGAACCCACGACCCCCGCACTGATAAGCCAGCACGCTACCAACTAGCCTACCGGGGAGCACAAGTTTTGTAATATATTCCACTGTAAGTAAGCTACAGCAACCCAAAACATAGACACTGTCCTATTTACATGACACTTGGCTTACATGCCAACTATGGTTAAAATTAAACGGGTCGAGGTAGAAACTTCTATTTTTTATGCTTTTATGTGGAATGAGTCTATTGTTTCATTCTTATTGTTAAAAATTAAAATGCATTTTTAAATATTTATTTTATCGGCTAGCCTGCAAGTAGTGCCATGTGTTATTTTGATTTTTTTTTTTTTATTAAACTATTGAAATGCTCTATCGGTCATACATATATATGCCAAGTGGTGTTGCTGTATAACTCATTTAAAACAACTAACCTCTTTTTCTATGCACAAAAAGAGTAATGTGTACAAACTGCTATTAGCATATTTTGAAAAACGCTTTTTCAAAAGGTGTTATGTGTTGTTTTTTTTTAAAATCCCCTCACGGCTCTGTAACATAGATTAAAATCTGATTTCTTTTAATACTGTATTTAAGTAAATGAGATATTTTATCATTAAGGCACATAATGCGAATAAGATATCTTAAAATGTTTTATCGCTCTCCTGAAAACCTATTGCAAAACACATAGCACCACATGCAGGCAAGCCAACGATTTATTACTTTTGAGTAAAATACCTTCTGTAATTATATTGTCGAATATATTTTATGCAAACTAATAGAGCATTTAAGAAAAAGTCTAACTGCACTTAAGGTAGAAAGAAATTTATGAACATTTCATAAAGCGATCATACCAATTGATCCGAAAAATGGGTCATCTTCTTGCATCTAATTATATGAAATTAGATATAATTTAACGTAATTTTATTCGAGATTTGTCCATATCCGGGACATTAAGTTATATATAATTGGATATAAATATATCTGATCTTATATAACACTGTAGAACACAAACATTACAAGGTCCGACCTATAAATTTTGATAGAAGAGACAAAAAAAAAGACACGTGTTTTGGCGTTTTGAGCGTTTACATCGAGTAAAGCTTACGTTTAAAGTATATGGTGTGTTCAGCAAATTTATGTAAAACACGGAGAACATTTTTGTAGAATATGTTAACCATCTAACTCCTCAAGATAGGGGTCTTTTTTTGTTCTTTTTTTAAAAAAGAGCAAAAAACACCATTAAAACAGGGATTTAAGCGGTTAACATGTTAAAATTTAACTTTAAGTTCCTGAATACACCAAAATCAAACATTTTTTTGTAGAATATGTTAATGAAACATAACGAAATGTTTAAAAATTATCCAGAAATATTTTGTGTTTCAAACATATATACTCAAGCGGTTTTGTCTTATAAAATGAAACCATTTTTTTTATTTAAAATTATACTTGAAAATGATTTCGTTATAAAATTAATATTGTTATATGTGAAGCAATATATAATAAAGTTTTAACTAAACTTGCACATAACTTTATTTGATATTGAATTTTACTAAAATATGTACGGGATCTATATATATAAAATAGAATGTGTGTTTGTTTATTTGTATGTATGTACCTTATAGGAGACCAGACAACTGGACCGATCTTCCTGAAATTTTCACAGTATGTAACTGGAACTCCGGAATGGTCAATAGGATACTTTTTTTTTGGCCACGCCCACTTTTACGCCCACTATTTCATTATTTGAAATTGTATACACATGATGCTTTAGCCTTGGGATAGAAAGCTAAAATTTTCACCATGTGTTCTTTGGAACAAGACAAAATTTCCTGTACTTTTTCTTTTTAAAATTTTGCCCAGGAACGTGGTAAAAGGGGGGATAAAAGTGGGAAAAAGTCTCCCCATTAGCGGCCTCACCGAACTCTTTACGATAGATAGCTGAAATTTTCACCATATGTTCATTCGGATATAACCCAACTTTCTCCAGTTTTACTTTTTGGAATTTTGCTCAGGAACGTGGTAAAAAAGGGGATAATAGGGGAAAAAGTCTCCCCCTCAGTGGCCTGACCATACCACTGGACCGATCTTCCTGAAATTTTCACAGTATGTAACTGGAACTCCGGAATGCTCAATAGGATACTTTTTTTTTGGCCACGCCCACTTTTACGCCCACTATTTCATTATTTGAAATTGTATACACATGGTGCTTTAGCCTTGGGATAGAAAGCTGAAATTTTCACCATGTATTCTTTGGAACATGACAAAATTTCCTGCACTTTTATTTTTAAAAATTTTGCACAGCAACGTGGTAAAAGGGGGGATAAAAGTGGGAAAAAGTCTCCCCATTAGCGGCCTCACTGAACCCTTTAGGATAGATACCTGAAATTTTCACCATATGTTCATTCGGATATAACCAAACTTTTTGCAATTTTACTTTTTGGAATTTTGATCAGGAACGTGGTAATAGGGGAAAAAGTCTCCCCCTCAGTGGCCTCACCAAACCCTTTGGGATAGAAAGCTGAAATTTTAACCATGTGTTCTTTCTGATATGTCCCAACTTTGGAAAATTTACTTTTTACAATTTTGATACGTAACGTGGTAAAAAGGGGGATAATAAGGGAAAAAGTCTCCCCTTTAGCGGCCCGACCAAACCCTTTGCGATAGAAGGCTGAAATTTTTACAATGTATTCTTTCGGATATGTCCTAACATTCTAAAATTTCACTTTTTCAATTTTGCTCAGTGACGTGGTAAAAAGGGGGATAATACGGGAAAAGTGTTCTTTCGGATATGTCCTAACTTTCTAAAATTTCACTTTTTAGGATTTTGCTCAGTAACATGGTAAAAAGGGGGATAATAAGGGAAAAAGTCTCCCCCCTTACCGGTCTGACCAAGGCTGAAATGTCCATAATGCTTTTCTTTCGACTTTGAACCAACTTTCTGGAATTTCACTTTATATAATTTCCATCAGGAATGGGAAAATTGGGAGGGATCATACCAGTGGTCGTGGCAGCTCCCATACAAAGTGATTATTTAGCTCATATACAAAATTAACATTAATATTAAATATCTAGGGTTCTATATTAGCTATATAGCCTTCAAATTTTGTACGAGTCCATCAATTACAAATACTAGTAGTCGAACTGAAAATGGGCGGAATGGGATAAATGGGCGTGGTACCAAAAGCAAAAATAAATAAGCATTAAAATAAATTATCACATTCAAGACTTTTTGCAAGGTTATTTGATAATGTTGTTCAAAAATTGTTTTAGCGTTCCTCATAGTCCTAGAATAAATAAAAAAGGTAAAGAAGTAAACAATAAATTTTATGACATGGTTTTAAGTAACAATTCATGTTTAACAGGTACACTTAACATAAAAAATATATTTTATTGCTATGGTAATCACATGCGGTTTAAATCATTAAAACTTGTAATTTCATGGGAAGCCCAACGCCTCTTTGTCCTTCTATCGCCTTTATTTGCTGAAGTATATAAAATGAATAGCTGAAAACAACTGCCATAACAACTGCGACGTCACCTATTACCGGTGCATTAAAGCGCCGCTCATGCTCAGACATGAAATTACAAATTGTAAAATGATTTACTAATGTGAATTTATTTTTTTAATTATTTATTTGCGTAAAAGAAATTTCTTGATTTAAAGAATTAATTACAATTAAAATTTGAACGCAAAACAACGTTTGCCTGGTCAGCTATTATATATAAAGCTATATAAAATTATTAACATGTTTCATAATACAGATTCATCCTATTTATGAGATGTTTCATAACATTTATGAAGCACTTCATAAAAAGTTATGAAACTTCATATGATGATATTTCATATTTATGAAGAAGTCTGTCATGAATTTGGTCTTTTATGACACAACCTCATCATATTTATATAATACATTGGAGGAAAATCAATGAAATTTTTCATCATATTTATGAAAAACTTCATAATCCTATTTCCTTGTGTGTGATATAGTCTTCCGAAGAAATTATTTGAGAATAAAAAATAATATTAGGTGAGAATCTTGCATTGTAAAATTTATTAAAGATTTTTGGTAACTCTGTAACAATTCATTTAAATGTATTTTTTTCTGTTTTAATGGTCTATGTAAGTGTATGCTTGTATACGGTCTAAAAGTTGAGTTTTTACAATGTTGTCTAACCACAAATAATTTCTAAAGTACTTGCATTATAGAAAAAAAGAATAAACTCTCATACACACACACTTACTAAATAGAAATTTAGCAGTATATAAAAAATATTGTATACACAAAGTAAATTTACCACAGTACTGTGTATGTGTGTAAGCCAGCGAATGCATATAAAACTAATAGGGGTTTTTTTTTTCTAGATATCAAAAAAAAAAAAAAAAACACAACATATAAATACATACATGGAAAACAAATAACATAGTGTTGGCTATAGAAAAATGCAAAAAAAAAGAAATTGTCAGGGAAGTTTCATAAGAAACAATAATTTGTGCAAAGAAAAATTTCTTTAATATATAAGAGTTATTTCACTCTTTGATGTCAAAAGTAAAATCTCTTGTTATTTTCGTAAGAAGAGAAGGCAAAATCGTTGAAGAGGTTGAATTGTTTAAGGAAGAATGAATTAAAACAACAGTTATAGGCTATAACTTTCTGTATATCTTAAAACTTTTTGTATTTTCTAAACTTCTTTACGCCTCTCGGAAGAAGTCCTAACCAAAAAGTGCATTAACCAAAAATGTTTTTCTTGATTATTTATTTATTTGACTTGTCTCAAAAAAACTGTTTTGAAAATTCAAATTTTTCAATTTTCTAGAATACTATGCGAGATAGGATATGAGACTTATACCAAATTATTGCAGAAGAAACGCTAAGGCGACCTTTAAGACTTTTATTGCTGTCAAAAAACAAGAGTCGTCAATATTAAAAATATGAAATTTTTCGAAGTTAGTTACTTCAAAATTGTGCATCCACTTAAAAGTCCATGATGAGTTTCATGCTGCTATTTTTTGCTGGCCGCCACGCCCCTTATAAAATTAGCGGGTCTTCAAAGTTGCTGAGATTTTTTGTATAAATGCCAAATATTTGCTCAATAGTTCACTACCGTATTAATGATATCTCTAATGATAACACAAAAAAACATAAAAAGATTAATAAAAAAAACCACCGAGACGTATGAGTGTTATTATGAAATATATAAAACTCATACGCACATGTGAACTCATTTCTAAAATTAACATTATTTAAAAAAATTTCTTACAAGAACAAAAATTTTTAATATGGTCTTCGGATGTGTGACTATGGATATCGTTGCAAATAACTACATCGGTATTCATCGGTAGTGAGTTTTGCGATATTTAAAATATGTGTGTACAGAATAAAATTGAAAATTTTATTAACCGGAAGGATTGTACTTTCAAATAAAAAAAGAAATTTGAGAAAATATTCAATTGTTTTTTTTAAACCATTTTCAAAAAAAAAAAAGTTATTTGGCGGACCCTTTACAACAATTTTTTACTAAAATCTAAATACTTTTCGACACCATGGATAAGCCACTCCGAATGTTGGATATGTTGTACAAAACAATATGGTCTATTAAAACAAATTGTATAAGAAAAGATATAGTTTTTTAAATATTCGCGAAAAAATCGAATTTTTACATTTGTTTAAACTTTCTGGAAAGAGACTCTATGATTTTCTAATAAATATCGTAAATTAGAAGATCCAATCTTTCATATGCGATACAATTTGTAAAAATCGGATACAAAATCTTCAAAGTTAGAACGTTTTAAAACATTAGGTATTTTTCACAGTTTTGCTAAAAATGTTAAACTTTAAGAAGCGATAGAACGCGAAAGAAATTCGAAAAACTTAATACAGCGCATATATCAAAGGAATGTTGAATACCGATGTACTACTCACTTTCAATGAAGTGCAAACACATTAATTCCTAAAACGACTAACATCGATTCGAAATTTTTTGAAACGACTCCTTTGAATTAATGAAAAAATAATTCTACATATACATTTTTTTTTTGAAATTTTGTAAAAGGTTCTCTATTACCATATCAAATTATATATAATTTTGAAACTTAGTTAGGAATTCATGAAATACATAATAGTATGTATAGAATAAAAATGTTGTAATATTAATGGCAAATAAAGATCCTTTAAGGGCATTTCGTCATTTATTTATTTTTTCATCCTGTTGATCACCACTAAATATTGCTTTAAGCATTTAAAAAAATTTAAGCACAATAAAAAATTTCTGTAATTCTTTAAAATTTAAAAAAATATTTCATTTCAAAATTTAGAAAAAGGTTTGAAAAAATTTGAATACTCTAACCGAGTTATCCTGTAAACCAGCA
Organism: Delia radicum; assembly: GCA_021234595.1. Taxonomy (NCBI): domain Eukaryota; kingdom Metazoa; phylum Arthropoda; class Insecta; order Diptera; family Anthomyiidae; genus Delia; species Delia radicum. The sequence continues at coordinate 128,175,699 of CM037852.1, forward strand.
CAACATTTATCAGCATGCAGCGATATGGAAGTTACTTTTTTAGTGATGGTATCTCCCAAGTCCACACCATTTTCAATTGTATTTAAGAAATTATCAATTGTTTTTCAGAAACTTACAATTGTATTTCAGAAACTATCAATGGTATTTTAAAACTTATCTACTTTATTTAAGAAGTTATCAGATTTATTTCAGAAATTATCACTTGTGTTTCAGAAATTATTAAAAGTTTTTCATTAGTATTTCTGTAATAAAATTTATATTTTCTGAAACCCAATTGATAGTTTCTAAAAACAATTGATAGTTTCTAAAATACAAATGAAGTACAATTGATAAATCCAAAATACAATTGAAAACTTCTGAAATGCAGTAGCAGATGGTGAAGGTTTGGGAGATACATTCACTAAAAAAGTAATTTCCATCTCGCTGCAATGTGGAACATTTTATGGTGGTTTACAAGTAAAACTTATATATTCCGATTTTTTAACTTGCTCATCTTCTTCATACTGGTTTTCGCCGTTTAATGGTAGTGAGTTTTGTGAACAGTACGGGAAAGAATGATGGGGGAAAGATCATAACTCGTCACAAATTCTGATTATATTCATAGACAATAAGAGGAAGATTGTTATATAATTTTGTTGAGTGCACATTTTATTAAATTATGCTAAAAATTAGCTTGACTAGATTTTTTTATTGTTATTGAAAATATGAGTTTTAAATTTTAATTTCAATCACGTTTACTTTTTCGGAATTTATTTGTCAAATTGTAAACATTCTAAATTGTATTTGAATTATAAATTTGAATTGTAAAGATGACAATTTTAAGAGAACTACACTCAAAAAAAAAAGTTAGTAGAAAAGTTAGTAAATCATCTTGTAAATCAGGTATACTAATTTTTTTTGCTAAAATTATGTTTTAAACTAAATATTTAGTTATACTTATTCAGCACTTAACTGTTTTGAACTAATGTTTTACTAATATTTTACTAATGTTTTACTAATTTATTTTGCTAAAAAATTGTGTTTATTAGCACATCAATAGCGTGAACGACAACCAGACTGAAAGATATACTCAGAATGAATTAGATGTCGCGGCATGTCACGATGTAGTAGTGACGAGGAAAATTATACTAAAAAGTACAACTCTAGTCAGACATATAAAAATCAACCATGGAAGATTTTTGTATCTGTTTTTCATACATAAAAAAAAAATTGTGGATTAAAACAACTTAAATTTTGCGTCGTCACCGGCTTGTGAAATTAATTGTCTATTAATTAAATAAAAGACAATATTAAATATTTAAATTTAATAAAGATTAAATGTGTATTTGTAAAAAAAAATGTTTATATATATTAATAATATTGTGTGGTCAAATTGCAAACAAATATGCAATAGGTAGACAGACTAAAGCGAAAGACAAAGACATATATCTTAGGTAGATTTTTCTGTTTCCTTTTTCTTATTGCAAAAAAAAGGGTTGTATATGTTATATTTTGTTATTTTTTCGTTTCGTTTCTATAATTCCCATGCTCCATTTGCGTTCCTTTAAAGCATCATTTAAACAATAATTGATGTAAGTAGTTCAAGAATAATTTCGTTTATGTTATATATAATTATTTCTATTGTTTTAAGATATTACATTAATTCATATCGTTAATTTGGGAGTATGAACATTTTTGTATCTTGTAACGTATTGTAAATTATTTTAAAAAGAATCACAAAAGTATGTTTTACGATTTTCAGCAAATAAATAAAATAAAGTATAATTTTTCTACAAATTTTTTGAGTTTTTTCAGTCTACTAATATTCAGCAAAAATTTTATTAATTTTTAGCACGGGTTTTTTAGTTTCTAATCTACTAAGTGTTAGCAAAACTTTTTCTGAATCTACTAAGTTTGTTGCTAAAAATCAGCTCGCTGATTTTCAGCAAAAGGGTTTGCTAACATTAGCAATTTTTTTGCAATTTTTTTGTTCTGTCAGTAAAATAACGCGGCAGCAACTAGTATTTTATAATATAACCGACAATGTGTTATTTGATTTGGTAAATTTGATTAAATTTTCTTGATTTCGTAAGAAATTGTTAAATTGCATTTACACTCAAAAAAAAGTTTGTAAAGAGAGCAAAAAATTTTGCTGAGTCAGCAAAATTTTAGTCAGGAGGGTGCTAGCAAAGAAATTGCTAATGTCAGCAAAATCTTTTGCTGAAAATCAGCGAGCTGATTTTTAGCAACAAAATTAGTAGATTCAGCAAAAGTTTTGCTAACACTTAGTAGATTAGAAATAAAAAAGCGTTGGTAAAAATTAATAAATTGTTTGCTGAATTTTAGTAGACTGAAAAAAACGCAAAAAAATTGTAAAAAAAATTGTAAAAAAAATTGTAATTTAGTTAATATATTTGCTGAAAATCATAAAACATATTTTTGTGATTCTTTTAAAAATAATTTACAATAATTACGAAATATAAAAATTTTCATTTTCCCACATTGATGTCGTGAATCAATTTAATATCTAAAAATATATAGAAATAAATATATATAACATAAAAAAAATTTTCTTTCAACTACTTACATCAATGGTAGTCTAAATGATGCTTTCTTTTAAAGGACTGCCGAAGATAATTATAGAAACGAAACGAAAAAATAAACAAAAACAAACGAAACGAAAAAAACAACTCTTTTTTTTGCAAAAAGAAAAAGGAACCATACTAAGATGTGTGTCTTTGTCTTTCGCTTTACTCTGTCTACATGTCTGTATATGTTTGTTTGCAATTTGACCACACTAGATTATAAATCTATAAACTTTTAGTTTAGAAATACATATTAAATTTAAATATTTTCTTTTGTCTTTTATTTTATTAATAGACAATTATTTTCACAAGCCGGTGACAACGCAAAATTTAAGTTGTTTTAATCCTCAATTTTGTTTTATGTATGAACAACAGATACAAAAGTCTTCCATGGTTGATTTTTTTATATGTCTTATTAGAGTTGTACTTTTTAGTATCATTTTCCTCTTCTCTACTACATCTTGATATGCCGCGACATCTGCTTCATTCTGCGTATATCTTTCAATCTGGTTGTCGTACACACTATTAATGTGCTTATCAGCACATTTTTTTTAAGCAAAATTAATTAGTAAAACATTAGTATATTAGTAAAGCATTAGTTATACTGAATAAGTGCTGAATAAGTATAAGTTAAGTGCTGAATAAGTATAACAAAAATTTTAGCTGAAAACACGATTTTAGCAAAAAAATTTGCTAAAAAATAGTATACCTGATTTACAAGACGTTTTACTAACTTTTGTACTAACTTATTTTTTTGAGTTTAGGCTTGCATTGAAACCGTAACGTATTTTATATGGTAAACGACTTTTTACAATTGTTAATCATCGTTATAAAAGCTAATACATACACTCAGAATATTATGTAGTTTTTTGTTTTCTGTTTGTTTGTGTGTGTGCTTGTTTTTTGCCATATACAAAACTTTTTAATTCAAATCACAAGAAATTACAAAAGTTTACACAAATGTGTGTGTGTGTGTGTGTGTGTGTGTGTGTGTGTGTGTGTGTGTGTGTGTGTGTGAGTGTAAGTTACCTGGGCCTGCGGTTGGCCCAATAAACTTACCTATGTCAATTCAAGCATAGATATTGATATAAAACATTGTAGGGAGCTTTAAGTGCGTCCTAATTATTTGTATTAATTGAATTGACATTAACTTTGGTTTTTTTAAACGAAGAATATAAAATAGCGATAAGGAAGTTGTAAATAAATTTCTTTGTTTGCAGCAGCTTCTTTGTCTTTGTACCTAACGTAAATTATTGTTGAAAATCACTAGATCGTTAACATGAACAAAACGTTAGATATAAACAAAATGTTAACTTACCATTGGTCCACTTTAATCCTATGATTTGTCACTAAAAGACTCAATAAATTTGCCTTTGTTCTAAATTGCACAATTGGCATCTCTTATAGATAATAAGTTTGTATTGGTGACAAACCAATTAATAGTTTTAAGTAGCTTTAAGATTTTGAATAAAATAAAAATCAGTTAATATTCACAACTGAAATAATTAAAGTATACTTTATTTCAAAACTTAGATACGCAGCGATAACAAAAAACACACATACCAACGTATCGTTCACACACATTTATTGTGTGTATCATATTATTTGTTCTTGAAGTTATTTATAATTTTATAACTTTTTCTTCCTTTTAATTTTCAATAAAAGTTTTAATTTATATTATCATTGCCATGATAGGTGCAAAATCAATTAAAATATTAATTGATTCAATACATTTTTTAGGTGAAACCCGTTTTTAGTGTAACATTTTCAGTTAATTTCAACTACATTTGTGTGATATACTGGTAAATGACCTATTTCATACATTGGCAAAGCGTTTGATTTTGGTGCTTTGCCATTGCTTTTTTTTCAAAACCATATAAATTTTTGCAAAATAAGTACTGGATAAGCATCTATTTCAAACGTTGGCAAAGCATTTACATTAAGAGCTTTGCCGATGCTTCTTTTTATAAGACCATTGTGTACTTGTGCTTTGTCAGTGTTTGTACTTTACACATAATTTCTACCTGTTAAAAGTTGTAACTTTTTTATATATGCAAGTTTTCACAGAATATAGAAAAAAGTTTTAGCTATCGAAATGTGGAATAAAAAATATCAGACAATAATAAAATTTCAATAGAGTAAACCCCTTAAAAGGAACTTTTATATCGTAACGATGTTACTAAACTCATATAATTAGGTACCATAACTAAGCGTCTAACTTTGGGTTACCAAAACATTCAAAATATCTTTTGTTTAATATAGTTTTTGTCTAAACTGATCAACCTTGCAATTACTTTCCATACAATACCCAATTTTTATAGATTATTGAGTTGGATCCAAAATAAAAAAAAATTGAAAAAACTTAAAATTTAAAATTGATTACCTCTTATTTTTTAGGTTTGCATTAAATATGATTTGTGTTAGTTAGTTTCCCTTAAAAATATTTGCAACGACTAGTACTAGTGAAGTGTAAAATAGTAACTAAAACCACACATGTTTTTGTGGTTAAAGGCAATTTAAACATAAATACAAGCTTTACCATCATCATATACTATGGACTTTAAACATTAAGTGTGAAAATATGTTAGAATGACTATAGGATTTGTACTAACCATAATGTCTGTATGAAATTAAGACAAAAAATTAATACAAAAACAACAAATAAAATTTAAAAATACGTTAGCGACAAACAAACGTGATAGTTTTTATTTAAAAATTTTAAATGTTCCTTTAAAATACGAAGGTCCTAAACATAAATAAAAATTTAAATTCAAATTGTAAACTCAAACATTGAAAAAAAAAACACAACAAATTCATTGTTTTTGATTTCGACTTCATTTTTTAGTCCTTGCAAAAACAAAAAAGAAGATAGAAAATCGTTCCATCCTTTAAGGCTTCAGAGTGGCACCCGATTTTCAATATATTGTTTTGAGAAAAATGTATTAAAAGTAAACATCGCGCAAGTAAAATGTAATGTAAATATTCTAGTATAGAAATGTTAATGACATGTCATTACTTTTCTGACTAAATGTAATGAATTCTGGAAACAAATTTATATAGTGTTTTATTTTCAGTCGAATTGTTATTCTGCTGTTAGGTCATAAGCTAGTTGCTTTTGGTGTCGGTAATGTCTTCTCTCGATTTATAACGAGTTTTCTCAGAGACCGCTCTATACGTGTTGTTTTAGATGGGGTCTCATCAAACGAGTTTCAGCTAAATTCAGGGGTACCGCAAGGTTCTGTTCTTTCTCCTACCCTTTTTCTTATTTTTATCAATGACCTTCTTTTTCAGACCATCAACCCTATCTACTCTTTTGCAGATGACAGCAACATTTGTCATTCATTTTCACTCGATCACAGGCCAAGCTCTTTGGAGATAGAGGGCATGCGGCAGAACATGAATGACACACTCAATCAAGACCTTTCTACAATCTCCGAGTGGGGTCGCGCGAATAAGGTCGATTTTAATGCACGCAAGACCCAATGTTGCATGTTAACCCACAGACGGGCTGTGGAATTGACATTGTCATCTGCAACTATGGATGGTATAGGTATTGAGGAATCGGATACTCTTGATGTTCTGGGCATGAGAATACAGTGTGATGTCCGTTGGAATAAGCACGTATTTCAAGTGTCGAAAGAGGCATTCAAGTGTCTCTTTTTTCTAAAACGGTGCAAGACTTACTTCACTCCATCCGATCTCCTTACTATTTATACCAGCTATATCCGGCCAAAAATGGAATACAACTCTCATATATGGGCAGGGGCTCCATTGTCTATTCTGAAGCTTCTGGACCGTGTTCAGGGGAGGGCAGTGAAGCTTATCAATGACAGTAGTGTATCCAACTCTATTGATTCATTGGAGCATCGTCGGAATGTGGGTTGTGTGACACTTTTCTATCTATATTACCATGGGAGATGCTCATCTGAGATAAGTGAACTTATTCCACGAGCCCGAGTTTTTATTCGTAATACTCGCTTATCTAGTAGAGCACATCCGTTTGTAGTTGATTGTCCTGTGTTTCGCACAACGCATTACAGAGAAAATTCGTTTTTTAGCCTAACGATTCGTATGTGGAACAAACTTCCCGCAGAAGTCTTCCCTGTTACTTACAATTTAGAAAAATTTAAATCAAATATCCACAAACACTACTTCCTCTTTCCTCCTTCCCATACCTTATTTTCCTGATCAATACAATGCACTGCATGAGTAGGGGGCATCCCCTGAGTATTGGTTAAATTATAAAAAAAAAAAATTTAATAAAACAAATAAATCATTTGTTTGACACGAAATTCTGACTTAATTTTCCTCTCTCGTTTTTAATTTGTTTACATTTCCCAACAAACACACAAACTAAGTCCTCCTAACTTATCTCAAAATAAACAAAGTTTAGGACTAAACCATAATTATGAATGTAAATTTATATGAAAATATCTGTGTTAAATTAAGCTCTGGCTATTTTAAGAAAACTTCTTCTTAAATGAAATTTTCGGCAGTACATCGTTTACCTGGTCAGCTAGTTTAAAATATAACGTAATTACCTTAAAATGTTTTGAAAATCTTTTTTTTAGACTCATTATTTTTCAACTCTACCCACCCATTCAGTCAGAAAAATACAAACGGACCACCGCTGGTAATGCACTTTAGCAAGTGGTACAAGTGCTGGCAACAAGTGCTTTCCCAATCCCAAAATGATAGCATCATTAGACAAAAGGTCAGTCTGTTCAAAAAGCGTCGATCAAGCACTGGGGAAACAAAATTTCCAACATTGACAAAATGTTGGTAAAACCATGAAATAGGTGGTCTAAAGAATTGTTGTCCAAAATAAAATTTAAATTAAGTTCATGTATAATTGTTTTGGTCCGGGCGGGATTCGAAACCTGGTCGCCGTGTATGCAGCCGACAGCTCAAACCACTGAGCTAATGAGATATATGATACTGTATAGCTTAAAACATAAGTTAATGATAACTGCTGGGTAACAGTTGGCTGCTCAAATATGTCAGCACTGGCATATGATTTGATGGAAACAACTTATCAACGTTGGGAAAACTAAAATGCAAATGAAACTCGTTTTTAGTTTTTTCAGTGTATAATCGAATTTCCAATAACTGCGTGATATTTTAAAATCTTTTTTCTCTGTGTGTGGTATGAATGATTGTTTCGATGATTTTGCCTTGTTGCAATAACGTTAGCAACCCTTGATGTAAAATAGAAAATATATTTTTAATCGAAATCAATATTCATTCATCTATGGTTTTACACACACACACACTTTCAGTTCTTTTAGTGTGTGTGTAAAATACAAACTCACTTCTTTGTACCGCAAAAGTTAAAAAAGCCATTTGGGAACAATTAAAAAAATGAACACTCGTTATTCATCATAAGTATCATCCTATATTATATCAAGTAACATAAATTAACAATAGGGTCATACATATTTTTATGATGACGACAAAAGTTTTGAAGAATGTGATTTCATATAATAATTTTTTAATTATTTTAAACACTTTGAGGTAAAACATTTTGAAATTTTTTTTTGTATGACATGAATAACTCTTTGTGTGTATATTAGCCGATACTTAAGCCAGACAAATCCTTTCGCTTTAATCAATTATCTTCAACGGAGTAAAAAATATGGCGATTATTAGTTTCAACCAAAGTAAAAATATTAAAATTACAGATTTTCCTTAGACTAAATAAAAGCTATACCAATTTATAGATGTCATTGCATTTATCATATTGAAGCCCGATTTCTGAATGAGCAGTCAAAATTTAACAAACAGTTCAATGGAAAATATATGTGGAAAACAACGACAAATGTGCCAGTTAAAGTCCCAGTTAGTAGCTAACGGGACATTGTGAAAATGAGGCTTACATATATATAAAAATACAAAAATATATAAAAAAATGTTCTGCCATATATTAGACAATTTTTTAACTTCTAATATATGTGACAAACAACAGCGATTATTGTGAAAAACACGAAATTTTTGTCGGTGTAATAATATTATTATTAGTAATAATATTACTTATTTGCAGGAAATCGTATTAAATATTTTTAAATTCGCAAAATTAAACATTTTCCAATTTATAACGAGCTTCCAACCTCCGTATAAAGCAAAACAAATATATTAGCAAGGTTGATACTAGTATTTCGATTCGACTAAAGATCTCAGCAGAACCTGAAGTTTTAGAAAAGCTAAAGCCTCCACAATAGAAAGAGCTTTAACAAACAGCCTATTAATCATCCACTTTGATCCACTCTTGTCTTCCCAGTAACCAAACACGTGGTTAGGGTCTTTTCCTGACGTTACTAAACTTTTTAGACCAAAAATGTTCTATTTATATAAAACAAATTTAATTTTTACTCTGGCTCAAGTAATATTTTTTATAGTTTTATTAGTTTTTCGTTTATATATACATCGATAGTGACGTATATTTACAAATTTTATGTAAGGATGCTTTTTGAGGATATGCAAATTTTGTATGCTCCATAAAATTTAAAGTGCTTCGAATTTTATGATTCCTTTCGAATTTAGAATTAAGCTGATTAAAATCTTTTATTTGATGTATGTTTTGCTGGCATTGATACAGCAATTTAATTGTCAAAAGTGAAATGTGTTTAGAAAAAACAGCCGCTGTAGACGCTATGAATAACAAAATTTAAACTTTTTTGCACTTTATCAATTTAGTCCGTCGTAAGTTTTCACTCTACACGAGGAGAATTAATATATTCGCAATATGAAAAACAATATTCAATAAAACTAGTATTGCTTCAAGCATAAATCACTAATGATATGGTTGCTTTAATCACGCAGTATTTTTTCGGTTATCATATTATTCTTTTCTCTACAACCATATATTGTGTTTATAATTCTCTCACTAACTTCAGTCATATTATTGTATAATTTGAGAGAGATGATTAGTAATCATTTTAAACTTGTAGAAATAATTGTTAAAGTTGCGCCAACTACTTAGATGATGTTTTTTTTAGGAGCATCTTCGCTCTTTTTTATTGTCATTCTTGTTTAAGATTTTGTGATAAAAAGTTGTGAGAAGCAGTCAGTCCAAACAAATTAAATAATATTAAACACAAAGTCATAAAAAATATAAAAACATCGCAAAGGTGTTAATTGTAATGGTGATATTTTTAGTGGAATAAGGAGTACTTTTGTTGTCTCAACCCGGTCTACCCTGCCAGTCTAGGCAAAAGTTAAATGGACACACATCCCATAAGTAAAGTTATTCCCGGGTACAAATAGATATATCTTGTCATATATAATATGATTGACTTATATCTGACTTTGATTATATACAAATACATATGATAATTTTTATTGAGAAAATATTTATATGGTTCTTGATATAATTATATGTCTCCTTATCTTACTCCATATATACCCAGGTAGAAACTGCCAGCCCTACCAAAAAAAATAGTACTATCAAACCACTGATATTTTTGTAAAACCCACCGTTTTAAAAATTACCAAAGGTACAACTAATATCGAAACTCTGAAAACACTATTTGGTTTGCCAGTACCAACCGAGCCAAAAAAAAAATTAGTACTGGCAAACCTCTGCTATTTTTGTAGAACCCACCGCGTTATAAATTATCAAAGGTACAAATAATATTGTACTAGAAAAATACTATTTTGTTTGCAACTCCTGTGTTTTGTCAGTACCAACCACAAAATTCTTTGGCAATATTGTTTTTACCAACATTACAACCACTAAGAAGCATTTTTTAAATTTTATTTCACACATTTAAATATGATGTGTAAGACTGAGACTGAACTATATTGCAGCATTTTATATATGTTTTATTATAAATATTTCTCAAAATTAATTTAATTTAAGCTATTTTAAAAACAAACTATTTTTTATTACCAATGTTATATCAACGGTGACAGGTTCCATTAAACGTTGCAAAAAGCATTAAGAAAAAAACTACGATAGTTAAAAAATCAGACAATTTTGGCTTAACTTTTAAACCACCATACAACTTTCACCGAGCAGCTATATGGAAATGATCTTTTTAGTGAATATATCTCCCAAATCTAGTGTACCCATTTTCTATTGGGTTGGATCTACTAGTTAACAACTATGAACAAAAAATTAATAAAAAAATTCTTATACATATCAATGATTTTTTTTTTTTTTTAGTTAGTCTCTTTACAGGAAGAAGAAGAAGAAAACATTTTTTATTGAAAAATTTTACGGACACAAGGGATACACCAGACTGCCGCAGTTTCGTCCCCCTCCTGGGACTCGTCAGTGGTTAATTTATGTGTCAATTGAACAAAGTATTTTATATTGTTAATTTTGCTCTATATGAAAAACTTTTTATTTTTTGGTGTCGTACTGTGATTTGAACTCACAGTCTTAGCATCAAAGCTATGCATCGTAATCTCACCTCTTAACCAGTTGAGCCACGGTCGACACAGCGTTGACTGCGACTAAATTGGAGTTTGGTCACACTACGTACACACAAGTATTGTTTTGATCAGAAGAGACAGAATTAGCTAATACCAATGCACAATTCATTTCTCAACTAGAATGCTTTTTCTTCTTAATCCTATCTCTTTTTCACAAGTAATTATCACGTTTTATGATGCGCTTTATTCACATACAATAGTTGGATACCAAGTGTAGGTTAGAGATTGAGTCGCCGTTAAGCAAGTTTATTCAAATTTTATGTTAGAAAGTGTTTTGCAACCGTCAGACAATGACAATCGTAATTAATTTTTTATATTAATTACTGTAGAATATTTCTTTAGTTAGTCTCTTTATTTTTTTTATTTTTCGACTTTTAAATGTCCATTAATTCGTTTGGAATTAACGTGAAACTTTGCACGTCATAGCTTTTACATATATTCAACCTAACCCTGCACAGAAGAAAATATTTTCTTACTTTTTTCATTTAAAGCGGTTTATTGAAAATTTTAAAAGCTGTTAATTAAAAATTAATTGAATCAATTAAATATTTGCTCAAATTCGGAACTTGCTTAACATTATTTTATATATTCGCTCAAAAGCAAACATCAATACATTGTTGTTGTTTTTTTTTTAATTTTTATGTTGTTTGTTGTTTTTTATAAATTTTTATGTTTAGTGGTATTAGTAATAAATATATTAAATTCATTTCATTTCAATTAGATTAGATATTAATTCTTATTAAGTTTATTACTTTATTAAGTTGAGTAATTTCGTTTCAGTTGCTTAAATCTGAATATTTATTCATTCTAAAACATTATCATAAAAGTGATAATGTAATTTTTAAGGTTTAATTTCGTTCAATAAAAATTTAATTGTTTTTTGTAAACAGAGAGAAAATGAAAAAATATATCAAAAATTATTTTAAACAAAAAAAAAAATACTCTGATTTCAACACAAGGGCTAATTTCTGCAAAGAAAAAATCCAATCAAAGTTTTGTCATAACCCCTACGCTTCAATAGAAAGAAAAAACTAATTTCTGTGTGAATTTGTTCACTTAAGTATAAATAAATCTGCTAACTAATTGAGAATTTCATGCCGGTTTAAATTCAATGTTATAAAATTCAAACTGTTTAAAACATTTGGTATAGAAACAACACTTCTCTAAAAAAAAATTGGTATGGCAACAACATTTTTTTTTTTTAGTTTTTTGGGAAGATATACGATATTGGTCACTTTTTAATTAAATGAGTTATTGTTTAATTAAAAAATAATTCAATTAAAGAGCTATCAATTTCTAATTGAATTAGCAGTTTTCGTTGTTGGCGCAATTTCAGCAATTAAAGTTATTGAATGGGTAATTTTCGTAATTGAAATGGGTTTTTATTTTTTTGTGTGTGTGCATCCTCTCAATTCATAAAACCTTGACAAAAGCCATCTAAAGTCAGTTTCAGCAAGTTTCGGAAATTTTTGAATTGGGTCATATATTAATATAATTTTTTTCGGCATTATTCGAAAATAAGTATTGTGGAAAAATGATTTCATCCCTAATATTGATTTCAGTTTTTGTTATGAATTTTTGTATTGAAAAACTTGTCACAACATCACATGTATATGTTGCTTTCCAAACCTACTGCCCCGCTACAGGAAAAATTATATCACAGCAATGCCAAATTAACAGTATTTGCTCTCCTGTACGAGGCTAAGAGAAAATGGAACAACTTTTTAAATTTTTCAAAAAAATGGGCACAGTAGGCATCGTTAAATATTGTCAATTTTTGCTATACTTTTTAAGTATATTATTTATTATTAACTTAATTTGACAAATGCTAGAAATTTTACTATATCATAATATTGTTTAATGGACAATTAAAAAAATTCTGAACTAGTTCCGAATTTATAGAATTATGCAAAGCTAAATTTATCTCAAAATCGGGCAAAGCTTTGTTTGATTGAGCTAGAAAGTTTCATCGTGTTACTCGTATTATTTTGGAGAAAATATATGTATATAATAAGTTTATTATATGTATTATATATTGCTCATACGCCTACGTATCTTACGAGACTTAACACAGATATGTTAAAATATATATGAAGGAGAATATTTAAGTAATATTTGCGCCAAAACTAATATGAGTTAAATGAAAAAACTTTGCGGATTGGTAAAAAAAACACCTAATAATTTTTTATAAATAAAATAAAAATTAAAAAAGTTTTGGCCGATTTTGACGGCTCTATGAAACAAGACTCCAATGAAATAAGTTCCCAAACCAAAAATGAAATAAGGCCCCAAAAATTTCTAATAAAAAAAATTGGGGTCTTATTTAATTTTTTGGGGCTTTATTTCATTTTTTTTTTGGGACTTTATTTCATAATGAAATAAGGCCCCAATATGAAAAATGAAATAAGTCCGCAAATAATATTTTTGGGGTGTTATTTCATTTTCTTAAAAATCAAAATTTTTAAATAATATAAGCAAATAACCGTTATAATTACTGCATGAATTATCAAGTGATAAATGTAAATAGGTATTTGCTATTAGTAAGTAAGATTATACCGTGTAGTAATTTTGAAGTTTCTTTTATGTCGCAAGCAGAAAAAAGCTTTATTTCGCGAAGCCGCCTGCCGCGTTCTACGGAGGAAAAAAACCCCTAATAGCGGCCGAAAGCCGCCACCCAGAAGAACTTGTTTTTCAAATCAGATGTCGAATCCGTTGAAATCTTATATTTTTAAGACATCAAGTAATTTGTAAAAACAAGTTTTTCTGTGTGGCGGCCTTCGGCCGCTCTTAGGGGTTTTTCCTCCGTAGAACGCGGCAGGCGGCTTCGCGAAATAAAGTTTTTTCTGCGTGCGATTATACGATTTATAAATTTAGTTTTATTTTGTGATATACTACTAAAAAATATAAAAAAAACTGTATAGATATACTAAATATTATTAATCTTTTTGTTTTAAAAAGGCTCAAAAAAAATCGCGCGATTTTTTTCCAGCCTTTTTACTATGTATTAATTAGGAATAAAGAAATATTTTAAAGTAATATATAATTTAGGTTTTTTTTTAATTGGGGCCTTATTTCATTTTCGAAATGGGGCTTTACTGCATTATGAAATAAAGCCTCAAAATTGCGGTGTTATTTCATTTTATTTTGGGGTTTCGTTTCATTTGGTTGGGGGTTTATTTCATTTTTTTTTGGGGTATTGCTTCATAATGAAATAAAGCCCCAAAAAAATGGGGCGTTATTTCATTTTTGGTTTGGGGACTTATTTCATTGGGGTCTTGTTTCATAGAGCCGATTTTGACATAAATTGAGTTTTGTGTTACTCTAAATTTTCGAACCTAGTTCTTTGAACAAATTTTATTTTTTTTCAAATTCCGCAAAAAAAAATATTGATATAGTCGAATTTCTAGCAGATGCCAAATTCGATTATGTAATGATAAATAATATACTAAAAATGACCGCGCCTATTTCGCCCATTTTTTGGAAAAATTGAAAAAGTGGTTCGATATTTGCTTAGCCTCTTATAGGAGAACAAATACTGTTACTTCGGAATTGCTACGATATACTTTTTGTTTGCTGGGCAGTTGGTTTGGAAACCAAAATATATATTGCAATTGCACCATCTGTTTGGGCTATAAATTTTATGCCTACTAACGCGTTATGAACGCGTGATGGGAATGGTTTTGAATTTGAGTATTACTAAAGGACATTTAAGAGGAATTGTTTTTAATTATAGAAACCGAACAAGTTGTGTCTTCATCTATTATTATGTTCTCATATAAGAAAATTACATAGAGCAATTCCATATGAAAGCGATCACCTTTTGGACGACCCCTCTCCGATTTTAAAATAAATAGTCTCAATCGATTGCCCAGCAAAAAATAATGTACCTACATATTTTTTTTTTTTTATAGTGACTGGTTTAGTGGTGGTGTGCACCACTGTCATGTGACAAAATTGAAGAATTCTTCATAAGGGACCTCATTGAAAGTTGTTTTAAAAAAAAAACTACTAAAGCGATCGCAACGAGTGATAGCTCGTTGGAAAGGTATTGAATCAGGCTTTAATTGAAAAATAAAATTTTCCTAATTTTTCTCAGAAATTTACCTTTTTTCCCATGAAAATTAAATTTTCCCATGAAAATTAAATTTTCCGATTTTCCACAGAAGCTCCTAAATTTTCCGGCTAATTTATTTTTTTTGGATTCCTCATAATTTTTGCTTTAAGAATCAGCAATAAAAAAATGGGCCCCGACTCCTTGTTTGGACTGGAGAAGAGCATTTAAGAGACCACCTTGTTCTCATTGTTTTTATATTTTTTATAATTGAATTATTTTTAATTATTTAACAAGAAAAATTAGGAAAATTTTATTTTTCAATTAAAGCCTGATTCAATACCTTTCCAACGAGCTATCACTCGTGCGATCGCACAACTTTCAATGAGGTCCCTTATGAAGAATTCTTCAATTTTGTCACATGACAGTGGTGCACACCACCACTAAACCAGTCACTATAGAGCAATTCCATATGACATGTGACAAAATTGAAGAATTCTTCATATGTAGGTACATTATTTTTTGCTGGGTAATCGAGTGAGACTATTTATTTTAAAATCGGAGAGGGGTCGTCCAAAAATTTGCCAATTTTGATCGTTTTCATATGGAATTGCTCCATATTGAATGCATTGAAAATGCATTTAGTTATAAGTTTTGCTATTATATGATGGAATATGAGCTCATAACAACAAGAAAGATACCTCACGGAGACTCGGCAACTTTGCTCGGATTTGAATAAGCTTTTAAGCAAACAAAATGAATTATTGTAATACAGGTATTTTTTAAACCATCCTTTCTGTAGCACTAGAAAAACTTTACTCAGCGGAGCCACTAAACTATATTAGTATGATCGACATTTTTCGAAACCTGGTTTTCGGTTTTTGCAAATAGTTCAAATTTAAAAAAAAACGGGTTCGGTTTTTTAAGAACGGATCAATAAGTCCGTGACTTTTTGAATGAAACACAGTTTTTTTTGAAAAAAAAAATCCATTTTTCAACATAATCTCCTTTTAGCTCAATACACTTAGTCCATCGTTTCGCCAATTTTTGTATCCCTTCCAAAAAATAGAATTTTTCGAGGTCTATAAAAAAGGGCATTTCTGAGCCATATGGTGTCGTTTTTTTTACATCCTCGTTAAATCGGTCCAATAAGTTGGCATAATATTCGCCGTTTATTGTTTTTCCCTTTTGAAGGTAATCATTGTGGATTATTCAGCGTGCATCCCAAAAAAACTGTTGTCATCACCTTATTGGCCGACAAACTTACCTTGGCCTTCTTCGGAGCCCATTATTTAGACTGCTTCTTGGTCTCCGGAGTGTTGTAATGGATCCATGTTTCATCCACAGTTACAAAATGCGCAAAAACTTATTCGAATTGCGGTTAAACAACTCCAAACAATGCTTTGAAGTTGTCACACGATTACGTTTATGGTCAATTGAGAGCAAACGCGATACCCATCTTGCAGACAGCTTTCTTAAACCCAACTGATCATTTAAAATCGAAACCACACTGCCATATGAAATGCCTATGGCATCAACAATCTCACGCACTTTTACACTTCGATCGACCAACAAAATATCGTGGATTTTTTCGACATTTTCGGGTGTATTGACCTCAATTGGCCGTCCAGAACGTTCAGCGTCATTTGTACTTGTGCGACCACAACTAAGGTCAGTAAACCCATTTTTTACCATTGAAATCAATGGTGCCGAGTCGCCATAGTATTTATCAAGCTTTTCCTTGGTTTGATTGCCTTTTTTTCGCAAAAAATAATGTTTTAATGAGCACTCGAAATTCACTTTCTTCCATTTTTAAGAAAATCCACAAGGTTGTATGTTCTGAACAGCTGTTAAACGCAAATTAAATGACGGAACTTGCTCAACATTTAACAGTAGTCTATTAACAGGTGATACCTGATGGGAGCAGTGTTGCATTTCATATAACTACGTGGGAAGTTCGAAAAGTCACGGACTTATTGAGCCTCCCTCGTATATTTTTATTAATAAAACTAAAAGTTTAATATAAATTTTATTAAAAATAAAAATGTTTTTCGACCTTTAATTGTGCAATGAAAATGAAAATGAAAATTATTCAAGTTTGAAAATTATTCAAATAGTCTATAGAGTTTTTGTTTTCCAATTTATTAATTGATCACTTTTAGGAAAAACTCTATAGATTCTTTGTTAGGACAATATCCTAATAGAGAAATATATAGTGTTACCAAGGCACGCCGTCCTAGTGACTCCCACGGGGATTTTGAATAAAACACATATAATTTTACAATTTGTACTTCTATTTATTTCTATGTGTTTGTATGTGTTTTTATGTGTTTGTAGGTATTATATGCGTTTCTATTAAAATTCCTACATTAAATTAAAATTGATAGGAATTAATTTATAATTAAAAATAATAAATAAATAAATTGTTTACATACTTTTTGGTATGGAAACCACCAGGAAAAATAAAATAAAATATTTATATAAAAATAAATTTTGCTCCCGAGCACTGCGCACAGCCAACTTGTAGTTCAGATTAGAAAATGGCTGCCAAAAGGGCGCATGCTCTGAGGTAAACCTTAAATGTTTATCTTTCGTTAAGTTTTATACAAAATTTACAATCTGAAAATATTTTCATGGCAATATAAATTAATTAATTTTGGTGATGCCAGATGTACATGAAATACAATTATTGGGATTTTGGAGGCAGCGGTAACATATAGTATGGCCTCGAACTTGAATTATTTTCATTTTCATTGCTCAATATAAATAAATTTTAATTTTTATTTAAAAATTATCAGCTGGGCAAATTTTTTTTTTTTGAAAGCAATCATTTAAAATTTTTATTTGTGAGCTCTCCGAAGTCGTTGTCTGAAATATACCTTTGCCATTTAAAACAATTTATTAAAAGCCGTTCGTTAACGAAAACTAAAAAAGTAGCATTTTTGTCTGTATTTGTAATAAATTTAATATGAAAAAGAATAGTTAAAAACCGGGTATTCGATAGCAAAAAAAACGGTTTATTCGATACTTCGATACTTTACACACACTGTGCGCCCCTGTAGGCTAGTTGGTAGTCTGCTGGCTTATCAGTGCGGGGTCGTGGGTTCGATTCCCACCAGAGGTACTGGTTTGTTTTCGCTACAACGCGCCGGAAGCCATAGTAGCTAGTACTCGGTAAGGGTAATAATATATAATTTGTAATTATAGGATTATTAATAAATAAAAAAAAAAAACTTTACACACAAAACCGAAACCGACAACGCGCAAAAAACAATTGAAACTGGTATTTAAAAACTCTATCACCCTCGGGGGTATATTGAATTGCATGTCAAAATATGAATCTGTATTTGTAAGTATATTAATAAAGCAACAATTACTTCTTTCTATCTGAAACAATTTATTAGAGGTATTTGAAAAAAAAAAAAAAAAATCAAGGAAAACAGAAGTTAGTCCGATAGCTTTTAATGTATCCTTTATATTTAGATCATGAAGCTCTCTTCATTAATTCAATACTTATTTATTTAAACATATCAAAATTAAAGTTTAAAATACGTGTTTATATTTAATTTGTGTGCGTATTAGTTTAAATAGTGAACTAAGTTTGCAACTTTTGCAAAAAGTTCTGATATTATCATCATTCCTGTAAATTTGGTTAATGTTTCGAATAAAAAATATGACACAAAGAACAGAAGTGAATTAAAAATTAAGTTTATATATGCATATTTTTTATGTATGTATGTATGTTTGTATGGATGTGTGTGTGTGTGTGATTATATAATGCATAATTAAAAGTTTTTCAGTTTAGAAAATCCATCTAGGCGGAAGTTAACCAAATACACATGCACTATGAAAATCTATGTATGTGAATTTTTGTATGAATATGGTAGTTTTCACAAAATATGATTTCTATTTAAAATTAAAATTCAGACAATTGAGGTTTTTGTGTAACACATTGAAATGAAAATTCTTGCATATTAAAGTAAGACTCCCGCTGAGTTAAGCTCTACCATATTACATTTTTTTTTTTAAACAAAGAAAAAATTGGAAATGCTCCTGCCTTTTATGTTCAAATGTTGTAATAATTTTTCTTTAAATATCATATTTCATTGCGAATTCAAAGACAAATTTGACTGAGAACATATAAAATCAACCTCTCCATATCCACCACCCCATCTCATTTTAACCAAACTCTGTGTAGAAGATGTATATCATATAACTATAGCCTTGTCCAAATGTAGGACAGCTAATCCCAGCGAATTTTGAAATATTGCCTTTCAAAATGTAAAAATATTGTCGAAAATTTAAAAAAGTATTCGTACTTAATATTCCATATCTTAAGCTACCAGAGTCATTGACACTTTAATTGGGGTTTTACTAGAGCAAACTGTATTTCAAAAAACTGTTTTGTTTTAATTATTCTAAAAATGTTTTTATCGACCTTTTTCTATTTTAACTTCTTGATTGCTTTTCAGATTTGTCTAAAAACGGGCTGTTAAGGTCCAGTTTATTACATAAAATAAAAGATTATTTCATTTAATGGTCCATCCGACTTTTCGTTTTTGTTTTTTCCAACATCTTCTGGGATGAATATTTTATTGATCTGGCAACCATATAAAACATAAATAAGAAAAACAATAATATAAATAACAACAACTTAGAACCTAACATTATTAAATTTAAATTACTTCCCTATCCAGTGTCCATATCCCTATGTGGTCCTCTTACACTATCTTGAGTTATGAACAAAAATGTGAAAAAATTAAACTAAAAAGCCGATAACTCAGAAACTTGCAGGAATACCACATAGGAATTTGGTGACGGTATAGAAGATTAATTTATAATTAAAATATATTTGTTTAAAAATTTAACAAAATCAGTTTTTCTTGAAATACAGCGGGTTGAACCACGGATTAAAAAAAAAAAAATAATAATTTTATCGTCAGGAATTAACTAATTATTGTGAACCAGGAAACACACGATTTAAGTACCTTTCAAATGAGGTATCAACGACTCTTGTTTAAAATATAGAGGGCAATTATGTGCACACACAGAGAAAAAAAGTGCCAACCGAATTGAAAAGTGGTAAGAACTTATAAATTCAGTTAGTACAACGATATTAACATTCGATTTCTGAAAATGTTGGGTGTTGCAATTACAATTCTGTTGAATTAATCAAACTTTGTTGTGAAAACTAATATAAAGTTATGCCAGCTGTCTGAAATTAGTAATAACCGAGTTTGAGGCGTAGTAACCGAATTTTCCGGGTGTAACTACTTTTGCAAAACTTTTATTTTTTTAGATTTTTATTCATAACTTTGAATCCCGTAAGAGCTCCACAAATTAACGGAATATGGGCATATATAATTCACATATATTTTTTTGAAAATTAAAAAAAAACTTTTTTTTTTTTTTTTTTAAAACTGTTTTTTTTAATACATCGGCTTAAACCGCGGATTTTGAAAAATATCGTTTTACTTTACAAAAAATAATGTTTTCGCTTATTTTATTTAAATCATGACAACAGTGGCTTTAAATAGGGTATCAATGAATCACGTATCTTTAACAGTTATAAAGATATGGACTCTTACTTAAGTACGAATACTTTTGTTAAATTTTTAATTTTTTTTCATATTTTAAAACGCGAAATTTCCACAACCGCACAGTGGAGTGAATCAAAAAAAAAGTGGTAATAAATATAGAACTTCTTAACTACTGGACCGATTAAGACCAAATGTATATGTAATTGTTAAGGAGGAGTATAGCTTTTAGAAAATTAATTTTGAAGTCACCCTGTGTTAACACAGGGTGAGCACTAAGATGCCAAAGTAGACCACCTCGACTACAAAAAACTTTTAAAATGCTGTAACTTCTACAATTATGAACCGATTTCATATTTTTGGATTTTTAGTGCATATTTTAGGATTTTAAGTGCATATTTTTGGGTTTTTGGTGCATATTTCGACTTAAGTGCATGTTTTAAGCGCATATTTTGAGCTTTTTACTGCATATTTTAAGCGAATATTTTCGATTTTTTAGTGCTATTTACCATGATTTTCATACAAAGGAATTTTCATATAAATAAAATTTTTGGTCGAGTTGACACATTTTAAAAAAGTTTTCAGACGTGTGTAAACGTATTCACCAGACATGTTATACATCGTTGAACAGGTGGAAACCTCTACTTTACAAAAAAAATAATTTTTTTGTAAATTTTAAAAAATTTCTAGAACAAAAAGGTAAAAAAACAAAAAAATATATATAATAGTGTTTTTTGTATTATAACAACTTAACTTTGATAAATAATATCTAAATAGGTGTTTATGCTATGTTAACAATTTTAATATGAATTAAAGATTATATTGTCGTTAATAAATAAAAAATAAATGATAGTAAAAAAATTGAATTTAAATATGATTTTTTAAAAAGCGAAAAAATCTAATTTCAAAATTTGACTTTTTTTACAAAAACTCCTCCCAGGACCCAACTTTTCCTTTCCCGGCGCAAACTGGATAAAGAATAATAAACATTTTATTAGTCTATAATATTGCGTTTTAAAAGGTTAAGAAATGGGCGTGCCATTTTTTGCCCACGTGTGTAAACTTGAAATTTTGCTTGAAAATTGGTCATTTTCGATCAATGCTGGGTGTAGGGTGTACGTCCAAAATTAATAATACTTTCATTTAAAACTATTCTCAAAGCCTTTTCTTTTCGAATATTTAAAAAATATTTACTTTTCTTCTATTAGATTATAAAAAAAAAACGTATGAGTGAAGCTACTTTTTGTCAAAAATGTTACAATTTTTTTGACTTATTTCAAAAAATTTACTTTGCAGATTTTTCTTTACTCAACGGTTACAGATAATTAAATGAAACCTTAAGCACAACATTATTGATAAAAGTGGCAATACACAAAATTTTTTTTAATGTCTTACCACTTAATATAAAGGAGTTATTAACTTAAAACCTAAAAAAAACTTGTCAAAAAATTTAAATTTTAATGTTCAAGATCACACAACTTTTAAACTTTAAGAGGTAACATATTACCGTAAGCATGTTTTTTATTAATCACATCAAGCGGATTCAAAGTCTAAAGCCATCGAAATCGGTTCATAATTGTAGAAGTTACAGCATTTTCAAAGTTTTTTTGTACTCGAGGTGGTCTACTTTGGCACCTTAGTGCTAACCCTGTGTTAAGCTATACTCCTCCTTAACGATTACATATACATTTGGTCTTAATCGGTCCAGTAGTTAAGAAGTTCTATATTTATTACCACTTTTTTTTTGATACACTCCACTGTGAACCGTTAGAGGTAACAACCCAAAAATTGTACGATAACAAACTTATATGACACTTACCTGTATGAGTTAAAATTTAAGTCGGTAGTGGTCAAAAATTTTATATTTTTTGATGGTTTTAAATGGAAGGAGTCATTTTCAAAAAGTTTTTCCTCTACTGCTATTGGTAGCATTTACGACATTTTGTGGCATCTGGTTAAATATTGTTCGTATCATTACTGAAAGAGTACTTCTTTCATAGTTGTTGGCTTATTTTTGGACATAAAATATTCCCTCGGCTTGTTTTCTGGTGCAGTAATTGTGACCAAGCTTATGCAAGAAACGTTCATCACTATAGAATTATATTGCTATTGTAGGATACACTCATGGAAATAAACCAGTGAAAATACCAAAAAAGCTACTAAAAATTAGTTACAAATTAGCTTTAAAAAAAAAACTGCTAAAATTACCAGATTTTTTAATATAATTTAATTTTAATATAAGAATTGCAAAAATAAATCTTTGAGCGTAATTTTAGTTAATTGAAAGTAAAAAAATAATCTGCTAAAATCAGCGAAAACCTTTACTATATATTAGTAGACAAAAAATCATTAAAAATTGTGAAGTTTTTAATATTTTTTTTAAATTTTTTTGTTTTCTATTTTAGTTTACAAATATTTAGTAAAAGTTTTCGCTAATTTAACAGAGCAAAATGCAATTTTCAATTAACTTAAATTCACATCATATATAACTAAAATTTTGTAAAGTTAACAAATTTATTTGTGCTGTTCATATTTTATCAATATTTAGCCAACAAATCTGCTAAATTTAGCAGTTTTTTCTGCAAGGTAATTTTTTACTAATTTTTAGTAGCTTTTTCTGCTACTTTTACAGGTTTATTTGTATGAGTGTAGTAAATTATTTTATGTTTAGGACATTTTCGTGTTTTACGATATTATTCAGATTATTATTGGCGTTAGTGCGATTGATGTTGTTGATTGTAATGGTAGGGATTATTTGGTTTGTTGGGTTAGTAATTGTGTTTATATTTATAAGTGATTGTTTGAGGTGAGTTTCCAAATGCAGTTATTCCAAGTCTTATATGAGATTAAACCATTGAAAAATAGGCTTGTCACAATACATTATTGTTTGAAGGCAAGGAATATATAAAATAAAAATATCTAAAAACTTCGTTATAATGTAATTACAACCGATCTAACTGTCCCAAGAAGAGCCAAATGTATGAACTACTAAATATTTTTTCAAAACCAACATTTTCTCAACTCCCTAAGGAGGCTCCCATACAAAATTTTAAAGTTTTATAAAATTTGTTCCAACCGCCCTAACTCTACCAAGGGTGCTCTTAGAGGAGTCAAATGTATAACCGACCCCCATATTTTTCCAACCCCAACATTTTCTCAGAACTTTTTTATTTCAACATTTTCTCATAGTTCAAGGTTGTAACTCTAAAGGTACAGTTAGCTTTTAAGGGTTAAGTTAAATGTAAAACCACAACGAAAATGTATAAGCTGCCAAGTAGAACTTTTTTTTAAATCATTGACTTTAACTTAAAAAATTTGGAGCTTTTAAAAAAACAATGGCGTATCCGTGCGCAAACTTGTCGAAAATTATTTGGTATGCACTTGTAGAGGATAATACGCTCTTGCGGGCAGTATAAAATCTGTTTTGAATACTTTTGAATGAAATTAGTTTTACTCCAACAAAGGCGAAAATTATAAAAAAAACTACTGAGTAATGTAAAGCGTGATTTTTTAAGAGCTTTTGGATTTGGTTTCAATCCCTGTTTTAATGGTGTTTTTTGCTCCTTTTTAAAAGAAGGACAAAAAAGACCCTTACCTTGACGAGTTAGAGGGTTAAAATATTCTACAAAAATGTTCTCCATAACGATTTACATAAATTTGCTGAACACACCATATAAACGTAAGCTTTACTCGATTTTCTATGCCGGTTGACAATACAAAATTTCCATTTGGGGGAAACTTTACCTCCCCCTAAAATGAAACCCAGATGTAGACTTTCAAAACGGCGATACACGTGTCGTTTTTTTTTTGTCTCTTCTATCAAAATTTATAAGTCGGACCTTGTATTTTTTTTTTTTTTTGTGTTGTACAGTGTTATAGACCAAACTGAAAATGTTTAACAGTAACATGTTACACGAAAACAGCCGAGCTGCCAAAAACAGTGTTGCCAAAAAGAAATTTGCTAAAAAACCACCCTTTAAAATAAAAAAAGTTCATATCTGCTATCAGTTAATTTGACGGACAATTAAAAAAAAAAGACCCAAAGTTAATATCTCTGAAAAGAAAAAAAAAATATGCATCTCTAAAATGAGGAAAAATCAACAAAAGTTATAACTTAACAGAAACATAGAAAAAGGGATATTTTGGATCACCTTGTCCAGAATGAAATAGTAAACATTTTTACTTGACTTTTTGGGCTCCATAGGTCCTAAAGTGTTTTCTTTCGAGTGAGCTAATTTGTTTTAAAATCGGTGGCAAGAAAACAAATGATTTTTGTCCGCCTTCTCTGAAAATGTACCAGTGTGGGACGCATGGCAAAAAAAAGTATTTTTAAAATCGTCTTCAACTAATCTTTAAATCTAGGGGGTTACTGACTACATCTACTGTATACCCTTATTCGCGTCCCTTCTTCGTATCTTTTAATAAAGATTTGTTCTCAGAATTAAGAAACAAAAGAAATCTACGAAATATTAATTTCACATTGAAGACCCTTTCTGTTTTCAAAACATGACGTCATGAAAATTGCAAAAACCTATGAAATTTGGCTAGAGTGCGTTATTTAAAACAAGCCAGACACCCCCTCCTTTAATTTAAATAATTATTAATTTGAGCTCAAACCAGCAACAACTTCCCAGACAAATGCTTTATTCGAAGAAATTGTTTTTTTGAATAAAAAAATGCTCGGACATGCACGAACATGTTTTAAATATTTGATTGATATCCAATATGCCTATAGTTTAATAACTACCCTGCAACATTTTTTATAATTGATTACCTCGGAATCTATTCCAGAGCAACTTCTATTACCACCGGTTGCATAGAACCGGTTCTTGAACATGTTCCTGGGAGGGGGAATGCCTGCGAAGGGGAACTCGCAGATCTCGCATCTACATTCTTTCTGACAGTCAGGCTGCACTGAGGGCCTTAATGGCTTATAAGGTATCGTCCGGGTTGGTCATGGAATGCATTCAGACTCTCAATAGGATAGGTAGGGGCAACTCTCTAACCTTGGGGTGGATTCCTGGTCATGAGGGCAACGAGAGGGCAGATTGTCTTGCCAACCGCGGGGCCCGAAGGCCCTTTATTGGTCCTGAACCATTCTGTGGAATACCTGCGGGGTATGTTAGGGAAATGCTCAGGGCATGGAGAGAGTCTGAATTTTCTGGTTACTGGGAAAACTGTCCTGGTCAGCGCCAGGCTAAAAGATTGATCTCTTTTTCCAGTAGGGGTCGAGGCGACTCTTGTCGCTTGAAAGGGGGGGGGGGTTTGAGGACCCTGGCGTCGTACTTAACTGGACACTGTAATCTCAGATACCATCTGCACAAGAAGAGTCAATCGGACACGGATATGTGTAGGTTTTGTGAGATGGTGTCTGAGACCTCGGAGCGTATTCTCTGCGAATGTCCCAGGCTTTGTGATAGGAGACTTAGGTTTCTAGGTGATCGCTTCATTTCGCCTTCCGACATCGCGAACATTTTGCCTAATAGGATAATTGGCTTTATAGGTAGCTTGAATCTGTAGGTAACTTTAGGCAGCACAAAAGACCTACATTAGTCGCGGTGCATAGTGCCTTCTGATCTAATCTGACCTATTCTTGTTTGGATGTAAAGAACCGATGTAAATAGGACAAACTCCATAAATACATCAGTTGTAGAACAGAAATTAGAACCTATTGAAACACAGTATAAGTTGTTCTGCTGTCTGTTATTTGGATTTTACTATTTTACTGGGCGTACACAAAATATATTAAAAACCCTCAAATGTGTAATTTTTTACCCCACTATGTTTTTATTTTTTTATTTTGTTATTAATTAATAATTATATAATTACAAATTATATACTGTTACCCTAACCGAGCACTAGCTACTATGGCCTTCTGCGCGTTGTAGCGAAAACAGACCAGTGCCTATGGTGGGAATCGAACCCACAACCCCCGCACTGATAAGCCAGCATGCTACCAACTATACTACCGTGGCGCACTTTACCCCACTATTTAACCCTTAAAATTGAATTGTGCACCTAAAAAAAAATACGTGTGTAGTATTTGTTTGTCTTTTGCAGCATATAAAAGGTCCGCCAAATAACTTTTTTTTTGAAAATGCTATAAAAAAAAAACTACTAAACATTTTCTCAAATTTCTTTTTTTATTTGAAAGTATAATCCTTCCGGTTAATAATGGAAAATAATTTCATTCAAATGGCTGCCTCGGCTGGCCATGCAGTAGCCTTCACGATCGGTCCAATTTTTAAGCACATTATCGATTGTGTGCAGCTGTATTTCACCAATGGTTTCACGAATATTGTCCTTTAAAGCGTCAATTGTCTCTGGCTTGTTGGCGTAACACTTATCTTTGACGGAACCCCACAAATAATAGTCCAACGGTGTCAAATCGCAGCTCCGAGGTGGCCAAACGACATCAGCTCTGCGGCTGATAATGCGATCTTCAAAAACAGGGCGCAAAACATCGAGTGTAGCTTCGGCTGTATGGCACGTAGCGCCGTCCTGTTGAAACCAAATGTTGCCAATATCCTCCTCTTCAATTTTTGTGAACAAAAATTCGTTCAACATGGACCGATAATGATTGCCATTGGCTGTAACGGCCACTCCTTGCTCATTACCATGATTTTCAAAGTAATGTCGCAATATTTCCCAGCGTGGTTCAAGCGTATGCACAACCATATTCCTTCAGCGGAAGGATAAAACTAATGATCTGTCAAATCAGACATGAGCTGAGTGTTACCATTCACGAAATAAGCACTAGTTGAAAAAAAAGTTAGATGGCGGACCCTTTATTAGTTTCTTTTAAATCTGAGGATTCACCACTGTGTAATATCTATGTTAGTAAACTTTTAAGTTTTTTTTTTTTCTGCAATCTTTATGACATTATATTTCGGAAACCGTAATCCAAAATTTATGTTTCATCGATTTGTTATTGTGAATTTCATTGAAACCGGATTTTGTCGATCAGAAAATGGGAATTTTTTGATTGAGTTTATATGTTTTTACTCAAAAGTAAAATTTTTAAAATATTTTAAACAGTTTTGTTGCAAATATTTGTACGAAAACTACAAACATTTCTTAACGAATCATGATTTTATATATCTGTAAAGTTTGAATGAAAAATGTCTAGCGGATCTATGACGTGCCATTAATACACTCACAATATTTTTTCCGTAAAGACTAATGAATATACAAATTAAATTAATTGAAAATCAGTTAAAAAGGACTACTTACTTTTCGTTTAAAAGAATTGAATATTTTAGTTTATTTTCAACTGTTAAAAAATTAATTGACAAAATCGGTGAAAACAATATATTGTTTTCGTTTATTTCAATCCTTATTAATATTATAAAAATGACTGTTGGTTTGTTTGTTTGTGTGAGCATCACGTCCAAACGCCTGAACCGATTTTATTCAAATTTGACACATGGATAGTGGGCGGTCTGGAAGGAGCTATAGGCTATATTAAATTTAGATATTGTGGGCGTGGCACTTTTACGCCCACTTTTTCACTATTTTCGATATGGCTTTACCGATGCAATTGATATTTGGTACCCAGAAAGAGATGTCACAGATAAGCACTTTAAGTTATATCAAATTTAGATATTGTGGGCGTGGGAAATTTAAGGCCAATTTTTTAACTATTTTCGATATGGCTTTACCGATGCAATTGATATTTGGTACCCAGAAAGAGATGTCACAGATAAGCACTTTTAGTTATATCAAATTTAGATATTGTGGGCGTGGCACTTTTACGCCCACATCTTCACTATCTTCTATATGGCTGAACAGATTTTATTGAAATTTGGTACACAGATATTGGGATGACTCATAAGCACTATTTGCTATAATAGATTAAGACTTGGTGGGCGTGGCAGTTTTACGCCCACTTTTTGTTATCTTTTATATGGCTTAAAGGATTTTATTAAATTTTGGTACACAGATAGTGGGGAAACTGAAAAGTTATCCATCATCCCAAAAACTAGGTCTAAGGCACGCTAACAACGTAGCGGGCTGCTCCCGCTAGTACTCAATATAATATAAAAAGTTTTTGTTTTAAATAGAATGTTTTAACTGAATATTTTAACTATTAACGAATGTCCGTTTTTTTTTTGTTTATTGAATAACAGACAGAAAGTTAAAAATATATTTCTTTGATAATTTAAATTAAAACAACTTTACCTACTAACTTTTTAAATAACTGTTAAGTGCTATTTTTGATGCATTGCAGTGAAGTTTCTGCTTATCTAATCGCGGTATTTTTTGTTGCGAAATTTGGAAAGAAGTCCATTCGAAATCTCATAAAAAATTGTGTTCAAAAAAATATCTCCGTTTTTTAACGTTTTGTTTTTCTTTTTTAGGAATTCCCAAATAAAAAGTGCACGATATTCTATACAAAGTATTTAAAACAAATTCATATTTAATCAACATGTAGCTACCCATATTTGTGTGTAATTTTAATATATGATTTAGTTTCATATATGATATTTAACAATGTCATATGAGAAAATATACATACAGGAAACTTTGTATATAAAAAAAAATAAAAATTATTTAAAAATATTATTTATGTATAAAGTTACACCAAGCCAAACGCACATATAATTGTAATCTATTAAAAAAAAAAAAGCATTTAATTAAGGCCTACATACTGCATAAAACTACACAATGCCTAAAACTCAGCAAACAAACTCAGAGTATGTGAAATGGAAAAAATTTTGTTAGATACAGCAAAAACTTTTTAAATAAATTTAAATTAAATACTTTGTTTTAGTTCATAAATAAGAAAAAACAAATATAGGGAAAAGTGGGGTAATTTGGGACTATTTTTTTGTTTAATATTTTGATAGATTTATTTCAAAGAGTGATTAGACTTCTTAGTGCAAAAGAACACCACTAAATTATTCGTTAGTTTTGACGATTTTTCAATGAAAAAAGGTGGATTAATTTGGGACTCCATAAAGACGATACTAATATTAAAAAAACAATCAACAGTTTTAACGATAATTTTTTTTTTATGAAATCATAATTAACGAAATAAGGAAAAAATTAACGAAAAGAAATAAAAATACAAAATAAAATTTTTTTTTATTTGTTTTTATTAATTAATAATCATATAATTAAAAATTATATACTATTGACCTACCCTAGCACTTGCTACTATAGCTTTCAGCGCGTTGTAGAGAAAACAGACTAGTGCCTCTGGTAGGAATCGAACCCACGACCTCCGCACTAATAAGCCAGTACGCTACCAACTAGCCTACCGGGGCGCACCAAAATAAAATTACAAATGATAAACATTAAGAAAAGTTCTTAATCTTCATATGAATATTCTGAGTTGTAATGAATGCAGATATAAAAGCTGGTCGTTATTTGAGCACATTTTAAATGAACAGCAGTCTTGCATCTGTTGCAGTTCACTGAATTGTTAGAATTTCAGAGATATTTAATTGAAAAAAATTATGCAAAAATTAATATCCAAATATATAGGGGGCTTAGTAGAATGATGGGTCTTAACGGAAACCTTAAAAGTTTGATATTATGTATGACTTTTACTAAATCATTCTCCACGATAGGCTATGTTGCTTTTTTGTTGCACTTACGCGGTGAAATGTCCAAATAAATTAGTAATTCACAATATATGCCATACAAACAACATAAAGAAGCGTTAAAATTGCTTAAATCAAACGTCCTAAATTACCCCATTATGACCAAAGTCACAATACTTTTTGCGATGTTTAAATATTTGCAAAAACCAATACGACATTCGTAACGTAACAATCTGGTAACATTGTGAAATAGAGATGGATGAGATTAGAAAAATAAACAAAAATCTAAAAATAGAATATTTGTGTGGTTAGTGTTGTCACTTCTGATTATAATACACAATAACAGAAAAAGCTAATAGGAAAGAAAACTGGAATTTAGCTGCATTATATTCGAGGCCATACTTGGGTGTGATCGCTAAACGGTCAAGACTTGGTATTGTTACGTTTGTAATGTAAGATGAGCGCAGGTTTGATTCTTACAGCCGCAGGTTGTTGAAAAATTTATCATATAGAGACAATCTGACAATTATAAGACACAAATAATAATACAATTTAAATGGAAGATCCCTGATGAGCCTGTCCATAAAAAGGCAGAAACTAGTCTAGTCTGATTTAAAAATGAATAGTGTTTATAATTTTTAGAGAAAAACGTTCATTCTTCTTCTTAACCTCAACATTTCTAATTTATTTTTTTATATTTACTTTATTAAAAATGTAAAAGAAAATATTTTTTTTTTTACAAAAAACAAGAACACCAATAGAACATTTTTTTGTATGATTTTTTTTTATTTGATATATAAAAGTAATAAAAAATACACTTTCTAAAATATGGGTCGCTTAAAGTGATAATAAGTAAATAAGGAACAAGACACAACAGTAACAAAATTCAGAAAATGCATTAGTATGGGAAAAAATGTTAAGTCCCAAATTACCCTACTTCCCAAATTGCTCCACCTTCCCCTAATAAAAATTTAAAGCTAAGTAAATAAAAATTTAAACGTTTTTATTATAGTAGGGCCGCTCATAAAGTAATGTTAATAGGTTGCTTTCCAAGCCAACTGTCGAACTAAAAAAATTTTTTTAATATGTTTTTTATTATTATTTAACTGAATTTGGAATATGCCCGACATTTTATATCAATATATTTTTTTTAATGCAGAATTTGAAAAAATAAATATGAGAATTTTGTATGTATTGTTGATCTTTTAAATTTTCATTTCATTTTGAATTTTCAGTTTTGAGATCATAATTAAAATGTTGCTATCATACAAAGAAAACACTAATTGTTAATAAATTGAAGAGAAAGACAAAAAAATATTGTGAAAATCAGCGCTAGAGCGAGTGCCGCACTTTCGACCTAAGTGGCTAAATCATCATCAGCCTCATTCTAATCCACGACCTTCTGGCTCTGATCCCAACAAGATTGGTGTTGTCTTTCTCTTACATTTATTAGCAATAAGTGTTTTCTATTTATAATAGTAACATTTGAATTATGATCTCAAAGCTGACAATTCTAAAGCAAAAAAAAAACTAAAATGTTTTAAATAATTCAGAATCTAGAGTAATATCAAGTTATCTTACAATGAGACAAGTTGTATATATTTTTTTAATATATATTTAGTTGGAATATTAATTATACAAAAATAGCTTTTCGGACTTTCTATATCTTCATATATTTAGTTAGAATATTTTTCTTGAGGTAGAAATTGAATATGATATTTTCATATTCGATTTTATTTGTCGCTTTTAAAAAAGTTTGATCATTTTAATGAAATACAATACAATTCTTCCATTGACATCACCCAAAATCTTCAGTTGTCTGCAATAAAAAAAGATAATTAGCTAAGCTTAAACCGAGACATTACATACAACAGACAAAATAAACTATATGAGAATCTTATTGTCTGCATTAGTGTATAAACTGCCTGATCTGGTAACACTAATTATAAAGGATAGTTTCTACAATAATGCAGGCAAAAAGATTCTCATATAGTTTATTTTCGCTGTTGTATATAATGTCTGGGCTTGAGTTAAACCAATTATATTTTTCTGTTGCAAACAATTGAAGATTTTTGTGATGCCAATGAAACAATTGTATTGTCTATCATGAAAATGATAAAAGCAACAAATAAAATCGAATATGACAATTTCATATTAAATTTTTGGACTTGAGGTAGAACAATATTCTAACTAACTATATGAAAATGTAGAAGGTCCGAAAAAGTATTTTTTAAATTATTAAAAAAAGGGACACAGAAAAAATTATCAACCTAAAATATCTAACTAAAGATTTGAAATTAATTTGTTTCTAAACAAATCTTTAATTGAATCAATAAATATTTTTATTGATTTTTCAATATATAAATACATATTTTATTTTAAACGCAATTATCATATTATTTTTTCATACACTGTATGCATAAATAGAAAATTTTCAGTATAAAATACCAAATACATTTGAAGTTAACAAACAAAACAAGCAAACACACAAACAGACTCAGCATTGCAAAAAACACACATACCAACGTATAGATCACACACTTTTTTGTGAGTACAATATTTTTTTTTTTTTATAGAAGTTATTTATAACTTTTTTGCCTTCTTAATTTTAATAAAAGGTATAGTATCATTGCCGTGATAGGTGCAAAATCAATTAAAATATTAATTGATTCAATAAATTTTTTAATTGAAACCCGTTTTGAGTTTTTTATGTGTAAAATGTTTTTTTTTTATCGATGAAGAATGTTTAACTCGTTTTAGGTTTGGCAAAAATTCGTTTAATATGAGCAATAAATAATACATATAATAATATTACTTACACTCCATATAGTTTTAACACAGAAACATTGAAATATATATGAGACACAATATTCAGCGAATATTTTCTCAAAAATTGCCTAACAGTCAATTTATTTGTATCGGACTGTTCACTTTTTTGTATGTTAAATGTGAAAATAATTGAAAATAACTAAACATCATTGTAGCAAAAGCATAAAATGTACCATTACTTCAAGCGATTTTATTACAAAAAAAAAAAAAATTACCCCAAATTTAATACAAAAAAAATTATCCCGATTTTATTACAAAATCCATTAAGCATTTTTAGAAATTCACAAGAAAAAAGTGATAGACATTCAGCTTTTACCATCCGTCAACTCACACTTCCCACTTCTATCAATAATGGTCACGTTTAGGTATGTAGTAAAGTTTTTGTAACGCAATTTTTATAGTTTAAATTGTAAAAACGACTATTGTATAGAGTGCAGTCAATCTTTATTAGTTCTCTTTTGATAGTCCTTTGTAATACTTTGTAATCGTTCTTTTTTTTTTTGGAAACAGTTTTTTAGTACTCATTTTTTCTTGTTAAATAAATGATGTTACATAAATTTAACAAATATCATACTATCAACATTATGACAGCACATTTTTTTTTATAATGGACATTCAGCTGAAGATTATATAGGATTCGAGTATGTACTTCATATTTGTAATTTATACACTACTATTTAGCTTAAAGGGCCGCTACTTCGTTAACTGTATTTTTAAATAACATATTGTGTTTAGAAATTTTAATCAAATTTTCTAACATCTGAATTTTGTAAATATCAGACATTTTTTCATACAAAAATGTAACAATTTTCGACACCACTTTTTAAATTTTATTATATCTAGTATTTTCATATCTACAAAGCGTCATTGATGTGCTATTAAACAATTTATTATTTTGCCATATCTTAAGAAAAATAAACTTTCACTTTCAAAATTTTAATAAATATTTAATTTAGAAAACCTGGGAATTTTGAATAAAATATCCCGATTCTCGGGAGTTGAAGAACGTCGGGAATTTAAGACCACTAGTTTAAATATATTT
Source organism: Delia radicum (assembly GCA_021234595.1). Classification (NCBI taxonomy): domain Eukaryota; kingdom Metazoa; phylum Arthropoda; class Insecta; order Diptera; family Anthomyiidae; genus Delia; species Delia radicum. The sequence goes on from CM037852.1 coordinate 128,209,706, forward strand.
CGGTTATATCTCACGATTTACAATTTTTTATACCGGAAATATGAAAAAATTGCACTTTCGCTGAATCTAAAGATGTATTTAGATCATAAAATAAATTATATTTAAAAATCGGTCAAGAGAAATTGTTATCGTATTTGGTCTGCTATTTTTCAAATTAAAATTTTTTCCGATAAACGTTTATTTAACAAAGCCTGTGAAGATCTCAAAAACTTTCTTAGCGACCAGAAAAACCAATCAGCAGCTAAGTTCATCGATGAAATAAGCAACTCTAAGTACGATGAACATCTTTTGTGGAAAGCAACTAAATACTTAAAAAGACCAACCAGGCGCAATATTTGTGTCCAAAATACGGACGGATCTTGGTGTCGTTCGGATATTGATTTATCCGAAGCCTTTGCTAGACATTTATATAATATATTTCAACCCTTGCAGCTTAACACTATTTCTGATCAGAATGAAATTTTTAAATTTTTGGAATCACCCTGTCAAATGGACTTTCCTATAAGACACATTTCACCAAATGAGGTCAAAGCTGAAATTAAACTGTTAAACAGAAAAAAGTCACCTGGATATGACTTAATAAGTGGAAATGTCGTGAAAAATCTTACGTGGAAAAGTATAATATATTTAACTCTTATTTACAACTCTATATTAAGGCTTAATCATTTTCCGTCACAGTGGAAATGCACCGAAATTGTAATGATTCCAAAACCAAGCAAACCTGAAAAGCAATTGTCATCATATAGGCCAATAAGTTTACTGGCAACATTTTCTAAAATATTTGAAAAAATATTCCTAAAAAGACTTCAACCAGTACTAGAAAAGCATAATTTCATTCCAGACCACCAGTTTGGTTTTAGAAACAAACATGGAACGCCGGAACAGTGCCATCGGCTTGTTAATGTTATAACTGAATGTCTTGAGAAAAAACATTATTGTTCAGCGGTTTTTCTGGACGTACAGCAGGCATTTGATAGAGTATGACACCAAGGTTTACTATACAAAATCAAGAAAACGTTACCTGCACCATACTTTCTACTTTTCAGAAATTATCTTACCGATCGATGCTTTTACGTCAAAAGTATAGATGAAATATCTAATATATTCAAAATCAATGCTGGCATTCCTCAAGGTAGCGTACTCGGTCCAGTTTTATACACAATTTATACAGCTGATATGCCAACAACTGCAAATACCACGATAGCAACTTATGCGGACGATACGGCTATTGTTGCCACCAGTGACTCAGAAACGCAAGCATCTTCTTTTGTTCAAAATGAACTCAATTTGCTAGAAAAATGGCTTTTAAAATGGAATATTAAAGTGAACTCTGAAAAATCAACCCATACTACATTTACATTAAGGCGGAATGATTGCCCTGCTGTTACCATTTATCAAGAGGAAATACCTAAAAGTGAAACTGTCAAATATTTGGGAATGATAATAGACAGGCGCCTTACATGGAAACCGCACATCAAGGCGAAGCATGAACAACTAAAACTGAAATGCAAGAAACTTTATTGGCTATTAGGACCAAAATCCCAACTAAACTTAAACAATAAATTACGTATCTACAAAGCTATACTTAAACCAGTTTGGACCTACGGCATACAAATCTGGGGTACTGCGAGCAAATCCAATACCGACATCTTTGAACGATTCCCATCAAAAACGCTTAGGTTAATTACTAATGCACCATGGTTTATAACTAATAAACATATCCGTCTCGATCTAAAGATGCCAACGGTGAGACAAGAAATTCAAACGTATAGTGAAAAATATCTGCAGAGGCTGAGTGATCACACTAATCCTTTGGCTATATCCCTTCTTGATGACAGCAATGAAACAAGGCGATTAAAACGAACTCATATACTGGACTTGCCCTTCAGAAACTAATTCTGAACTCGTAAATATTAAAAATGATTTAAATAATTGTTGTACAAACATATTTAACCTCTTAGATATTATTATTATTATTTTCTTATTACCTTTTGCAATTATTTAATTAAAAGTCATAAATACGTATTATTAAAAATTCATCAGATAACTGATAGTTCATTGTATAAAGTTATGTGGTTTAATGGAATCACATAAAACCTGTTATTTAATATCATGTTAACAAATTTGCTTATTGTCCTTGGACAGATTGTAAATAAAGAACAATTGAAAAAAAAAAAAAAAAAAAAATCCACTTTTCCCCACTGTGCCAGGTTTGTCATGGCAGATTCAATTTTGAATTATAATTTTTTGAAAAATATTTAATATTGTGTCTTTTTTATAGCAGAAAAAAACTTTTTTTAATAAATAACTTATTTGTTTTTTTATAATTGTTTAAATAAAGTTGTTTGTATTGATTTCCGAAAAAGGTTCACCATGAAAAAAGACCACCGAGACGTATGCGTGTTATTATGAAATACTAATAACTCATACGCCGAGTATGTTTGGAATTAACTTAACATTATTTAAGAAAGTCTCTAGCAAGCACTCTGCGGCTTAATGAAAAAAATAACTCAACACATAAATGATTTTTTCTTTATTTTGTTAAAACCCAACAAAACCTCGGTGTTACGGTATTATAACCCAGCAAAACTAGATATTACGGAACAATTTACTTTGGCACTTAAATGAAACTGCTTTGCCCATTAGTAGTACCAAATTCCCTGTTTTAAATGTTTTTATATACCAAATTTTATATAATTTAATTTTTACTTAAAATTTGTCAACTTTAAAATAATATTCATCTTAAAAAGTAAAGATTTAAATAAAAGGTTTTGGAAAACTCTTTACGTGTAAATGAAGAGTAACATGTTACCAAAGTATGCAGTTACCTCTACGGAAATGCCCTGGTTAAAATAATAGGGTTTGTTATAGAAAAGTAACAAATAATATTTTTATTATGAAATGTTTATATTTACACCCAAAATTTATAAAAACTTTAATTTCTAAAATGTTTGTTAAACAATTTTTTTTAATTCTTTTATAATATACCCAGTATAAAAAAATTAATATTAACAAAAAAACTCATAACAAAGTATAATGGATTAAAATTTTAGTGCTTATCTCTAATTTTAAAACTAGAGCGGCGCAATGTGGAGGTAATTAAGGTTTAGAAAATATGGAGCCGCGAGCTGAGATACAAATTTCAGAGACGCTTAAAAATATGCGAAAGAATGACGGAATCGGCTTAAAATTGGCACACGAAGGGTTTTGTGTTCGCTAAGATCAAATATGGCATCTGATTTTAAAAATTCAAAATGGCGGATGATCTAAAAGAGTTTCGGAATTGGTTTTAAAATTGTCATATAGTTTTTGGGATTGCCGATTACGAATCTGACATTTGATTTTCAAAATTCAAAATGTCTAATTTATTATGGCCGAAGTTTTTTTTAAATGGAATCGCTTTTGTTGTATATTATTAAACGCAAACTTTTTGTAGTAGATAAATACAAATCTGAAACTGGCTTTACAAAATTCAAAATGGCGGATTTAAATATCGCACACCCAGTTCAAAAGTGACTCAACTCAAAATTTTTCGGTTTTATATGCTTAAACTATGCACAATATACTTGTTTATCTATAAAAAAAATATCAGTGTATTTTGTTGTCGTAAACTGTTGCTAAAAAGCAGTTATGTCTTTCTTTATGTTTCAATTGGTATAAAGTAGCAAATACTTTTTTCGTTTTCTGAAAAATGAAAAATTTTGAGTTGAGTCACTTTTGTACTAGGTGTGTGATATGTCAGATGATTTTTTTAAAAGTCATCTGATTTGTATCGAATATTTTTTCCGAAAAATCTAGAGGTCGCTGATTGCAAATCTAAAGTCTGAAAATTGGCTGGAAAATTTATCGGGTTCGTATCGACTATTTTGTTGTAAAGCTTTGGGGGTGGCTGAGTACGAATCTGAAATCAAACTGGAAAGAGCAATAGATTGTTTTCTTTAATTTCGATACTCAATATAATATAATAACTTTTTGTTTTAAATAGAAAATTTTAACTGAATATTACCGAAAGTCCGTTTTTTTTGTTTATTTTGTTTATTGAATAACAGACAGAAAGTTAAAAAATATATTTATTTGTCAATTTAACTGTATATTCCATTGAAACAACTTTATCTATTAAACTTTTAAATAACTGTTGATTTTTTATGGAATAGTTCTTGTGAGTGTATATATAAAACCTCGCAGTATCTCCTTTAAAATCGCGTTTCTAAATAATCAAAAGTAGTAGGCAAAGCTTTAACATTTTTGCAAATTGAAATAAATAAGTACTGCTATATTTTGGGCTGCAGGTCCACATAAGGTTTTTTCAACCTTAAGTAATGATAATAAAACAAAAGACCAAGCCGCACAAAAGTAGCTTATCTGCGATTTTAAATATTTTATGTCATCGCATTAGCCCTGTTATTACCTAAAAAAGTACAGTTTCCTCGAAACAGTCAAAATCAAATCGCTGTCCTGCCCAAGTGTACCAGGGTAAATTGTTAAACTTTTTTTTATACTCGTTAACTGAAATGTATAAACAATTTCAGGAAGTTCAAACCTCAATTGATTCGATTTTGTTGAGGAGAATTTTTTAAAACTAAAAATTTTAGATTTATATCCCAAAAATTTTGTCCGATTTTCACCTTAGGACAGGTTATAAGCGATAAACTACGCACCTAATAAAAAAATATTTCGTATCTTAAAATTTATGAGTCCATGAAATATAAAATATATGTTGCAGTAATTAATTTCCAAAACGAGTAGGATGTGTGCTCATATTATTTGGTGAAAAGTTTCAAAATGTGTCTTATCATATAGTTAGGCAATAATTAAAGCAAAAAAAACTTATTTTTCATCCCATGTTTCTAGCCAAAGCAATTTGGGCAGTAGGGCGTCCATTGAAAAAATTGAGTAAAAGCACTCAAACGATGCGCATTGAAGGGCTGAATACGGAAAGTATAACAATAGTTTTATGGAAGATACGACACACAAGTTAAGATGTAAAAAATTGTACTCTTTGACAACCTTTTATTCAGATATGGATCAAAAGTTTTACTATTGAAAAACACATTTATAAACATTTTTTTGTTTTGGTCCACAGCAGGATTTTTGAGTTCTCAGAAAAAGAATATTATAACTATTATATTTTATAAAAACATGCAGGCGACCCTTAACTGTTGAGAACATTTCAAAACAAATAACTGAAATGCTTGTTGTAAACATTTGATAAGCCACATTTTTTGATCGTTGCTTTTAGCTATTTTCTAGTCATATTTTGATGAATATTTTATAAAGTCTTGCTTACACATTTATAACAAGTATTTAGGGTACAAAAGTCCTGCAAAAGTTCTATTTTCTTCATTAAATCAAAATTTTATAGGCAAAAACCAGCAAAAAATTTGACACAAAAGAGGCGTATTTAGGAATAAATATTAAAAAACACAATCGCAAATAAGGTTCATAATGAATTTTATAAATATTATTTTCAGCGATAAACTACGCACTACAAAAATTGCAAGCTTAATTTTATTAAAAATCTCCATATTTTTTTTTATTTTGCGATTATCGGATTTCAAAAATCTGTTTACAAATGTTTAAAGATTTCTCTTGAAATGTGGACAGTTCTAGTGTCATTTAAATGTTGTTATGAAAAATTAAAGAAAAAATATAAAACTTGTATGTTATTTTGGTGAAAACTTAAAAATGATATGTTGGATCAAAATTATTCTAAATATGAGTTTGAATTTTAACGTCTTTTTCAGACAATTGCAATTAATACTATAATTAATATGCAATTTTATTTAATTTAATTGTGAAAGGCATGGTAGAGAAGAATGAGTGTATTTTCTAAAAATCATAACTACATTGTAAATTTTCAATTTTTCTGAATCAGATTGCGCAGTTTCTGGTATTGAACCTTCGTCAGTGACCCTGTTTTTTTGAATATTGTAATATTTGTTATGTTTTTATTTGTTCGATTGTGTCTATATGAAATTTTCTGTGCAATCACTGATCGTGGTATAGATAAACTGATTTCTAATGCCACATGCACTCGCACTACACGTTAGACAGAGCGCTTTAGCGCACTGAGCTATCGTCAGGTCGAGTTTTGTTGTGATTAAAACTAGTTTTTCTACAATACACGGTGTTTTTTTTTTGTTATTGCATAAATATCGTTAATTTTTCCGTATTCAGCTCTTTAATACACAAAGTTTGACAGCAATTTCTTGAACAATGTTGGACTAGTCAGTCAGTCGCGCAGTCAAGTTATTCTTTTATACATAGAGACTTCTTAGGCGAGATCGATTACGGTATTTACGGGAATTTAATAACGAGTGGTGTGAAATGGTAACAGTGGTGAATGAATTATTAATTTTTTTAATTCTTTATATATTTTTTTCAATTTGGATTGTCAGGTTTGAGATCCTAATTAAACTGTTACTATTAAAAAATCTTGTAAGAATTAGCGCTAGAGGGAGTGTCATACTTTCGACCTAAGAGACTAGGTCATCTTCAGCCTCATTCTTATCAACCACCCTCAAGAACTCTTGGTTTAATCAGGTATATATACTAACCGAATTACTGAAAAAGCAAACGATTTTTCTTTTTTATTTCATTACCCGAATAATATGAGAAATTTTTTATTGAAAAATAGATTTTTTGCAAAAATGATGCAAATTTACTTGGAAGGTAACACAATTGCTTAGTTAAAATTATCAGTGTGATTAGTCAAAAAAATTATAACTTTTTTTTCTAAGTGTTTTTTTTCTGTTAATTAAAGTAAATTATCACAAATAAAATTATAATTTTTCTGTTAATATGAAAAAAATATTCATGATCTTTAACCGAACTAACCAACATCTCAAAAGTTATAAATATTATTTGTTTAAACTTAAATTAAAATTTTTCGTTTTTTTGATTAAATTTGTCTACAGTTCTTATAAAAAGCCACAAATATTACGGCCTACCAAAACATTAAAATCAATCCACCCTAATATGTAAAAATATTTTCATATTAGCAGGGAGTCGTTTTTTTTTTTTCTGTCTCATAGTAAGTGTATGTTAGGATGTCCCTTAAAATAACGACTTGTCGATTCTCGTTCATTAGCCAAAAATTCCTGTCTTTAGGTGTAATATTTTATTACAGTACGACAACTCTTTACTTTATGAATCCTTGGTTCCAAAATTGGTACATTAAAGATACAGAAATTAGTCGGTCAACATATATGAACATTTTTAGCCAGGAATATAAGAAATTCGCAAATTGTTAAAAATTGTTTTTTTCATATGCTTTACTTTTAACTTTTAAAAAATTAAAACCAAAACTTTATTTGTCGATCTTTTATCATAAACTATGATGTGAGCAAGATTATTCCAGTTCAAGATAATTTGTTTTTTGTTAAACAAATAGCCGTGCAATGTATATTTATTAATTAAAAAATTCCTTCATCCTCTAATTTAATGTAGACTTTTTCTACTGACAGGTCCTTACATGTTTCATTTCGCGTCACCGAAAATCTTCAGAGGACCAATGTAGAATGGGTAGAAGATTTACCCAAATAATGAATTTTGAAAAAAAAAAAAATCAATGCTTTACCCGTATTGTTTTACATAATAGATTCAGCAAAAGTTTTGTTAACACTTAGTGGAATAGAAATTAAAATACGTACCCTTGCTAAAATTAATAAAATTTTTACTGCAAATTATTGTAGTAGACTGAAAATCTTAAAATTTTTTTTGTTATTCTTTTAGAAATAATTTACGAAACGTTACAAAATATAAAATTGTTCATAATCCCACATTGACGACATGAATTAATTTAATATTTGCAAATATATACATATAAATAGTTATATATAACATGAATCACTTATCTTTTAACTACTTACATCAATGGTTGTCTAAATGATGGCATCTTTGTAGTGACGAAACAAAACAAATTAACAAAATATGAAATATACAACTCTGTTTTTGCAATAAGAAAAACGAAACACAAAACTTCGTAAGATGTGTGTCTTTGGCTTTCGCTTTATTCTGTCTACTTGTACTTATATTTGTTTGCAATTTGCCCACATTGCATTAATAGTCATTATAATCATTTAGTTTACAGATATACATTTAATCTTTATTAAATTTAAATATTTTATTTTGTCTTTAATACAGATACAAAAATCTTCTATGGTTGATTTTTTGTATATGTCTTACTAGAGTTGTACTTTTTAGTATCATTATGATCGCCTCTACTACATCTTGACATGCAGCAACATCTACTCCATTCTGCGTATATCATTCAATCTGGTCGTCGTACACACTTATCATCACAATTTTTTTTAGCAAAATAAATTAGTAACACATTAGAAAAATATTAGTAATACATTAGTTCAAAACATTTAAGAGCTGAATAAGTATAACTAAAATTTTAGCTGAAAACATAATTTCAGCAAAAATTTTGCGGAAAAATTGTATACTTTATTTACAAGACGTTTTACTAACTTTTCTATTAACTGATGTTTTTGAGCGTATATTGGTTCTCTGAAGATTTACGGTGAGGTGAATTGAAATATCTAAGAACCTGTCAGTAGATAAAGTCTGCATTAATTATTTTTCTTAAGTGGAGATTTTTTTTTAATCAATCTAAAGGATTCACAATCTTCTAGTCATCATTAATATTAAGTATGATGGTTTTTTTTTTGTCCCCAGGCCACTAAGGTTAAATATATTTTATATAAAAGTAAAGCCAATTTGTTGTAAAATAAAATATAAATTATATTTTCCGAAAACTTTACAAGCTTTAATAAAAACATTACAATTTTGTTAAATTTTTGGCAAAATAAGCTATTCTTATAAAATGCCCTTGAAAGGCATCGCTCCAGACACAAATTCGAATTATAATTTTTTTTTTCAACAACAACTATTATATTATAAAAAGAGGAATCGACACCTCCAAATTATTCATTTTAAAAAATCATTGAAAGTAATTAAAAAAAAATTAAGTTTTTATATTATTACAAAATACGTGGGTCATTTTGGATTCCAGACTAAAGTGGAATCCAAATGAAGTCAGAATTTTATATCTGAATAATTTTGAGTATATTAAATGAATTAATGAATTAAAAAATAAATTTTTAATAATACACTTTTTTCCAAAATGGCCAATATTCGGCCGACTTGCGGCACGGGTTACCGTTTTACAAAAAAAAATGATTTCTTCCATTTGGGATCATTTGTAATTTGGGTTTAATGACAAATCTATTTTTATGAGACACCCTAGTGTAGGTGTTTTACATACCATATATATTAGCCATTGCTGTTTTCCAAAAAATATTACCGCTGGCTATTGGGGCTTATATTTGCTTTCGATAGCAATTACCCGGAATTACTTTAAATTATAGAGTGTATCAGTGTATTGTTGAATATGTACTTGTGTTCATATTTTAACCCAGCAAACATGGATCAATCGTCTTCGTAATGCGTAAGATACTCCCTTTGGTTGAAAACGAGCCCCGTACACAATACAAAAACGATTCTTCTAAAATATAACTGATATCGCTAGTTTATCCCCCGGAAGATAAATATACGATTTTGTATAATCTCTTAGTATTTTATTTAAAACTTAACTTTTACATTAAAATTTCATAATTACAAAACAAAGTTATACTTCTTATTATATATGTGAAAAAAAATGCAATATGTTCCTGAAAATGCTAATATACCTCTGTGTGAATACTGGAAACTATTACTTGAACTTGTAAAAGCAAAGGAAAGAGAAGATGTTATATCTAATTCAAGAGGCTCTCAATTTTATGATTCATACCCGCAATTAACTTATAGCACAAATCCTATTTTTACTTCAGAATTTTCGTGTCGTGCTACAAGTCTAATAATCAGAGTACGTGGAGGTCTTCTTGATTTAAATACACCCAAAAAAATAAGTTAGTAGAAAAGTTAGTAAAACGTCTTTTAAATCAGGTATACTATTTTTTAGCAAAATTTTTTGCTAAAATCGTGTTTTCAGCTAGAATTTTTGTTATACTTATTCAGCACTTAACTGTTTTATACTAATGCTTTACTAATATAATAAAGTTTTACTAATTAATTTTGCAAAAAAAAATTGTGCTGATAAGCATATTAATAGTGTGGACGACAACCAGATTGAAAGATATACGCAGAATGAAGGAGATGTCGCGGCATGTCAAGATGTAGTAGAGAAGAGGAAAATGATACTAAAAAGTACAACTCTAATAAGACATATAAAAAAATCAACCATGGAAGTTTTTGTATCTCTTTTTCATACATAAAACAAAATTGAGGATTAAAAAAACTTAAATTTTGCGTTGTCACCGGCTTGTGAAAATAATTGTCTATATTTATTTATTTAAACTAAATGTTTATATGTGTGGTCAAACTGCAAACAAACATATACAGAAATGTAGACAGAGTAAAGTGAAAGACAAAGACACACATCTTAGGTAGATTTTTATGGTTCCTTTTTCTTATTGCAAAAGGGTTGTTTTTTTCGTTTCGTTCGTTTTTGTTAATTTTTTCGTTTCGTTTCGTTTCTATAATTATCTTTGGCAGTTGCGATAGCATCATTTAGACAACCATTGATGTAAGTAATTGAAAGAAAATTATTGTTATGTTATATATATTTATTTCTATATATTTTCAGATATTAAATTAATTCATGTCGTCAATGTGGGAATATGAAAATTTTTATATTTCGTTATTATAGTAAATTATTTTTAAAAGAATCACAAAAATATGTTTTATGATTTTCAGCAAATAAATTAACTAAATTACAATTTTTCTACAAATTTTTTGCGTTTTTTTCAGTCTACTAAAATTCAGCAAAAAAATTATTAATTTTTAGCAAGGCTTTTGTATTTCTAATCTACTAAGTGTTAGCAAAACTTTTGCTGAATCTACAAATTTTGTTGCTAAAAATCAGCTCGCTGATTTTCAGCAAAAGATTTTGCTGACATTAGCAACTTTTTTGCAAGCATCCTCCTGACTAAAATTTTGCTGACTCAGCAGAATTTTTTGCTGACTTTACAAACTTTTTTTTTTGAGTGTACCCTCTGTAATCTGAATGAACCCGAAAATACGTTTCACTTCTTAGGAGTTTGTCCTATTTTTTATGAGTTCCGGGTTAAATATTTTAGTAAAACTTTTTTGGGTATGAACGAAGTAATAAATATACTAAATGGCAATGATAATCATTACTATAGTTAATACAAATATTTGGAAATTTGTTTAAAATACAGAAAACTTATACTGAATGAATTCAACGAAATTCCTTAAAAATATTAATATGATGTACAAAAAATTTATTTCTTTTTTACACTCTTTTTTTTTATATAATCAATTTATAATTTGGAAGAACCAAAGTAAATTTGCATTTATAAATTAATTTAATTAAAATCAGCTTTAGAATGCCAATCTGGCTCACAACTATTAAGTTAAGCCAAATATAGTTACATATGATCTCAAAAATTGTATTGTATTACTTACCTTTGTAAATATTAATAAATATATCTATACTTCTTACTATGTCCTTACTGCTAATTTTGCCTTTCGTGGGTTTCCTTTGCACCATCCTTTGTAGCATTGCTATTCAAAAACAAATTAAGCTTATTCGTAGATTTTATTTGACCACTTGAGGTTTGCTTACCATGCCTTAAAATGCATGTTCTTATTATAAATTTGGCTGATTCCCAGCAATTACTTGAAATTTTGTTCGAAATTCTTTTTTAATTTACTTTAAATGACACTAAATTTCTACGATTTATTTGCTTTTTTTCCAGAAAATATGAAGATGATAACTACTTGTTTCTAATACTAGTAGTTTCTAATATCACCAAATTATCTTCCACCTGATAAAAAGACGATATGATAAAAAAATTATTTTGGTATTTTTGTATTACGATAAACAGAAGATATTGCCTTAATATCTTCTTGGCGATATTTCTTTCAAATGCTTACTGGGAATATTTGAGTATTTTTTAGCTTTTTCAAAAATACTATAGAGTGTGTGTTTCGGTTTTTATAACAGTAGTAACTACTAAATAACACTTATAACGATTTCCACAGACTTAGGACTTTAATACAAAATTTTATGTTGAATTAGTGTTTATTGAAGGATAAACCTCTAGTTTCTAATATCAAGGCAGTGCCCCATATTATAAAGACAATATACCAAAAAGTCCTATTCATATTTAATAAAAAATGATATTTCATCACACACAAACAGTAGAAAAAAAAAATTTATATTTTTGTTATAGGTATAACAAATGATGTTTGTGAAAAATTGTTTCATAATTGCATGCAAACAGAGACAAGTATAAAAAAAAAGAAAAAAACATCCTTACCACGATATTTAAATATGGTATATACTCATAAAAATACTTTACTTTAGGACTATGAAACTTTAACTTAAATTTATTCAACAAAAAACCAACCAACCTAAAATAGGCTAAACCATTAACAAATACGAACTGGCCATTATATCAATCCTAATTTAAGGCGTTGAAATATTAAATTTATATCTCCTGGATGAAACAAAAAATAAAACAATAAATTGTAACAACTCCCTTTTGTTTTAGGTGGGAAATTCTGCATAAGATTTTGAAGGATAAACTTTGAGGGTGGGTGTTTAAAAATGTATTTGTATTATAGTAAATATGATTAATTGCTCTATACATGCATTTGATGTTTTTGATCATTATTTACATCTCACGGCTGAATACAAATTAAACCACTTTATAAAAAAAAAACAAAAGAACATTTGGGTGACAGTTTCTTGTTAAATAAGTAGACGTGTTTTTTGTCTAAGCGTTTTTTTTATTGATTCTAATTTTAACACCCATACAATTTACACCCATGCTACTTAAAAAATTGAGATATGTGACATGTGTTGAAAAACGATCGATTTTGATTTCGATCGATTTGAATAAAAATCAAAATTTAAAATTGTATACAGAATATGAGGAGGTCTAAAATTATTTTAATTGCTGAAGTTGAATAAGGTATACCGATTTACAACTTTTAATATTTTATAAATTTAAAGCAATACGAAATATTTGTGACTGAAATTTTAAAAACGATCGATTTTAAAACGATCGTTTTTCATCACATTCCAAAATGACTGTTTTTGTTTAAAGTAATTTGCCTAACCTAGGTCCAGTTACTGAAGCAATATACCAGTTCCAATTCCAATCAATAAACCAGAGCAGACCAAAATAGGTCTGCAATTGTTCTAAAAACAACAGAATCTTTTATCATAAACTAAGCTAAGTTTTTAAAGAAATATTTTTGGAAATGGTTATGCCTTAACCCTCTAACGGATAAGGCTGCCTCAGTGCAGTCTTCACGCAAAGAAAAAAACATGGTTGGGGCAACCATATTCGAAGAGCATCATACATTGTTGGGTTCATGATTGCGGCAACCATAGTAGTAACCATAGAATAATAATCATGTTATGATTACGTAACTGCCATTGTTTTACCATAATATGATTCCTAATAAATCATATTATGGTTCGGAAATTGTCCAAACAACACCATATCATGGTTCTTCATAAACATGTTATGATCTTGGAATTACCATAATATGGTAACCGCTAATCATAATATGATTAAAAACTAATCATAAAGTTATTATGTTATAGTCCCATATAACTATATTATGGTATCTAAAGTCTCATAATATGATCCCTATTATCATATTATGATTACTAATAAGCTAGCAAATTAATAACCATGTAATGGTTAAGCTATATTAAAAAGAAAGACATTTTTTTTTTTTTTATTTTAAATATCACATTTATTTATCTAATGAATATAAGAGATCGATATGAAATAAACGAATAATTTTTGGGAATAAAAATATTCTGTGCATAGATACGTATAAAATTGTATTGTTTGAAACAAAATGTACAGTAAATTGGTTAATTTTTTTTAGTTCAAAAACGTTCCAGGATCGAAAGTTTGCACATATTTCGAGATGTTTCTGCATTTTTAAATTGCCAATAAAAAAATATTTCTAAACTCCAAAAATTAGTTTTTCTATGAGTCATTAAAGAGATATAAAAACAGCCAAATTTGGATTGTAAGTGCGCTATAATTTTGACCGTGCTTTATATGCGCATCTCGAAATACCTGCAAACTTTTGGGCCTGGTACATTTTAAAGTAAAAAAATATATATTTTCACATTGTCGAATGTAAAGGCAAACTTTCATTATTTGGTCGTATAAATATTTTTGTTTGATTAATAATTTCAATCAGATTCATAAGTTATATATACAAATGGTCTAAAACATTACTTTAAAAACATTATATTTTCTTTGGGTGTACAAATATAACCAATGTAATCAGATTCTAAAAAATCTAAATTAACAGAGAAAATAAATTTTTTCTTCGCATTCAACGCGAAAAGCATAATAATGTGAATCAAATCCATGGTTCAAAAGTCTTTGAATGCACAAAAAATACAAATTATTAATTAAACAAATATGTTTAATTAGACCAAATAATGGAATTTTATCCTCATATTCGCCAATGTGAACCACCATTTCTGGTTTAAAAAGTATGTGTTCGTACTGGAGGTAAGACACAGAGTGCAGAGTAAAATTTGAAGTAATTCCATATTTTTCCATATAATGTCTTGATAGTATTTTTGAAGGTCCTGCTTCAATTTTTTCTTTTACAATATCGTTGTAATTTATAAGAAAATCTAGTAATTTTATTTGATATTTTAGAAAAATGGTTTTAAAATGTTAATTTTATTGTTGAAGCTATTACATATGTTTTTTAATTTTATATTTTTTTTATTTTTTATTATTTTTTTTTTTTATTTAATTTTTCTCTTAATAAAAAGATGTACTTTGCACAAAATCTTCAACTAGACTGGCGTTCACTAAAAATAGAATAATCTGTAATCTCTCTCACCATAAAATGACTGGCGAAATCATAACAAAGTTACAGCCACTATAAAATAATTTTCGCCAAATGTATAGCATGGTTGTTCTTAACTATGGGAGAGCACATAAAACGTTTGATTCTATTATAAAATGGTTGTGGATAGCGTCATCTGTATTAACAATTCAATTGTTGTTTTCACAATAATATGGTAGAGAACTTGTTGTGGAAAAAATATTGCTTACTGAAATAGTAAAATATGCTGTTTTACTTTAAGTTTTTTCATTAAAAATATTAATGTTGAATTAATATATTTGTTTATACTAACCCGTCTAATACATATTAATCCAATTTGAAGAACGAGTATATTCTTTTTTTTTCGAAACCTTTTTAGTGACAAATACAAATTTATATTTTAAAAAATGAAATATAAAACACTATGTAATATAAACTTCTATCATAGTTTGGCCGTATCAACCATATTATCAACAATATTATAAGGTAGGAAGAGGGAATCATGATATTATAAAATATCAACAATGTTATTGGTCAGAACTTATTTTCAAACCCATAATTTGTTTGTAGCAACCATGTCCGCATGCAGGGATCATAATTTTGTTGCGGCAATCATGTTGCAGCCATGTTTTTTCTCTGCGTGTTCATAAAAGTTACCACAAATGCGTCAAATGAGCGTTTTATACTTAGAAATTAATATATTCCTATAGAAAACTAAATTTTCTAAATATTTTGCGAAGAAATTTTTCGTGTGCCGTCCACGGTTGGGAAGCGAGAAAGCTTCAAAATCAAAATTTCGGAAAATTTCAAAAACTAATTATTTAAAAAAAAAAATAGTTTTCAAAAATTTAAAAAAACCAATTTAAGTTGACTGAAAACTCTTTATAAAAAAATATAGGTAAGATTACACCTTTATCTTTAATAATAAGTCCTTACTTTAGTCCAAGAACTCACAGGCTTTTATCAGGATTCCTCTAAAGTACATCGTCTTAACTTACAAATTAAAAGACGGAGTTTTAAGAAAATTTTGCAGAAAGAAGACATTAAGTGTTAATAGCAAAGCGTTGAAGTTTGAGCAATATAAATTGAAGTTTAGATACTTTTTCGCTTAATTTCGCTTTTTCCAAAAAGCGAATATGGCAACATCTTCTTAAATATAAGCAGAAAAAAAAATAATTTTTCGAGCGTGGTTATATCTTGGTAAGATAAATACTTTTTGTCCAAAACTTCTCTTTTACATGCTTTAGTTTCCAAAATGCACCCTAAAATATTTTGGCTCATATCGCCTAAATTCGGCAACGATAAACAATTTTGTTGAAGAACTTATTATTTGTTTTTCGAGTGGAGCACATGTTATGAATTTCGTTGCAAAACATCGTTTGCCAGTTAGAGGGTTAAGTCTTATTACATAAGACCAATTCTTCATTAAAACTATGCACTTAATCAACTTCTTGCCTAGACTCCTGTATAATAACACACAATGTTATTAAAAACAAAGCTTTTAATTTTCAGAAAAAATGGCATTGCGTTACCCCGACATAGGAATAGGCTCAAGTTGTAGCACTCAATTGATGCATATTGAAGTGCTAGACACGGAAAAACCAACGAAAATTTTACTGTACTTTTAGATTCCGAAATGCGATTTAAGATCTCAGAAATATTTAGTTTTGTGTAAAAAAATTATCTTACTTTTTGTCGTAAAAGACCTTTAAAGTTTCGTTATGTAGAGCTTATTATGGAAAACACATATATCGGCCGTTCCGCAATAGATATTCCTAACTCTGACCTTGGGTCTTTCGATTTCAATTTAATTTTCTATTCAGAAACTTAATGGAGCCGCTTAAATGTTTGCGTTTTTAGTTTTTCAAATTTCGAAAAATCATCAGTTTTATGCGCGGTTTAGTTTTTTTGAAAAATGAGAAATATGAAAAGTGTAAGTTTGTATATTCGTATTTTCTTTAATATTCATCTTATCATGGAATGTTATTCTCCTCTACTTTTATACTGGGGATTTCAATTTTTTTCCAGCGTCAAAAAGTATTGCATTTTTTATGCAATTTATTTTTAAAATGCATTTTTCAGAAATTTGGCCAAACTCTATTTACACACAGAGAAAAATTTAGCTATTTGCCAACTGAAATTCAGTTATTACGACTCAAATTCGGTTATTGCTAATTTCAGACGGTTGGAACAACTTAACATTAGTTTTCACAACAAAGTTCGGTTAATTCAACTGAATTTTAGTTGCAACATCAAAAATATTCTGAAATCTAATGTAAATATCGTTCTACTAACTGAATTTATAAGTTGTTACCATTAATATAGGCCTTTCAGTTAGGTTGGCACTGTATTTCTCTGTGTGTAGAAAAAGAGTGCATATAATATTTTACTTCAAAGTGTTGCTAATTTTTTTTTGTAAAAAAAATGTTTACAAAAATTAAGATTTCTAGGGAACATGTTTAGAACCCAATCTAAAATTTTTATATGATGTAGAGTTAACTCTGAACGTATTTTGAGATATTTGCAAATCAAGAACATTTCTAATTTTGTTATCCCTTTTCTAAAAAAGATGTATTTTTTAAGACGTATGATGTTTGCAATATCATGTATTTAACTAAAAAGTCACATTTGTTATTTTGCGATAAAACGCGAAGTACTACGAATTTGGTAAAAACTATAAATTAAAAACTTTATAAGTCCAAGTGAATACATACATTACAATTTGAGGACGTCGGTGGAGATGAATCCAAAAAAAGCAATTTTTTATGTCTACTATTTTTATTTTCACCCACCACCCTTGAAAAATTTAAATATTTTTAGTCTCATATAATAATGGGTTGCTTAATATGTAAATGAATTATTGTACTTTAAGTTTTCTTTTGTGATGTTTAAAATATATAACTTACCCTCATGCTTACACAAAAACAATAAGTAATGTGTGTTAATTTAGATTTTGAAAAACATATTTTACACATTACTTTACATAATTCATTTTCATGAATTATGTAATTGATGATCGGTAAGTCATTATTTTAGGTTTTGAAATTATGTAAAAGATTATGATGTATCATCAAATGGTGTTTAATTATTGGTAACACATTACTTTATGTTCCAAAATAATGTTTAAGTTAAGGAGTAACCCACTAGTGTTAACTTATTACTCTTTTTTTTTTTTTTTTTTTTTTTTTTTTTTTTAAAGAGAAGCAACACTCAGGAAATTCTTCCTATTTATTAATGTGTTGCTTTCTTCGGAAAGTGGTTAGTGGAGAGATGAAAAGTGGGGAAAGATGAAGGGCCTCAAACATGGCAACACTGTAATTGCGCGAGATGATAAGTCTTAGAACAGTTGCTGCTTGCCACCTGATGGAGAGTTGGCGAACTTATTGAAGCTTTTTTGTTCATAGCCCTGATTCATTATTTTACTTCGGTGGGGTTAAGTGCTATGGGAACACCGAAGGTGGAAGTTGCGATACATATGAGGGATAGAAAATTCATACATATTATTTTTCTAAATGATGTTGCCGTCACCGGGAATCGAACCCGGGACCATCTCTAACTCATTACTTTTTGTTGAAAAATAATAATACAGTTAAGGAGTATACATTTCAAGGTAATGCATTACTTTATCGCACTTATCGAACTTAGATAAGTATCATTTTTGGTTAGGGAATTTCCCATTTTCCCTCTCCCTGGAACGTGCCTGGTGCCGTGTGAAGATACAAAATTTTATATTAAATATTGAAAATATTTTCGGAAAAAATCCGTTGGTTTTAGAGCTCCTCAGAATCACAACTTGAAATTTGTATATATTTTAAGTGGTACTTTAAGTTAACTGCAAAATAAATTTCAGTAAAATTTATTTTGGGTTTTTTAAAATATTCGCGAATTAAGGAAAATTTTTCAATTTTGTTATCCTTTTTTAATAAATTTTTGCAACGTTGTTTAAAGAAGACGATTTGAGCTTTAAAATTACACCAAGTTTTTAATTTTCTGTTGACGCGTTCAAAAGTTATGCTAATTCAAACCAGAGCTTTGAAAAATTCTTTCCCTAATTCGCGTTCTTTGAGATGAATTTAAATTTCAGGAATGAATTCGACGATTAACTTTAAGGAATTGAATGACTTCCCATTTTTCATTCGATTTGCCCTGAAAGAATTCATTCCCATTTTTTAAATTCGTTCATAAAAATCATGGAATTAATTCAAATCTAGTTAATTCACCTTTTGGTCAGGGAATTCATTCCCTATGCATTTATAAACCTAGTTTTTAAGTTTGGAGACAAGTAAAATATAGTTGCTCATTAGAGCGTAAGTCACGAACAATGCGTTTTTCATTATGTTACAATGCTCCCTAAACCTATTTTGGGCACATATCGCCTAAAATAGGCAACTATTAAAATTTTTGTAGAAACTTGTTGTTTATTTTTCGATACGATCACATGGTATAAATTTTAGTGCAAAACAGTTTGAGGGTAAACAAAATCTGAAAAATTATTTGTTGCACGCTAATCCATCCGAATTTCATTCCGATTTAAAAGTGTAAAATATAAAACGATATTACAAACACATAATACTACTACATGGTAAAATCATTATTTGTTATTTGATCATCAGCTGGTATTGGCAAAACACTTGCTTTACAAAAAAAAAAACAGTGCTTTGTTAGTGAAACCTTCTATTAGGGTGGGGTTTAACAAAAAAATGGTATGCTACAACTATTTTTTATACGGTATGTAACTTTATTATTCCTTATTCGTTTGAAAAGATGCTAAAAAACAAAAAAAATACAAAAATGCTAGAATAGAAAATGTGGAAATCCCTGCAACAAAGGTATTGTAAACAACAATAACAAATATTGTCAAAGCTTAACTAACACAGTCATAAAGCAATTAACCATGGGGCTAAAATATACATAAAAAAGAGATGGTCATTTGGCTTGTGGTATTAGTTCATTCCGGATTTAGTTTTACTTTCTTGGTTTCTCTTTAATTTATTTTTTCTTAGTGCTTATCAAACGTATTTAGGTAGAAATAGAACAAGATATGAACGCTTTTTTTAATTGTTGTGGAAATAAAACATCTGTTTTCTTTTTTATTTAGAATGAGATATTTTGGAGTTTAAACTACAAATATTTTGTGAATAGTTTAAAATGTGGAAAATGAAATAAAAAAAAATTTATGTTCTTAGAAGTTCGAGCCCAGTTCGCGGAGAAGAATTTTTTATTAATAAAATAATTTTAAAAAAATATAAATTTTTTTTTTAAGTTTTGGTAACTCTAATAAAATATTGAGATCAGCAACCGAATTTCTATTGTACGGGTGAATGCAATAACCCCCACTGAAATAAACACCACCGCCGAAATGAAATAAGCCCCACCAAATTTATGAAAAATTTAAAGTGGGGCTTATCTCATTTTTGGTGGGCAAAGTTTCATTTTAATACGTGGGTATTATTTCATTTTATTACCCACCACATTTGGTGGGGGTTAATTCATTTTCATTGGTGGGGATTAATTCATTTTGGTGGGGTTTAATTCATTTTAATTCTAATATAATTCTAATATAATTCTTGGTTTTTGAATTAATTCCTACTTTTACAGTACTAGTTTTATTTTGTAAAGGTGATATTAGAAAGTACGAAAAAAGAATACGTTATTTTAATTAAAAAAACACATTTCTTCTTATTAAAAATCCATTCGTGCCCATATCACCAGGTTCCTTAGTTGGTAAAAAACTAATAATTTGCCCTTTTACAGAATGTTGACATAAAGGTGTATCCATATATTAGAAGGACACGGTGGGGTCCAATAACACCAACTGAAATAAAACAAAAATGGAAATGAAGTCAAATTCACAGGTTGACTTTATTTCCAACAAAAATGGAAATAAAACCAAGTTGACTATATTTCCTTTTAAAGAATATCGTGTTATCCAATTTAAATCAATATTCCATTTATTTAATCTCAACGTGAAAAAAAAAATTTAAAAAAAATTGTTTATTGTTTTGTGTCGCGGGCAGGAAAACTTTATTGAGCGAAGCCACCTGCCGCGTCCTACTGGAGGAAAAAACCCCTAAGAACGGCCGCAGGCCGCCACACAGAAAAACTTAAGCTTGCGAAGCCATATTTCATTATTTGCCTCGTATTGACAAAATGTGCCAACTTTGACCCCTTATATCTTCTTTATGTAAATAATTTATTTATCTAAATAATGTAAAGTGGGGCTTATCTCATTTTCGGTGGGCAAAGTTTCATTGTATTATTTCATTTTATTGCCCACCAAATTTGGTGGGGGCTAATTCATTTTCATTGGTGGGGAATAATTCATTTTGGTAGGGATTAATTCATTTTGGTGGGCACAAATTCGGTGGGGCTTATTTCATTTTCGGTGGGCACAAATTCAGTCTGGCTTATTTCATTTCGACGGTGGGGGTTATTTCAGTGGGGGTTATTTCATGCACCCCTATTGTACATACAAATCTATTTTATTCATTATTCAAGATTGGAATTAAAAAAAACATATTTAAATTGGTTCAAGCCCAGTTCGAGGCATATAATTTTTTTATTAATAAAATAAATTTTGTTGAATGCATGTGCATCTATTTATAGAATATTATAATCCATTAACATAAAATATTTAATTGTTACAATAAAAATTCTAAATTTGTAAATAAATGCCGATTGTAACAATAGCATTAAAATTTAATAACAGTGATATTACATGGAACCACAAAAATTCGGTTGCAACTACAAAATTGTTTTCAGTGTGTACCAAAATAGTTCGTTCTAAATAAAAAAGAAAACAGATGTTTTAATTCCCCAATTAAACAAACACGTTTTTAAACTTTCTGGATCGATAGAAACTCCCGTTTAAAAAACTTCATAAATGATCATGTATCTAGAAAAATGAACCTACATTTTTATACATGGACAAATATTGTCATATATTATTTTATATGGTCATGCATTTACATTCATACATTGTATAGTTTTTGTAATTTTTTTTTTTAAATTTTGGATTTTAGAAAACTGTTTTAATAAAAAAACAATATAATTTAAAAGTTCTAACGGCGATAAAAAAAGTTGTTTCAAATTCCAGAACATGTATAGTATATATCTATTTCAGAGCAAACATTCTCTTTATTATCACATCAGAACGAAATTCAACAACAACTTTAAAATAAAGTAAAATATGACTACATTAAATAAAAATATTGTGAACAATATTAATATTATACATTTTTTAAACAGAACCTTACATTTGTGCTGAAGGTACATATATATTTAATGTAACTATCCGCATAATTCGTAGTGTATTTTTGAAATTTTTGGACAAAGAAAAGCTTATAAGTTTGGCAATGCTGAGCATATTATGGGCAAAACATTTTATAATTTCAATAGATTAAGTTTGGTCCAACTCAGCATCATTTAGTCTTAAACAAGTAATTTTGTTTATTATTTGTTTTAAATTGAAGGCTGTAGTTGACCAAAATTACTCTATGAAAATTTTATGTAAAAATATTTCCAAAAATATGCTCAGCATTACCAAACTTGAGCAAAATTTTCTACAAAAATCCAAAAACTACGAGTAGAGAACTGTAAGTATTCTCAATTTTTTATATTTTTCCCATAATTAACTTGATATTACTCATCGTTTGAGCACTGCGTAAAATTGTACACTTCCGGGAAACCCTAATATGCATTAAAACTTTAAAATTATTTATGCCATACATTTCAGATAAGATTTAATCCTATACAAACAGATACAATTATATGGGCTCATATATCGGAGTAAATTTTTAAGATTACATATAGCTGCACATTGATATGTCTACATAAATCCCCATATACATTGTTTTTTAATCGGGTTGTTATATATAACCCCACACATAATTAAATATGCTCCTGACAACTAAATATTTTTTTAAAATTTGATTAAAAATAACACATTTCATAGGATTTAAGTAAATTCACTTTAATCCCAAAACATCTAATTCGATCCACTAAAAATTATTTATCTTTTTGGATCTAATTAGTTCCATAAGTTTATAGCCTATGATTTTTTGGGATCCATCAGGATCTTAATTAATACCAAATTGGTTCCCCCAATTTTGAGATACATTTTTGATCTTATTTGAACCAGTAATATATTTGAGGGACCTAATTGGATTTTACTGGATACCTAAATTTTTGGATGAACTTGCATAAGAATAAATATCGATCTGTATAAAATAAGATATGAGCTAATATTTCATTTATAACTTTTTTTTGATCGGGAACAGAAAAAAATATGTAAACTAAATAAATGGGAACCCGTTTAACAGACGTTTGAACCAAATTGTTCTCTGAGTTTCGATAAGGAATATCAAAACAAAAAATCTGATAAAATGAATGGAAATTCATAGTACAGTTATTTGTTATTTGTTGTTTTTTTTTTTTTTTTTTTTTAATTACAAATGTAGTCAAAACTGAAATTTCTTTTACAAATGACTGCTTTTTTATTTAAAAATAAAGATACTATATAATTACTCAAATAACTACAAATATTTACATCAGAAGTCCCCCGAATGTACACTTATGTAGGTAAAGAGCACTGCCAATGCAGTTAAAAACAAACTAAATTTCACTTGAAAAAGGAGGACTTACATTCAACTAACATTGTAGTAAAAAATAAAGAAACATTTATTTGTTTTATTTTTTTAAATAAAAAAACACTGCGGTATAAAATTACTATTAATTAAAATTAATTATAAAATCTAATACAGTAATTTGATGTGGTTTGTTTTTTCAAAATGTATTACAATTGTAGTCAAAAATGTAATTTCTTCTACAAATTCCTGTTTTTCCCTTAACAATAGAGATACTTTATTATAACTCAAAGTTCCCTGAGTGTATGCTTGAAAGAGTTGTTTTTGGTGATGTTTTAGGTGAAAACGTAATACATTTCAGCATATTTTCGATTTTATGTAATTTTAAAACACATGTTTCGATCGACCAAATTTTGATATATACAATTTTTAGAAAAGAAATGAAGTCAGTTATTTTTTTTTTATGAAAATATCAATATAGAAATTTAGAATTTTTTTATTTTTGAAGTACGGCATTCGTGATAATAATTTTTCTTATCGAACGTAATTTTCTATTTCTAAAAATAAAATATTTAAAAAAAATTTGTAGTTCGGTCCTTGATGGGAAATAAATGTATTTTCATAGTTAGTATTTTTATAGTTATTCATTGCAAAACAGCTTTCGAACGCATCGATTTTTGCAAATAAATATTTGGCAACGCTTATGAAGTGATGCAGATCTATAAAATATTTGTCTTTAATTTTTGTAAAATTCTTCGTCGTATTTATGAAAACTTCATAAATATGAATAATAATGCATAACAAATGATTTTTTTTTTTTCATTAATGTGTTGAAACTTTTTCCCTGAATTGGCTATGCAAATATCATCTACTTATAGTATGTTTGGCCAATTTGTTTCGTAAGAATAGATTTTTGTCGTTCCGATTATTTTTTTTATATATAAAATGTTTTCAAATTAGTAAAATTATTTGCTAATATTAGCACTCGGTTTTGAAAAATTAGTAAAATGTTTCTCTGAAATCAGCAACAAAAATAAGTAAAAAATTCCGTAATTTGTAAAATGAGAATAGCAAAAATTGTTACTACATCCCAGCAAAATAAGAGCTGAAGAAGAAGTAGTAAAAACACCACATCTACTGATCCGGATGTGGTGCAAATTTAGGTGAATCATTATAACATGAATAACATTGTCGTGTCATTGGGCGGATGGAGTGAGTATATTACTTCTTTAATAGCATTTTAAACAGTGCATGGATGCTATTTTTCAATAGTTCATGGAATGTCTTTTTCAAATATATATTAACATTTTTGTTTAATAAAAATGTGCAGCATACTTAGGGATGTTTCTTCAGATATTAAAAAAAAATCTTTTGGTGCCAGCGAGTATTGAACACACGAATCTGAGTTGCGATCTGCTGTGTTAAAGTAGACCGCTCTACCAATTGCACCAAAGTGACTTATGCAATACAACAAACTTAAAACGAGCTTAAGTTGAAAATATTGATATATTTTTATGAAAACAAGAAAAATATGCTACACAAATATATAATAAAAAAGATAAAATAATGATTTTTAAAACATTTTTATTATGTGATTTCGTATCACTGAGAAATAAATTATTTTTAAAATATTTTTAAGTTTTGATGAGGTTAAAAAAAAAATATTAAGAAATAATAAAAATGCTCATTTAACAATTTTGAATTCATTGCATATTTTAATATGATAAAATATACCAGACAATTAAAAAAAAATATTTCAGAAGTAGTTTAACTACAGGTAGGGAAAAGTAGCCTGCAATGAAACGAGTGCACCTTGGAACGTAAGATCTTTAATTGGGTAAAGAGGTCGATAAAAACTCTATAGGTAAATTAAAGTGATATATTTAAATTAAGTAAAATTTATTAATTAATTAATTTACTAATTAATTATTATTATTAATATGCAAGCTTTCAAAATTTAGCTTCAATATTTTTCGTTTTTTTTTTCGATCCGAAACAATAGAATTTAAAAATCAAATAGATTTTTGAAGCCAAAATCAAATTTTTTTAACCTAGTTTTTTTTTGAATATTGCACACGTTTCAAGGCACACCTAAAAAGTATATCTTAAAACAAATATGAAAAACTTGACAAACTAATTTTTAGCAGTGAAATACATCTTTGCATTTTCTTATCAACATAACAATTAAAAATAAAAAACTTAAGTTTTTTTTATATTTTTAAATAAGTTTTACAAAAAGTTCCATCGCAAAGGCAAAAAATAGATTTTTATCAAATAATTATTTGTTAACTCTGGATAACAATTTTCTAAAAAAAAATTCTTTATACAAGTTTGTTATAATTTTTATTAAAAATAAAAATTATGTTTTTTTCGACCTTTAATCGTGCGATGAAAATGAAAATTATTCAAGTTCGAGGCCATACTTTGAAAGCGGTAACAATCCCGAGCCAAACATCAAACATTCCTATGAACTAGATCTATCAACACATTCCTGAAAGGGTCAAATAATAAATTTGAAAACAAAAAAACTCTATAGATTATTTGTTAGGACAATATCCTAATGAAGAAATATAGAGTATGGCCTCGACCTTGAATAATTTTCATTTTCATTGTACAATTAAAGGTCGAAACTTGTATAAAAGGCAAAGTACCGCCTAGTTTACTTCCCCTGTTTTGTTTACAAACTAAACAAAATATAAAAAGGAGAGAAAAACAAAAAACGTGTATTGAATGTCCACCAGAGGTGGACCTTGCACATCAAACAAGTTTTCAATTTATTTTTTGATCAATGGTTATAATCTTTAACTTCAAACTCATATGTATATTAGTTCTCATGTAGTGAGTAAACTAGTTCATATGAATGTTTGATGTTTGGCATGGGATTGTTACCGCTTTCAAAACGTGTTCTGATGATGGGAACCTAGAAAATTCCCGAAATAGATCTATCAACAGATTCCTGAAAGGGTCAAATAATAAATTTGAAAACAAAAAAACTCTATAGATTATTTGTTAGGACAATATCCTAATGAAGAAATATAGAGTATGGCCTCGAACTTGAATAATTTTCATTTTCATTTTCATTGAAAAATTCTTTAGGATTAAAATCAAGATGTTTATTATTTGGTCGTTTTAAATTAGTTAATTATTAGTTATAATACACAGTTACACAGAAAAAACTGAATTAAATAAAAAAAAAAATACTAAAAAATTAATAAGACCGCTTTCAAAACGTGTTCTGATGATGGGAACCTAGAAAATTCCCGAAATAGATCTATCAACACATTCCTGAAAGGGTCAAATAATAAATTTGAAAACAAAAACTCTATAGATTATTTGTTAGGACAATATCCTAATGAAGAAATATAGAGTATATGGCCTCGAACTTGAATAATTTTCATTTTCATTGCACAATTAAAGGTCGAAAAAACATAATTTTTATTTTTAATAAAAATTATAACAAACTTGTGAAAAAAGGCAGAGTACCGCCTAGTTTACTTTCCCTGTTTTGTTAACTAACTTAACAAAATATAAAAAATGAGAGAGAAACAAAAAAAAAAAACGTGTATTGAATATCCACCAGAGGTGGATCTTGCACATCAAACAAGTTTTCAATTTATTTTATTAGACCGCTTTCAAAACGTGTTCTGATGATGGGAACCTAGAAAATTCCCGAAATAGATCTATCAACACATTCCTGAAAGGGTCAAATAATAAATTTGAAAACAAAAACTCTATAGATTATTTGTTAGGACAATATCCTAATGAAGAAATATAGAGTATATGGCCTCGAACTTGAATAATTTTCATTTTCATTGCACAATTAAAGGTCGAAAAAACATAATTTTTATTTTTAATAAAAATTATAACAAACTTGTGAATTAAAAAAAATATAAAAAAAATGTATCTCCCCAGTCCGGAATCGATCTCGCAACCTTCTGATTGCAAATCCAACCACTTACCACCTCAACCTCCATATAAAAAAAGAATATATGAACTTATGTTATTAATTTAGAAAGCAATTAATTTATATGGTGAGGCAAATGCTGTTTAAAATAACTTCAATTTGACATTTTTGGCAGTTGTTAACAATAACTTCTATTAAAGTAAAAAATCTGCGAATACTAATGCTTTGGATGTAAAGTTAAAGAGGTTCTTAAAGCACTACTTCCACTTTATTTTGCTGGGATATATTGTAATAAAAATTTTAACAAAAATAGTAAAGTGGTATTGAAAACCTTTTACAGATTTACCTATTATCTTGTTTGCCTGAGTGTAGGTTACGGTAAGAATATTATTTTGACTTATACATTATTTTAGGGATAATCTATGACACTAAAAACATCTCCCCTTTTTACTGAATTGTCAAAAATGTGACAATTTAAGAAATTATTATTTTTTTCTTTCATTCATTTCATATCTTTTGACACTTTTTTGATTTCTCTTGAGAAATCAATGGCTAAAACTTAATACAAAAATTTATACATAATTTTTACGTTTCCTTTATTTTGCTATCAATAATATGTCCTCAGGCATATGTTGTCCTTTCTCTTGTCAACAAAATGATTATGTCGAAGATGATGATATTTGTTAATAAACGTAAATTTACATAAAAGATAACATGATTGTTATTCGTAAACGATAAAAAAATGGCATGAATAGCAATAATAAAATAAACAAGTGGAGATATGTAAGTCAAAAACTTACATATCAATTGATTTTACAATCAGCATGAAAAAAATAAATTTCTTTATGCCCGTTAGGTTACAGCCAACCAGGACAACGATGACAATGAATGACAATAAGCAGAACAGAAACTGAATAAGAAACAATACAAATCTACACAGCAGAAAAAGAAAACACATCGTTATTTAAATTCAAAAATACTGAAGCAAAAACATCTTATTACCAAAAGAAGAAGAATTGAAAACTTATATTTTGTTTCCGTTTCCTTTTGCAAAAAAAAGTATATTTTTGGTTGTCACTTTCTGTTGTGGTAAAGTGAAGAAAGGGCGCTTGATGAGAGACCACTAATGGAGAAGGTTTCTTCAGGGAAAAATTTATATTACGTGAAATAATTATTTTTTTTTTGACCAACATAGAGTTTGTAGAAGATTTTATTTATTTGTAAGAGAAATACATTTAAAGTTGTTGGCCTCGATTTTTAGCTTTGCACTTTTGAGGTTTAATACTATATTGTTATATTGGGTGTATGTCAAGGTATTATGGTATCAGGTAGATATTGATATTCGGTTGTAACAGATACAAAAACCGTGGTTTTTAATCCTCGACCCCGACAAAAATTAGTTGGTTTTCAACAAATAATTTAACTGCAAAAGTAAAAAATTGATATTTTGGCATCATCAAACTGTTTTAATTTATATGTAAATGAGAACATATAATTGTATCTTAACTACTTCAAATTGCATCGAATTAGATCTAATTCGATACAATTAAATACAATTTTGTACAACTTTATACAATTTTTATATTAGATACAATTTCATCCGTATTTTATAATATTTTTTAATACAAAAATGTAAAAAAGAGTGAAAATTAATTAAAAATACTCTAGTGCGCCCCGGTAGGCTAGTTGGTAGTGTGTTGGCTTATTAGTGCGGGGGTCGTGGGTTCGATTCCCGCTGAAGGCCATAGTAGCTAGTGCTCGGTTAGGGTAATAGTATATAATTTGTAATTATATGATTATTAATTAATAATAAAAAAAAAATACACTCAGGGAACTTCTGCTTTAAAAATATGTAGTTGTTTGGGTTGTAATACAGTTTCATTATTTTTAAAGTAAATGTAAGTTATTTGTAGAACAAATAAAATTTTTAACTAACCTAGTAGTTCATTTAAAAAAACAACTCACATCTAATGACTGTTTTATGATTTTACATTCATTTTTTACAGTTGTTTTTTGTTATTTAAAAAAATAAAAAAAAATAAATATTTGTTTATTTTTTACTACCATGTGGTTCATTTTTACTACAATTGTTAGTCATTTTTTGAACATTAAAAAACAAATGACAATGTTAGTTGAATTTAATGAAATGTAAGTCGTCCTTTTTTTAAATGAAATTTCATTTGTTTTTGACTACAATTGCTGTCGTCTTTACCAACATAATTTCCTAAGTGTACTCTAAGTTCCCTCCCCAAAACCTTTTCCTTGAACCACGTCTGATCAAATTATATCTAACTTCATAAAATTTTAAAAAGGATTATACGTATTTTAAAACTAATATATTTAATTATACCTTGTTTGTAGTTATTTAGCGCATTTAGTTAGCTTATAACTAGGGCAACCAAAAAAAGTTCTAAAAACAATGTAAAAAAAGCTTTAGAAAAAGCCTATACAATTACAAAAGACATTAAATTTAAAAAAATATTCGTTTAAATTTAATAAATTTTTATTAAAATAGGTACTGCAAATCAAATGCGTATATAATTTGTTCCCTGGATCCTCTTCATAGAAAAAAAGATGAAATAGAGAATTTTTTTTTTTAGTTTTAAATCTGAAATAGGTTTACATAAACATTTTTTGATAAACCAACACAATAAATTTACAAATTTCGATTGATCAAAAGTCTTTAATATATGGATTGAAAGAAAAAAGCTGTATTTTGAAAGAAATAAAAAACTAAAATAAGCTTACACTCAAAAAAAAAAATATTTAGTTAAGTCAACAAAAATGTAGCTGAGTCAGCAAAATTTTAGTCAGGAGGATGCTTGCAAAAAAGATGCAAAGTCAGCAAAATCTTAGATTCAGCAAAAGTTTTGCTTACACTTAGTGGATTAGAAATTAAAATACCCTTTCTAAAAATTAATAAAATTCTTGCTGAATATTAGTAGAAATATTATACTTTAGTTAATTTATTTGCTGAAAATCATAAAAACATATTTTTGTGATTCTTTTAAAAATAATTTGCAATTCGTTACAAAATATAAAAATGTTCATACTCCCGAATTAACGACATGAATTAATGTAATATCTAAAAAAAAGAAATAATTATACATATATAACATAAACAAAATTATGTTTCAACTACTTGATGCTACTTGACCATTGATGTAGGTTGTCTTAATGATGCTATATTTTAAAGAAACGCAAATGCTGCAGATAATTATAGAAACGAAACAAAAAATTACAAAATATAACATATACATACAGTGAACTCTCAAAAACGTAAACTAATTTTTGCAGGGGGTGCTCGCAATTCTGATTTTACTACAGAATTGATACACTTAGAATAAATTCTATTCCAAGTACTTCAGAACCAATCATTATGTTGATTATTTAACAAAAAAAATAAAAATATGCAAAGATTTTGAACATTTTTCTGCTGAAAAATTCTGAAATTCAAATATACATTTTTAGAAAAATTTTTTAAATATTCAGACACTTGCCTATAAAAAAATATTAACAATTTAAGAAATATTTCGTATTAGAAAATTTTCTAATTCTGGGACTTTTTTAAATAGACCAAATTCAGCAATTAAGACAATTTTTGCATACCCAAATTATTGATTTTAATACGTTTTTGATATTTAACAGTTCTTAATTTCTAATGCATTTATTATAAAAATTACTGCTAATTTTATTTCAATTTTATTCTATAAGTTTTAAAACCATTTTGATATAAAAAATTCTTAAATTCGGAGATACAGGTAAAGAGTTAAAGAATTTTTCTGTTCACATTAGAAAAGGTGTTTACTATAAGAACGTGGTTAAATTATGATTCGGGGATTCCCCAAATTACTAAAATATTGACGAAATAGAAACATTTCTTATAAAAATATGTGTTCACGTTTTAGAGCTATTGAACTTTGGGATGTTCATGTTACTGGTTGTTTACGTTTCTGCGAGTCCACTGTACAACCCTGTTTTTTGCAATAAGAAAAACGAAACATAAAAATCTAACTAATATGAGTGGCTTTGTCTTTCGCTTTAGTCTGTCTACCTGTTGTATATTTGTTTGCAATTTGACCACACTAGATTATTAATGTCTATAAACATTTGGTTTACAAATACTTATTTAATATTGATTAAATTTAAATATTTTATTTTGTCTTTTATTTAATTAATAGACAATTACTTTCACAAGCCGGCGACAACGCAAAATCGAAGTTGTTTCAATCCACAATTTCGTTTTATGTCTGAAAAACAGATACAAAAATCTTCCATGATTGATTTTTTTATATGTCTTACCAGAATTGTACTTTTTAGTATCATTTTCCTAGTCAATACTACATCTAATAAGCACTATTTTTTAGCAAACTAAATTAGTAAAACATTAGTATAATATTAATAAGACATTAGTTCAAAACAGTTAAGTGCTGAATAAGTATAACTAAAATTTTAGCTGAAAACATAATTATAGCAAAATATTTGCTGAAAAATAGTATATCTGATTTACAAGACGTTTTACCAACTTTTCTACTAACTTATTTTTTTGAGTGTATATATTGGCATAACAAGCTAAAATAAGAAAATATCAAAAAATAAGCCAAAAAAAGCTCTAAAAGTATAGCTCAAATTTCGTTTCAAGACATTTCTAATCATATCTGAATTCAATTAAAAAATATTCAAAACATCGGACCTCGTATATTTCTCTATTATATTGTATGGAACAATATATGGCTTCATAAAAAAATATAAAAAAAGTATTATTAAGAAGGGTTCACATGAAGTTATATATATTCATATATTCATATGTACATTTATATTAAATAATATACGAACGCATATACAACTCTATATTGTAAACTATGTTTTGCTATGTGAGGATGATATTTTATACTGTTCTCAGAGCGTTGTAAAAACAACCTTCGCAACCATTTTTCCACCGTTAAAAAAGCGTTTGTATAACATTCTTGTTTACTCATTTAGAGCGTTGTTACAACGACCTAAATAATAACCACGATTTACCGTTTCAGGTTGGTATTTTATAACGGTTTCAAAATGCAAGTTTGATATAATTTTTATTAAAAATAAAAACTATATTTTTTTCCTTCGACCTTTAATTGTGCAATGAAAATGAAAATAATTTAAGTTCGCGGCCATACTCTATATTTCTTTATTAGGATATTGTCCTAACAAATAATCTATAGAGTTTTTTTTGTTTTCAAATTTATTATTTGACCCTTTCAGGCATGTGTTGATAGATCTACTTCGGGAATTTTCTAGGTTCCCATCATCAGAACACGTTTTGAAAGAGGTAACAATCCTATGCCAAACATCAAACATTCATATAAATTAGCTTACTCACTACATGAGAACTAATATAATATACATATATGAGCTCGAAGTTAAAGATTATCACCATTGATCAAAAATAAATTGAAAACTTGTTTTTTGTGTGTATGTGGTAGACATACATTCATTTTCATTTTCAAAATGTTTAAACCAAAATTTAAAGTCCTATGTCCATGGTCTGTAACCGTTGTTAGAACTTACCAATTTACAATTCTAAAGTTGTCAAAGCTTTAAAAAACCAACAAAAACAATACTTTGTAATCGATTCACACAAAATGCCTTTCATTTAATATAAAATTTGTCTATAGTTTAATAACTTAGATAAGGAAAATATAAAAAAAAACATTATATTGGGTCTTATCAAAAGCAAAGAGTTCAGCTGGGTTTATCTTCCTTCATGGAAATATTTGTAGATGGTAAAATTTTCCCCACTTCTCGAATTAATACGAATCGCTCGATTTCTAGAGTTATTACTACTGCCACAAAAATGAAGCCAGTACTTGGTTTTTAATGGAATAAATAGAACTGCAGTCATAAAAAGATGATTACAAATTTTTTAGTATAAAATTATATTGCAAAAAAAAAATTTTGAAATTAGGAGATTGGTTTTGCTAAATATTTGTAAGATAAAACTAGAAAAATTTTATTTTTTAAATCTTCAATAACTTAGTTGTATTCGAGCTAAATGTTAGTAAATTGAAACTTCCAAACTAATCAGCTAAAATTTGAACAAAAATATCACAAAAATGAGAAATTTTCCAAAAGAAATTAGTTTTTTTATGCAAATATACCTCCACCTTTCTGAAATCAGCAGTCCCCAATTTTTAGCAAATATTTCTGTTAATTTAAACAGGAAATACTATTATATTTAAAACTTGATTTTAGATAAATATAACAGAAAAATTTTAGATATTACCATTTTTGTTTGCTTTTTTTGTCTACATATTTTCAACAAAAGTTTTGCTATTATCAATTAACTAAAATTCAACTGGAATATAGTTACACAAAGAAATATAATTTGCCAACCTAATTGGAAAGTGTATTTAGTGGCTACAACAATAAATTTCGGTCAATACAATCATAATGGAATTTCTAGATATTTCGGTTATTGCAACTGAAATTTTGTTTTACTAACCGAATTTTATTGTGAACACCAATGTTTTATTGTTTCAACCGATTTTAATCGTTGTCATCGAATTTCAGTTGGAAATCGTTAAAATTTTTCTCTGTGTGTAAAATTTTGATAAACTAACTTTTTTATTTTTGATATTCTTATGTTACTAATATTTAGAAGAAAAAAATTACTAAATTCAGAAGATTTTTCTGCAACTTCATTTTTAACTATTTTTCTTAAACATTTTCGGCTATTTTGACACGTTGGATGTTCACTTAAATAAAAAATTCTGCAAAAGTTACTGAGAAATGTGTACACTCAAGTAACTTCTGCTGTAAATAAATGTAGTTTTTCAAGTTGCAATACAATAATCTTTGTTTTAAAGTGAAAAACATGTAGAGGAAATTTAATTTTTGACTACAATTGCAGTTCATTAAAAAAACAAATCACATCAATTTACTGGTTTATGATTTTACATTCATTAGTTTTTTTTTTGTATTTAAAAAATAAAACAAATAAAAGTTTGTTTATTTTTTACTGCATATGGGGTTAATTTTCACTACAATTGTAGTTCATTTTTTGAACATTACAAAACAAATGGCAATGTTAGTTGAATTTACTGAAATGTAAGTCGTTCTTTATGTGAAATTTCATTTATTTTTAACTACATTTGCAGTGGTATTTACCTACATAGTATTCTAAGTGTGGGTTTACAGAAAATGTAACTATTTTTAGGCCACTTTAGGCAGACCGTCTAGCTAATTTAAGAAAAACGTGTCTGTATTTTTAAGTAAAATGAAAGTAATATGAAAAATTAGTAGACTTTTCTAAAATTTATCTAATTAATGGAAATCGAGTTGTTAGCATTAGAAATTTTTTTACTTCACATTATTACCACTAGTTTATTCTAATTTGTATTAAAACAAATAAAAATTATGTTTTTTTTTTGGCTCTTATTTCAATTGTTATAAAGAATTATTAATTTTTTTTTTAATTTAATTTAGCATTATTTATATTACATTTTTGTATTTCTCCACATTTTAAATTATGAAAATGGTCTACTTTGAAAAAAAAAAAAACGTTGCTGTCATCTATGAAATAAGAAAATTAAATAAATATTTTGCTAAGATTTGCAACGAAAATTAACAATAAATTTTGTTATCTGTCAGAAAAAATTGGAAAGCTCTTTACTAAAAAATGATTTTGTACTAAAAATTAGTTCAGAAACTATAAATTGGTATATAAAATGTTTTACTAACTTTTTATTTGAGGGTATGTTTTTACTAACTTCTGTATTTAAGTGTATGTATGTTTCACGGTAATTGGATGTGTGTCAAAAGAAAAGACATTTTTTTAATGCAGCGTCTTTTAAAATTTTAAAAATTTTAAATGGATACTTTCCCCTAAATTTTTTGAAACATTTGGAATAAAGAATCCAAATAAAAGCCTTAAGGTTTAATGCTATAAACACATAGACCACAGCAGACTGCAGAGCTACACGACTGCAAATGCCGTTGACTGCAATCGTCGCCGTGTGGTCAGCTACTTATTATTTTGGAAACGACAGCAGCATAGTAAACAGCTGATCACGATTCAATTTAAAAATATCAACAGCTGTTTTTTATACAAATCAGGGATGTTAAAGTTGGTACAATTGTACTTTTTTTTGGTACATTTTGACCTTCTAAAGTACCGTGGTACTACCGCGACTCATTTGGTACAATTTAAAAATGTTTCCCCTTTTTGAATTTTTAGTATAGCAAACAAATTGTTATTGTGTCCTTTTTCATTGCATTTATTCGTTTTATGTAATGAGCTCTTAAAATATATGCGACTATATCCGCCCGATTTTACGATTTATCATCATTTTAAGGATTTTGAAGAATAAAGTTGGCAATTTTTTTTTTTAATATCGATTAAAAATTTACGATTTTTTACAAAATGTATCTGGCAGCTCTTACATATATTGACACTTGTTGCAGCCAACTTCACTTTTATTTTGAATTTATTAAAATTCTGAAGAAGTGAAAATTGACATATAGATATGGCATCACTTATAACATATGGGAAAACAGTGGACATTAGAGTGAGGTGAGTTTCTAAAAATAGAACTGTTGTGTTGTTGGAGTTGTACTTCTGAGATTATGTATGCAAGAACAAAAATCACAACAAAACTCGACCTAACTATAGCTCAGAGGGCTAAAGCGCTCTGTCTAACGTGTAGTGCGAGTGCATGTGGCATTAGAAATCAGTTTATCTATACCACGGTCAGTGATTGCACAGACAAATTTCATATAGACGCAATCGAACAAATAAAAACATAACAAATATTACATTATTCAAAAATTCAAAAAAACAGGGTCACTGACGAACGTTCAATACCAGAAACTGCGCAGTCTGATTCAGAAAAAATTGAATATTTGCAATGTAGTTATGATTTTTAGAAAATACACTCATTCTTCTCTACCACGCCTTTCACAATTAAATTAAATAAAATTGCATATTAATTATAGTATTAACTGCAATTGTCTGAAAAAGACGTTAAAATTCAAACTCAAACGAAAATTAAATTATTGTTAAAGAAATGAAAGAAAATTCCAAACAATCTTATATATGTTTAATTTAGAACGAGCTCTCAACCTCCGTATATTTACAAAAATAAAGCAAATCAAACATATTAGCTAGGTTAATACTAGTATTTCGATCTGGTTAAAGATCTCATCAGAACCCAATGTTTTAGAAAAGTTATAGCCTCCATAATAGGCAGAACTTTAACAAAAAACCGATTAATCATTAATTTTGCTCCATTCTTGTCTTCTTAGTAAAAATATTACTTGAGCCAGAGTAAAAACTAAAATTTTTTTAACTGAAGTCGTTAAAAAATTAAAACGTTTGTAGTTTTTGGTCGGTAGTAGCTAATTTTCAAAATGAACTGAATGTCAATATGTTTCCAGACATTTCTAGTCGTTGCTGGAATTTTATCCATTCCACACTGGTCTGCAAATGTGGAAAGAGTTTTTTTCTTTTCAAAATATAATAAAAACTAAGGAAAGAAACAGACTACATTAGCCAACATTATCAAGTCTCATACAGACTAAAGATTGGTTAAGAGCGACAAATTTATGCTGCTATGATGTAGAAATTTCAAATAGTTTATTAACTAAACAAATAATTCCATGATTTGGTCTCATATATTCATAAGACTTTTTATGCCTTATTTTATTCATACATATAATGTATGTTATTGGAAGGTTTTGTTTTTTTTTTCTGTACAAGAGAATTTTTATGTATTTTTTTTTTGTTGTTTTAATAAATTTAAAAAAAAATGGTACCGTCAACGTCCAAAAAGTACAATTTTTTTTGGATGTTGGTACAAAATTAAAAACTCCATTTAACATCCCTGATACAAATGCATTTTTGTTTCAGTAGTGCCAATTACATCTTTTTTTTCTTTATTAAAATAGAACAACATGCTTGGTTGTAGACACGTATATAAAGTTCACTTAAAAATACAATTACTTATTTATAATACATTATTATAACGTGAAAATAAATTTATATAACCCCTCTTAAATATTAATGCAATTATACCATTTGATGTTGCGACGTTTTTTGTGTTTAACAAAATAAAATATTTTTAAGCACTAATTTGTTACTTATTTTGTTTTATTGTCAACACTATTTTTGTTTTGCAGCCAACAAAAATAGAAATTAACCTAAGTTGACTACAGCGGCAAAAGTAGTCGGGTAGCCGTGTAGTTGTGTTGGTGCCAAAATAATCGTTTTCATATAAACGTGTGTATTTTATTTTTGACAGGCTGTAGTCGTGTAGCTGCAGTCGTCTATGTGTTTATAGCATAAATGATATTTAATTTTTTTTTTATACTGTGTATTGTCAGTTCGACTTATATAGGGTAAAGGTTTGCAGGTTGCTAGTGCTTGAAATGGTTAAAAAGAAATGGTTACAAGGTTTTTTTTTTGTCAAAAACATATTTAAAATGTTGTAAAAAGAATACTTAATGTTCATATAATAAAAAATTTACAATTTACCTTTAAATTACACTACTCGACAATGTTCTTACACAAACTTTTCAATAATAAAATTGACTTTCATTGAATTAAATTCTACTTTAATTTTTACTTTGTCATTTTGATAGCCTTTGAGTCAAAAAATATATTTTCAATAAGTTTTTTTTTTAACATTTTATACACATTTTTATTATGGCAGCTCACCCCAAGAACAACCGATAAATGTATTTAGGAGTTTGAATCATTGTTCAACGCAATTAAAGCAGTCAAATTAGGTAATAAATCGAAAAGGAGCATTGACTTTTTCTAATTTTGTTTCTTGCTCTTCCCGTAAGCTATTAATGAAGAACAAGAAAATGTGCTTGTCGAATATGTGGTGAAGTGCGCCAAACACTTTTATGCCTTGAGCATCATTAAATTACAATAAATGGCATATTAGTTTGCTCTAAAACCTGGTGTCACATATCCACTAACAAGGTTAGTCTTCCGATTTGTTTCTAATATTTTAATGAAATTTGGATATGTGTACACAAATAAAGTACCAACCGAGCTGCAAATTGAATATTAATGGTAAAAACTTATAAATTCAGTTAGTACAACGATAATTTTATTAGATTTCTGAATATTATGGGTCTAGCAACTAAAATTCAGTTGAATTAACCCAACTTTGTTGTGAAAACTAATGTTCCGTTTACCAACCGACTGAAATTCGCAATAACCGAATTTGAGTCTTCCACTTAGATTACTACCACTGTATGTAGATAAAGATGAAATTTCACTTAAAGAAAGGACGACTTACATTTCAGTAAATTTAACTAACCTTGTCATTTGGTTTTTAATGTTCAAAAAAACATTGTCATTTATTTTTAATGTTCAAAAAATGAACCACAAATGTAGTAAAAATGAACTACATTTGTTAGTAAAATGTGAAAAAACATTTTTTTTAATAACAAAAGACTACTGTAAAAAAATAATGTAAAATCATAAAACGGTTATTTGGTGTGGTTTGTTTTTTTTTTGATTAATTACAAGGGGTACAGTGAAATAACTCCCAAATGAAATAAGTCCCAATGAAATAACTCCCAATGAAATAAGTCCCATCAAAAATGAAATAACACCCAATGTAAAAAAATGAAATATCTCCCAATGAGAAAAATGAAATAAGTCCCAATTTTTGGGAGTTATTTCAAAATTTAAAAATAAATCCCAAAAAAAATGAATTAACTCCCAATGAAATAAGTCCCAACAAAAATGAATTAACTCCCAATTTTTGTTTGTTTTGTTTTTCTTTTAGAGAACACTTTTTATTTCATGGTGGAGTGCAATAATGCCTTACGAAATAAGGCCTTTAAGGCTTTATTTCACTTTCAATTGAGAAATAAGGCCTTTATTTGCAAAAAGGCTTTATTGCACTTTGAAAGTGAAATAAGGCCTTTATTTAAATTTAGCCAATGGTGCAATAAAGCCTTTATTTTGTATTTTTTGATTCTTTTGTTACACTGTTCAGTTTTTCTGCGTGGCGGCCTGCGGCCGATCTTAGGGGTTTTCTCCTCCATAGGACGCGGCAGGTGGCTTCGCTGAATACAGTTTTTCCTGCGCCCGTCTCATTATCTTCCCTAGTGTGACGCGCGCAGGGAAACTTTATTCAGCGAAGCCACCTGCCGCGTCCCATGGAGGAGAAAACCCCTAAAAAACCCACGCAGAAAAACTTTATAAAGCAAAGATTTTCAATATTGTTGCAGTTAAATTTTTTGTTGAAATAACTCCCAATCGTAAAATTGTGTTTGCAATTAAAATGAAATAAGTCCCAACTGCGATGAAATAAGTGCCAATGGTAACTCCCAAATGAAATAACTCCCAACAAAAAAACTGTTGGAACTTATTTCATTTGGGCGTTATTTCATAATGAATTAACTCCCAACAAAAATTATGAAATAAGTCCCAACGCATTGGGACTTATTTCATAATGAAATAAGTCCCAATTTACATGGAAAATTTTTGGGACTTATTTCATTTTTCCATTGGGACTTATTTCATTTGGGAGTTATTTCACTGTACCATTACAAGGTAAGTAAAAAATTTAATTTGT
This sequence comes from Delia radicum, assembly GCA_021234595.1. NCBI lineage: Eukaryota > Metazoa > Arthropoda > Insecta > Diptera > Anthomyiidae > Delia > Delia radicum. The sequence continues at coordinate 128,249,689 of CM037852.1, forward strand.
TCTACAAATGACTGACATTTACATTACAAATAAAGAAACTGTATTACAACCCAAAAAACAACATGTTATTAAAGCAGAAGTTCCCTGAGTGTTGTAACCCCCATTTCAGTTGGCATATACCTAAATTTTTCTCTGTGTGTGATAAAAAAAAAAATATAAGGGTATACGTATTATATTTAGCTACCTTATATGACGTTTAAGGGTTAAAAAGTGGAGACTCCTCTTGGGAGCCTCTAACGCAAAACCGCCGTCAACGCGAAATGTGCTGATATTCACTTCGGTGTTTACATATGACCGATGATGACTTGGAATAACTCCATACCATTTCGCCAAAAAAAACTGTTCATGATGATTTTCACAAATTTTTTTAAGAGCACATTCACCGAATGCATATAACAAATTATTCATTCTTCTTAAATTTTCTAAATCAGGTGTTTAACTTGAATTTTTTAACATTTTCAGAATTTTTTTTGGTTTGTGGCAACCTGCAAGCCTTTTTAAGGGGTCGATTTTAGATCCTTTCGAAAAGTTTCAATAAAAGTTATAGTTTGTACAAATTAAAATTAGGATTGTGAATTCATATTTTCTCTTGCAAACCTATGAATATAGCAACAATACATTGATTTGATATCGAGTAACAACCAACAATGCCAAGGGGTGGCAACCTGCAAACCTTTCCCCTTTCTTATTTTTCTTTTGAGTGAATGAATTTATCATATTATATTCATGTTGTTACTAATGCTTATCATGTATATAAACATCCGATTTTGCTTTCTAGCAATCTGCAAGTTTGGGGCAACAAGATGTTTTGGTATTTGGCATGTAGTAATTTTTTTGTTAAACACGTTAACGGATATAGAAACATGTCACAAAAAATGTTGGTTTTCATACTTAATTTTTAAAATTTTTAACAAATAAATATGTAACGTAATAAGATTACCAAACATACAATTGTGTTAGGTTGTGGTGATTTCAAGGGTATCTCCAGTATATTTCTAGACATTATTTTATGGTGATAAAATAGCCAAGAGCTATTACAAAAAATTTATAAAAAGGAAATGTTGGCCGGTATCTTAAAATAAAGGAAATCCCTAAAGAATTTTATAAACATATTAAAGACTTTTTGTTTTAAGTTAACATATAGAAAGAGCCTATTAGACAACAATTTTACTTTTCAATAAGTTTCGTAAAAAAAAATATGTTTTTCTCTGTTTTTGTCAATTTGTCCAAAAATTCATTTTTCCACTTCACTTCATGGTCATATAGTGTATGTCAGTCAGTTCACCCACTGCCTAGTTGGTTTTATTTCGAATTTTTTCTGCATATTCACCATTACCGCCAAAAAACAATATCAAAATATTACGTACTTTCTGTTAGGTATAATTGCGTTCACTATTTCAAAACCAATTCTAGTGGTAGATTGTGTTCTTCCTGTTTCATCTATATATATATTTTTTTTAAGTTGAAAACCAGTGATACTAGTTCGGAAAATACGCTGCAGATTTTTAAAGAGTTTATTCATTTTATATGAGTCGGCAAATTTTAGTCAGGAGGATGCTTCAAAAAATTTCTGTTGTGTGCTAAAAAGTTAGTAAAAAGTTGTAAATATGAAAAGTTGGCTACACTCAAAAAAATAAGTTAGTAGAAAATCTTGTAAATCAGGTATACAATTTTTCAGCAAATTTTTTGCTAAAATTATGTTTTAAACTAAAATTTTAGTTATACTTATTCAGCACTTAACTGTTTTGAACTAATGTCTTACTAATATTTTACTAATGTTTTACTAATTTATTTTGCTAAAAAAAATTGTGATGATTAGCACATGAATAGTGTGAACGACAACCAGACTGAAAGATATACTCAGAAAGAATTAGATGTCGCGGCATGTCACGATGTAGTAGTGACGAGGAAAATTATACTAAAAAGTACAACTCTAGTAAGACATAATGTAAAAAAATCAACCATGGAAGATTTTTGTATCTGTTTTTCATACATAAAACAAAATTGTATATTAAAACAACTCAAATTTTGCGTCGTCACTTGTGAAAGTCATTGTATATTAATTAAATAAAAGACAAAATAAAATATTTAAATTTATTAAAGATTAAATGTGTATTTGTAAACTAAATGTTTATATATATTAATAATCTTGTGTGGTCAAATTGCAAACAAATATGCAATAGGTAGACAGACTAAAGCGAAAGACAAAGACATACATCTTAGGTAAATTTTTCTGTTTTCTTTTTCTTATTGCTATTTTTTCGTTTCTATACTTCCATACTTTTCTGCGGAATTTGCGTTCCTTTAAAAGATATCATCATTCAGACAATAATTGATGTAAGTAGTTCAAAGATAATTTCGTTTATGTTATATATAATTATTTCTATTGTTTTTAGATATTACATTAATTCATATCGTCAATTTGGGAGTTTGAACATTTTTATATTTTGTAACGTATTGTAAATTATTTTAAAAAGAATCACAAAAATATGTTTTATGATTTTCAGCAAATAAATTAACTAAAGTATATTTTTTCTACAAATTTTTTAGTTTTTTTCAGTCTACTAATATTTAGCAAAAATTTTATTAATTTTTAGCAAAGGTTTTTTAATTTCTAATCTACTAAGTGTTAGTAAAACTTTTGCTGCATCTACTAATTTTGTTGCTAAAAATCGGCTCCTGATTTTCAGCAAAAGATTTTGCTGACATTAGTAAATTTTTTGGCAACACCCTCCTGACTAAAATTTTGCTGACTCAGCAAAATTTTTGGCTGACTTTACTAACTTTTTTATTTGAGTGTAGAAGCCTCTGTAAAGCCTTTAAGGAGCTTAGGCGATAATTGAATTTGTTATACACATATTCTTTGAATTAATACTGCACTCAAAAAAAAAGTTTGTAAAGTCAGCAAAAAATTTTGCCGAGTCAGCAAAATTTTAGTCAGGAGGGTGCTTGCAAAAAAATTGCTAATGTCAGCAAAATCTTTTGTTGAAAATCAGCGAGCTGATTTTTAGCAACAAAGTTAGTAGATTCAGCAAAACTTTTGCTAACACTTAGTGGATTAGAAATACAAAAGCCTTGCTTAAAATTAATAAAAGTTTTGCTAAATATTAGTAGACTGAAAAAAAGCAAAAAATTTGTAGAAAAATTGTAATTTAGTTAATTTATTTGCTGAAAATCATAAAACATATTTTTGTGATTCTTTTAAAAATAACTTACAATGATTAGGAAATATAAAAATTTTCATTTTCCCACATTGACGACATGAGTTAATTTAATATCTGAAAATATATAGAAATAAATATATATAACATAAAAAAATTTTCTTTCAACTACTTACATCGATGGTTGTCTAAATGATGCTATCTTTTAAAGGACGCAACTGCCGAAGATAATTATAGAAACGAAACGAAAAAATAAACAAAAACAAACGAAACGAAATGAAAAAAACAACCCTTTTTTTGCAATACGAAAAAGGAACCATAAAAATCTACCTAAGATGTGAGTCTTTGTCTTTCGCTTTACTCTGTCTACATGTCTGTATATGTTTGTTTGCAATTTGACCGCACTAGATTATTAATCTATAAACATTTAGTTTAGAAATACATATTAAATTTAAATATTTTATTTTGTCTTTTATTTAATTAATAGTCAATTATTTTCACAAGCCGGTGACAACGCAAAATTTAAGTTGCTTTAATACTCAATTTTGTTTTATGTATGAAAAACAGATACAAACATCTTCCATGGTTGATTTTTTTATATGCCTTATTAGAGTTGTACTTTTTAGTATCATTTTCCTCTTCTCTACTACATATTAATGTGCTTATCAGCATAATTTTTTTTAGCAAAATGATTTAGTAAAACATTAGTATAATATTATTAAAGCATCAGTATAAAACAGTGAAGTGCTGAATAAGTATAACAAAAATTTTAGCTGAAAACACGATTTTATCAAAAAATTTGTTAAAAAATAGTATACCTGATTTACAAGACGTTTCACTAACTTTTCTACTAACTAATTTTTTTGAGTGTATTAAATAAAAAAAAAAAAAATATGCACAGAGAAATAACTATCAACCTAATCGAAAAGTGTGTTTTGGTGGTAACAACAAATAAATTCGGTTAGTACAATCATATTTAAATATGATTTCGTAATATTTTGGAGGTTGCAACTAAAATTCAGTTGTATTAACCGTACTTTGTTGTGAAAACCAATATACCAACCGATTTCATTCGTAGTAACAGAATTTTTGTCGTAGTAATAGAATTTCAATTGGCAAATGGCAAAATTTTTCTCTGTGTGCAGCAAAAATTTTGGTAACGCTTACTTGATTGAAAATTAAAAAACCTTAGCTAGAAACCAATAAAGTTTAATAATTTTCATTTTCGTTTTTGCTGAATATTAGAAGAGTGAAAAAATTTAAAAAAAATTTGTAGAAAAATTATACTTTAGTTATGATGTCAGCAAGATTATTCAAGTTCAAGATCATTTGTTTTTTGTTAAAGAAAAAACCGTGTAATGTTTATTTATTAATTAAAAATGTCTTCATCCGCTAATTTAATGCCGGCTTTAAATACTGACAGGTCATTATATGTTTCATTTCGCGTGAACATGATCTTGAACTTAAATAATTTTGCTCACATCATAATTTATGATAAAAGATAGAAAAATAAACTTCTATTTTGAATTTTTTTTTAAATTAAAAGTAAAACAATTATACTTTAGTTTTTTTAATTGTTGAAAATCTTAAATAAAAATTGTGGGATTATTTTAAAAAATAATTAACAAAATACTAAAATGTATATACTCCAATATTAACGTTATGAATAAATTTTATATCTGAAGATACATAAAAATAATTATATATAACATAAACAAATACATTAAAAAAAGTTAGTTGTACAATTTGTTAAACGTTTATTTAAAATATTTAACTAATTTACAGCAAATGTTCTGCTGAAATTGCGTTTTCAGCTAAAATTTTAGTTAAACACTTTTACTAAACAACTAATTTTTACCTAATGTTTAACTAACTTTTGTTGCCACCAAAATTGATAGCACGGAGAACAAATAAAAAAACGAAATGTAGATGTCGCAGTTTGTAGAGACGAATTAGAGAAAAAAGAAAAGATACAAATATATACAGAAAATGCAACCGCTTTAATTTACGTTCATTTAATTTTTTATTTTGTATGCTACACATCAAACAAAGCCACACAAAGAAAAGATGTGTGAACAAACAACTTGTGAATATTAAAAGAATATAAATAAAACAATAAATTACTTAAACAAATTAATGTAAATGAACCAACTAAATAATTTAATTACAATAAACACGAATGGAATAATCGACATATTCAAGCAGCAACACATTCAAGCAGAACGAAAACAAAAAATACGCAGTGGTGTACTATACGCAGCAGTTAGTTTTTTTTTAAGAAATCCAAACTATTTGCATATTCTCTTTTGCTTTTTAGATATAAGTAGTTTTAATCATATATATATTTCTTTTTTGTATTTTAGGATTATTTTCATTTGAAAAATGAAGTATTAGTTAATTATTATGTTTTCTCATTTAATTAATAAAATATTTTTTAATGAAAATGAAAATTATTCAAGTTCGACGCCATACTCTATATTTCCTTATAATAATATAGAGTTATTTGTTTTCAAATTTATTATTTGACCCTTTTATTAATGTGTTGATATGTCTATTTCGGGAATTTTCTAGGTTCCCATCAACAGAACACATTTTGAAAGCGGTAACAATCAAATGCCAAACATCAAACATTCATATAAACTAGTTTACTCACTACATGAGAACTAATATATGAGCTTGAAGTTAAAGATTATAACAATTGATGAAAAAATAAATTGAAAACTTTTTTGTTATGTGCAAGGTCCACCTTTGGTGGATATTCAATACACGTTTTTTGGTTTTTCCTCCTTTTTATTTTTGTTTCGTTTAGAAACAAAACAGGGGAAGTAAACTAGACTGTACTTTGTCTTTTATACAAGTTTGATATAATTTTTATTAAAAAATAAAAATTATATTTTTTTTCGACCTTTAATTGTACAATGAAAATTAAAATTATTCAAGTTCGTGGCTCTATATTTCTTTATTGGGATATTGTCCTAACAAATAATCTATAGAGGTTTTTGTTTTCAAATTTATTATTTGACCCTTTCAGGAATGTGTTGATAGATCTAAAAAAAAAAAAAAAAAAACATAATTTTTATTTTCTAATAAAAATTATCAAACTTGTAAAATATTTTGTTTATTTACAGATTTATTATTTATTCATCTGCATCCTAATGTGATTTGGAAATGATAGGTCGCAACCCCGATTCATCAAATTTTTCAGATTTTGTTGAACAGTCTAATTTATAGTCTATAGTGTGTTATAAACAAAAATACTTTTTCAAAAGAGTTTTAAAATTGTCCGACTACTAAATTGGCATCTGTACTGAAGCTGTGCCACTAACACCTAAAAAGTTATACGGTTAATGCTTTGAAATCATATTTTTTAGATTTTCACTTTTTCGCAGATTTTTGGCCAGCAAATGTGCGGCTTCACGTATCTTAAGTTTTAATAAAAAACCTTAAAATTGTGCGCAGTTTGATGTATGTCGAGATGATGTGCCATAAATACACACGAAGTCAGCGCGGGACAATAGCCACATTTTTATTAACAGGTGGTCCGAATATGATGTGATTTTGATATTTTAGCAATTTACACATTTTTGCAGAAGGTAGTTCTTTAATCTTAATTTTTTTTTTTTGTTTTTTCCTGCGTTTTCCTTGCTGAGGTAAATACTAGGGTTGATCAATAAGTCCGTGACATTTTGAATGAAACACAGTTTATTTTTATTTATTTTTTAACATAGTCTGCTTTTAGCTCAACACACTTGGTCAAACGTTTCTCAAATTTTTGTATCCCTTCCAAAAACTAGGCTTTTTTGAGGTCCCTAAAATAGGATTTTGTTTGATCAATAATTTCATCGTTGGAGCTAAATTTCTTTCCATCGAGCCATTTCTTTAGGTTTGGAAATAGCAAATAGTCACTGGGGGCTAAATCCGGAGAATATGGTGGATGAGGTACCCATTCGTAGCACAATTCATTTAATTTTGCCATTGAGACTGCACACGTGTGCACCCGTGCATTATCTTAATGAAAAAGAACTTTTTCTTGGCCATACGGGGTCGTTTTTTTTTTTAAATCTTCGTTAAAAGGTCTAATAAGTTGGCATAATATTCGCGGTTTATTGTTTTTTCGTTTCGAAGGTAATCGAAGTGGAATATCCCGCGTGCAAAAAACCAAAAAACTGTTGCGATTACCTTATTGGCCGACAAACTTACCTTCTTCGGAGCCGGTTCACCCGGAGAAACCCATTGTTTAGACTGCTGCTTGGTCTACGGAGTGTTGTAATGGATCCGTGTTTCATCCACAGTTACAAAACCCCGCAAAACACATTCGAATTGAGGTTAAACAACTCCAAACACTCCTTTGAAGTTGTCACACTATTACGTTTATGGTAAATTGGGAGAAAACGCGGCACCCATCTTGTCGACAGCTTTCTTACACCCACATGATTATTTAAAATCGAAACCACACTGCCATATAAAATGCCTATGGCATCAACAATCTCACGCACTTTTACTCTACGATCGGCCAACACCATATCGTGCATTTTTTCAAAATTTTCGGGTGTATTGACCTCAATTGGCCGTCCAGAACGTTCAGCGTCATTTGTACTTGTGCAACCACAACAAAAGTCAGAAAACCACTTTTTTACCATTGTAATCGATGGTGCAGAGTCCCCAAAGTATTTATCAAGCTTTTCCATGGTTTGATTGACGGTTTTTTTTTCGCAAAAAATATTGTTTAATGAAATTTTTGAAATTGAAGTTTTTAGAAAATACACTCATTCTTCTCTATCACGCCTTTCACAATTAAAATTAAATAAAATTGCATATTAATTATAGTATTAATTGCAATTGTCTGAAAATCAAACTTTGCTCTCTTCCCTAACTACGTAAGCGCCATCTATCGAATATACAAAGAATATATCGTAGAGATGTCATCACTTACAACATATGGGAAAACAGTGGACAATAAAGTGAGGTAAGTTTCTAAAAATAGAAACTTTATTTTTGTAAATATACGGAGGTTGAAAGCTCGTTATAAATTGAAAATAACATAAAAATAATCTCGATGTATATAAAAACAAAAAACTAATATAACTGTAAAAAATATTACTTGAGCCAGAGTACAAACTAAAAATTTTTTATATAAATAGAACATTTTTGGTCTTCAAAGTTTAGTAACGTCATGATGCTTGTTAGGAAAAGACCTAACCACGTGCTTGATTACTAAGAAGACAAGAATGGAGCAAAATTGATTATTAATAGGTTTTTTGTTAAAGTTCTGCCTATTATGGAGGTTCTAACTTTTCTAAAACTTCGGGTTCTGATGAGATCTTTAGCCAGATCGAAATACTAGTATCAACCTAGCTAATATGTTTGATTTGCTTTATTTTTGTAAATATACGGAGGTTGAAAGCTCGTTATAAATTGAAAATAACATAAAAATAATCTCGATGTATATAAAAACAAAAAACTAATATAACTGTAAAGAACTGTTGTGTTGTTGGAGTTGTACTTCTGAGATTACGTATGCAAGAACAAAAAACACTCTGTCTAACGTGTAGTGCGAGTGCATGTGGCATTAGAAATCAGTTTATCTGTACCACGGTCAGTGATTGCACAGAAAATTTCAAATAGACGCAATCGAACAAATAAAAACACAACAAATATTACATTATTCAAAAATTCAAAAAACAGGGTCACTGACGAAGGTTCAATACCAGAAACTGCGCAGTCTGATTCAGAAAAAATTGAAAATTTGCAATATAGTTATGATTTTTAGAAAATACACTCATTCTTCTCTACCACGCCTTTCACAAAAATCGTGATTTTTTTGATAAAGTATGGTTCGAAACCCTTTTAACTGGCTATCGTTATTCCTAAAATACCGTTACCGAAATAAATGAAATACCGTTATCCATAAAGTACCATTACCGATCAAACTTACATAGCAATATTCTTAAAATACCGTTACTGAATTGAAATAGCGTTATCGCTAAAATATAGTTTTCAAAACAATTTAAATAGCGTTATCCTTAAAATACCGTTAACGATATAATCTTACAAAATCAGAAAAAATAATCGCTGTGAGTAGATATATATATTTTCCCAAAGCTTGAGCCTAAACTTGCTTGTCATAAGCAACATAATGGGTCTAAAATTATCGATGGAGATGGGCATTACCTGAATAACTTAAATAAAGTTATACTTGAAATACCGTTACCGAAATAACTGAAAACCCGTTGTTCCTAAAATAGCGTTACCGAATAGCGTTATCGAAATAAGTAAAAGCCGCTAACGCTTAAAAATATTTACCGAAATAACTGAAATATCGTTAACCCTAAAATAACGCTAGAATAATAAAGGAAAATAGCGTTGCCCTCAACGCATCGAATTGGCTACCATCCATGGTCTTTTTTGTCCCCAGGCCCCTAAGGGTTAAATATTGTCCACTGAAGATCATTGTTATCTTATCAAATTTAAGTGATATTTTTGCTTAAAAAGCTTTAAGGTTTAAAGCTGTTGGCTAAACTTGTAAGAAAAGACGAAAATAATATCGTGATCAAACCTTGAGTTTATTCTTTTATTACATTTATTAAAAATTTGTGTTTTCTATTTGTAATAGTAGCATTTAATCATGATCTCGACCTGACAATTCCAAATGAAATGCATTTTCAGAAGATTAACAATGCATACAAAATTTTCAATTATGCAAACTTTGATAAAAAAAACATTAAAATTTTGACAAAATTCGCAGATTACATAAAATGTCCTGGAAAGAATTTTTCAATTAATTTTTTTTTGTCTTTAATAACAACTATTATATTATAAAAAAGTGTTGTGGTGGGTAACTCCCTTTCCCAATTAGATTATGAATCGGTGAGTGTTACAAAAAAGAACACTGGGGTTTCTTCCTTATAACATAAAAAGCTTCTTGCTTTATTAAAATGTATTATAATACTGACTCAGGGTTTACAAAAAATAGAAAAAATATGGAGTCCTACTCCGTTAATATAAATAGTAAAAAAGATAAATGATATTTTAATATATAATATTTAAGTAAGATAAAAAATTCAATAACAATACATAAGAAAAAAAGGGGTTTGTTCATGGAAAACTGAGTCGCGAAAAAATAAGAGAAATAAATGGAATGAATAAATGGTAAAGAAACAAATTTTTTTCGAAATTCAGAATTTTGGGAACTTTTTATAATACACTTTTTTTTTTAAATTAGGCCATTTTCGGCCAACTTTCGCCACAAATTTAACATTTTCCAAAAAAAGATTTGGAACCATTTACATTAAAAAATGTAATGACAAATGTGTTTTTAAGGGGCACCCTAATGTTCATATGTACTCATTCTTGTACTCATTCTTGGTTCTTGGGCGTTTCGTTTTTTCGTTTTGCCTTTTGTGTATTTTTTTATATTTATTTTCTTGTCATAACGAGTAAGTTTAATGTTTTATTTTCTTCTCTGTTTTTCTTTTTAGTCAAACAATCACAACAAAGCCTATCATTGATTAAGCATAGAACTGAATAAGTGTTGGTAAGTAAATATGTAAGAAAGTTGTTGTGTTCTAATCTCTATATTTCATTGTTTTTATGCTGTTGTTACCAGGTGGTTAGGAACTGTTATAAATAAATAGTGGGATATCATGTTAGCGAATTTGTTAAAATTTCATAGTTTTCAATACTGTAAAACACGATTAAAAGAAAGTCTATATAATCAAAAATTTAGTTCGACTTTAGCGAAGTTCGTATTAAACGTGATCAAGTTGCATATTTAAAACGAATACTTTGACTAAAAGCCGCGCATAATATTACCCTACGTAGAATGATGAGTTAGTTGAGTTAAGAACATAACCCGGGACTGTTTTAAGTCTAACTTTTCGCAGAACTTGCATGATTTGCCATTTTTGTCAGTTTAGCGGTGTCTATTATGTTGAACGAACTGGCCCCATGACTGCTGAAAAGAGCCACAGAAAAAACTAAAATCAAGTTTCAATAAAAATATTTGTAATAAGAATTAAAAGTTTATTTAATTTCGGTCCTATTAATTCAAAACAACCAAAAATTGGAAACAAAACATTGCTACAATCGGACAAGATCTGAAAAAATCACTGTGAATAGATGTATTTTCCTAAATTTTGATCACAATCAGCCAATTTAGTAGTTGTACAACTTTAAAACACCTGTAGTTAAAAAGATAATAATTTTATTTGAAAGAGTATTTTTTATTTATAACACAGTATGGACTATAAACTATTAATTCACTTTTTGTAGATAGACAACGGACCTCTTTCTTCTATTTAGCGTATTTTATGCTTGATACCTCAAATCATGCTTCGGACGACATTAATGTCAATTTTTTCACACTGCTTTTAATTTTTTTCTTCAATTCTTCAACGCATTTGGCTTCCCAACCAATTTCATACACTTTTTTCCATAAAAGACCCCCAAAGTCCACAATTGGGCTTGCTTTTGGGACCTTTGGAGGATTTTGTTTTTTGGCTTCATTTCTTTTTTATTCCGGTTGATACCGCTCCATTTTTGAATACTTGTTCCTCAAGAAAATTATACCGTCCAAGCATGTCATAGACATTTTTATATAAACTGTTTTGTTCAACCACTTTCATTTTGCATTTTTTTTCAATTTTTAATAAAAAAAATCAATAAATAAACCTTTATAAATCCTATACCAATTAAGATTTGACCTTCTAAAAATTGCAAAAATTATGTATTGTCCGCAAAATATAACGAATATTTTTAAAAAATTTTTACAATTTATATGCACCTCGATATTTTCAAACAATAATACATAAGGTATCAAAAAAATGTTCGATCCATTTATAAATCACACATTTAAACGCAGTTTTTCAGACACTACTGATTATATTACATATCTGCAAAAACTTTTGCAAACTACCAAAAATTGTAATTTTGATAGTTTTGTTTCAGTTTTCGACGTAAACCGCTATAACTTTGGTGGCCCTCGTTCAAAATGATGCACGCGAATGGATGCTAATTTATTATATCTACACTCAGAAAACTTCATTTGTAAATATTTGTAGTTGTTTGAGTTGCGATATTTTTAAGTGAACAACGGGAATTTGTGGAAAAAATTTCTTTTTTGACTACATATGTGGTTCATTTAAAAAACAAACCACATCAAATGACTGTTTTATGACTTTACATTAATTTTATATCGTTTTTTTTTTTATTTAAAAAAATAAAACAAATAAATGTTTGTTTATCTTGTATTACATATGTGGTTAATTTTTACAACAATTGTGGATCATTTTTGGAACACTATAAAAACAAATGACAATGTTAGTTGAATTTACTGAATGGTAAGTCGTACTTTCGTCAAGCGAAATTTCATTTGTTTTTAACTACATTTGCAGTGGACTTATAGTATAGTATTCTACGTGTAGTATTTCATATGTACAAAGCGTAGTTGATGTGCCAAATCGTTGTTCTTGAATTCGTACGTTGTTGTGTTTTCAAAGATTATGTTTAAAAACATATTTAGCTGTCAAAACATCCAGCTTTTTCGCATATACAAAATTTAAGTCGTCGAATTGCAAAAATAAATGTGACATTTATGAAAATTCATGATTTGGTAGAAATATTTTTTTAAGTATAACATTAAAGCAAGATAATTGCAACGAATATAAAGTTAAAGTAACTATAACCAAATAAAAGTACATCTTTTATCTACCAGAAAGGTAATTATTTGAAAGAAGGGCATTTTTAATATCTGTCGGAAATTTATGTCTAATTTCCAAAAAAAAAAAATATATATGTTTTTGATGTTTTCTAAACAATTCTTTTTTATTGTTGAGAAATATTAAATAAATGTTGAAATAATGTGTACAAATAATTTCAAATTGCATAAACCAAGTGTTTTTTTCTTTAAACTACTTATATTTAATAGCAAAAGATTACATACTAATTACTTTCACCCCTAACACTTTGACGAATTCAAATCCCTTAAATAATAGTAAAAGTGAATTCAAGAACACAAAGACATTTGAAGTATTTTTATTTTCGGCGTAATGGTTTTCGAGAACAGAGACGTATTTCTACTGTTTCAAATCTACAAAGCGTCATTGATTTGCCATTAAATAAATTTTTATTTTTATCTAAACCCACAAATTAAGAAATTATGAAAAATTTCCATATACTCAGCCAATTTCCTAAGAAAAATCAGATTTCACTATCAAAACTTTATTAATAAAGGGTCCGCCAAATAACTTTTTTTTTTTTTGAAAATGCTATAAAAAAAAACTACTGAATATTTTCTCAAATTTCTTTTTTTATTTGAAAGTACAATCCTGCCTCGGCTGGCCATGCAGTAGCCTACACGATCGGTCCAATTTTTAAGCACATTATCGATTGTGTGTAGCTGTATTTCACCAATGGCTTCACGAATATTGTCTTTAAAGCAGGAGTGCCCAAGAGTTCCTTATGGAAGAGCAAACACCAATACATTTAAAGAAAAACTAATTTTTATTCAATATTTTTTGTTGTAAAAACCAATCCATACAAATAAAAAAGAAAAAAAATATTTCAATGTTTACCAGCAAAGCATACGAAAGTGTTGTTGCTTTGCACTTGCGTGTATACAGTGGAGAACGACAAAAAAACTAATAAGACAAAGTTGTTTGTGTATTTCGTATTGCTAGTGCTGAGTGCTCTATGTGTGTATTAAAACACACAGCCTATAGCTTAGTGTTTTTACAAAAACAAATGAGCACGAAGCGCATAGGGCTTGGGCACCCTTGCTTTAAAGCGTCAATTAACTCTGGCTTGTTGGCGTAACACTTATCTTTGACGGCACCCCTCAAATAATAGTTCAACGGTGTCAAATCGCAGCTCCGAGGTGGCGAAACGACATCAGCTCTGCGGCTGATAATGCGATCTTCAAAAACAGGCGCAAAACATCGAGTGTAGCTTCGTCTGTGTGGCACGTAGCGCCGTCCTGTTGAAACCAAATGTTGCCAATATCCTCCTCTTCAATTTTTGTGAACAAAAATTCGTTCAACATGGCCCGATAACGATCGCCATTGACTGTAACGGCCACTCCTTGCTCATTACCATGGTTTTCAAAGTAATGTCGCAATATTTCCCAGCGTTGTTCAAGCGTATACACAACCATATTCGTTCAGCGGAAGGATAAAACTAATTATCTGTCAAATCAGACATGAGCTAAGTGTTACCATTCACGAAATAAGCAAAAAAAAAAAACGTTAGATGGCGGGCCATTTATTTAATTTAGAAAACGCGGGAGTTCCCTGGAAAGTTCGAAAAGATTTCCAGATTCCCGGGAGTTTAAGAACGTCGGGAATTTAAAAATCCTAGTTAAGATACATTTCGTTTATATCCCACAGTTTTTTAATTTTTATACCGGCAACATAAAAAATAGAAAATTTTATGAATTTGAAGATTTATTAAGATCATAAAATAAATTATTTTTAAAAATCGGCCAAGAAAAAAAGTTCTCGAATTAAGTCAGATATTTTTCAAATTTTAAATTTTTAAAATCGTTTTTAACTGAAGGCTGTATGAAATTTTCTCAAAAAAGTCCGATTTTCCCCACAGTGCCAGTGCTTGTCACGGTAGATTCAATTTTAAATTATAATTTTTAAACAATTATTTAATATTGTGTCTTTTTTGATAGCAGAAAGAATTTTTTAAATAAATATTATATCTGTTTTTTTATAATTGTTTAAATATTGTTGTTTGCATTGATTGCCGAAGAAGGTGCACCATGAAAAAAGACCACCGAGACGTATGAGTGTTATTATGAAATACTAATAACTCATACGCACAGTATGTCTGGAATCAACTTAACATTATTTAAAAAAATTTCTATCAAGCATTCTTTTTCTTAATGAAAAAAGTAATTCAACACATAAATGATTTTTTTTTATTTTGTTAAAACCCAGCAAAACCTCGGTGTTACGGTATTATAACCCAGCAAAACCAGGTATTACGGAACAATTTACTTCGCCACTTAAATGAAATTACTTTGCCCATTAGTACACCCAGCGTAGCAGTTATATGTGCATAGTAAATTTGTATATATTTTGAGTGTAAAATTTGTTTTGTAACCCATTATTTTTTGATACCCATTTTTGTACACATTTTGAAACAATATACTCCAAAAGTCTTCCATCGGGTTTAGGTCTGTACTAACAGCAGCCACTGCAATGCTGGTATCCCTCTTGTATGCAAAAAGTCCTTTGTGTGCTTTGCAGAGTGAATTGGTGTATTATCCTGCTGAAAAGTCTAGTTATCCTCATGAACATTTTCGCCAAAACTTATTAGTTCGCTATCTAGCAACTCTACATATTGCGTAGCATTCATTTGATGTGAAATAAAATATATTTCTTCTCTGGCTCTATAACTAAAAGCAGCCCAGGTCTTGAAAATTTTGTGCGAAGCAGTGGCGGCCGCACAGTGCTTCAAAAATGGTGTAATTTTATACAGCTTGAGGTTACCAAGTTGTTGTCAGCGCATCAATTACGGGTTAGAAACAACACAAACTTACAAGGAATTGGCGAAATTTTTTTGAAAAAGTATGCTTTTTTCGTCTGACATTCACAATTATATTTGAAATTTGCTAGCGTGTTCTATGAACTTAGTTACTTTGTAAACAGCACCTCTAGTCAAAAAGGCACTTTTAAAATTTTAAACGCAAACATTTTATGAACTTTTAAAAATGTTGAGAGAAACTTAACGCATATGATCCCAGAGAATTTTTTTTTTATAACTTTATAAAACTTTGTAGTTTAGGTAATTTGGGGCTAAGAAACACGAATCTGAAGTCCAAATTTTTTTTTTCATTTTTTGTTTTTGAGAAAAATAGTGTTCGATTTCTCGAACACTGTTTTTTGAAGACATATTACAACAATGCAAGTGAAAAAACAAAAACAGTTGTTTTCTATTGTTGAAAGTTTAATCGTTTTTTAAGGAAACTACATTTTTACTTTTTTAATTTTTTTATTTTTTATGCATAATTTTCAGTTTGTTAAATTATGCTAAAATTAATGTTTTTTCTTCTTCTTTGGTATATAAGGGGTGTGTGAAGTGGGTATGAATTTTTATATTTACATTTAAAGCTAACCCCTTACACTATCTAATTGTATAAAAGAAAGAGCTCTGAGTATTAATTATAAAAAGAAAACAAATTATAACGATTTACTGTTCAAATAATCGAACACTGGGACGATTTTGTGGCGCATAGTTTTTTATAAGAAAACATGGCTTGAGAATATAGTTAGGTATCTAAAGTGAATCCATACTACGGTCAAAATTGTTAAATTGTTAGTTAAACACTTAAAAGCAATCATTTAATTTTTTATAATTAGTACCATATTTATTTGACCTACATGCTACATATCGTTTACATTTTTGTCATTCATAGCGGATACAGAGAAATTTTTTTCCATATCACTTTGTGACTAATAAGGCGCTCTAACAATTCCACCAGAATATACATTAAATAAAGATTTTCTTGAACTTAATACAAAAATCGAAAAGACATCAACAAATTCTAAGGACTTACAATTTTATGAAGCTAAATGTAAAAAAAATTTAATAAAAAATATCTTCTTTTGTTTATAAAATTTGCCGACACTTGATTCAGTCAACCGCTCTACTATCTGAGCCATCTTGGCATGTTATAATTGATAGATAACATAAATGACTTGCTTGCACTAATTGTCAGTTCTTTCCAGCTTACAAAAATCAGAAATAACTACTTATGTATGTACTTACAAGAGTTTAAAAAATAATAAGTATAAATATAGATCTTCCAAAAATTTTTAGATTATTACTTTATTTTTGAAATAATGATTAAAATAAGTACTTGTGGGTAGAGAATTATTTTTTGTATTGAAATAAGTGGAAAAATAAATAAAGGGTCCGCCAAATAACTTTTTTTTTTTTGAAAATGCTATAAAAAAAAACTACTGAATATTTTCTCAAATTTCTTTTTTTATTTGAAAGTACAATCCTTCCGGTTAATAATGGAAAATAATTTCATTCAAATGGCTGCCTCGGCTGGCCATGCAAAAGCCTACACGATCGGTCCAATTTTTGAGCACATTATCGATTATGTGCAGGTGTATTTCACCAATCTTCTGTAAGTCGATCGCAGGCCCACTTAGCGAAGCGAAAACGCATACAAAGTCCAATTGGTTCAACTCCTGAACCAATTGGACTTTGTATGCAAAATTCGTCTCAATGATGTTTCCGAAATGTTCAATTGTTGAGAACGAAGGTGAATTGATGTTGATGGCGTTTCACGCACACTTTCTGCCACAGCAGCAATATTCTCGGGCGTACGCACTGTTTTTGGCTTCTCACGCTTTGGTTTATCGATGAGGATGCCAGTTTCTTTCACTTTTTTCACAAGATAACGAACATACGGAGCTGACTGTGCTTCTCTTCTTCCAAAATCCGTACGCAATTTTCGCACACATTCTGCAACATTACCATGATTTTCAAAGTAATGTCGCAATATTTCCCAGCGTTGTTCAAGCGTATACACAACCATATTCGTTCAGCGGAAGGATCAAACTAATTATCTGTCAAATCAGACATGAGCTAAGTGTTACCATTCACGAAATAAGCGCTAGTTGAAAAAAAACGTTAGATGGCGGACCCTTTAGTTATTAGTATGTCATTATTATTTTTTGTATTAAAGTAATGTATATAGTAGCAGGTGCCATTACTGGCAATCCAAAAAATAATGACATGTCACTACTGTTTCTGCACTGGGTCGTATGGTATAGGTCAGTTAATAGCTTAAGTTCGATATTGATACTATATACTTTTTCATATCTGGACAGCTAGTTTGGAGAACCGTATGTATATTACTGATAGTACATTTATTTAAGAATTAGTTCTTTTAAATTTCTGATTTTCAGTTATTGTAGACCATCTATTTTTGCAATATCATTGCAGTTTAGTGCCACTAGCCAACCTGCATTGAAATGGAAAATTGTTTACCGATATAGCAAACAAATAAATGTTTGAATATTGTGTGTACATTAGAGTGCCTCAAAAAAAAGTGTACACCTCTGAAAATAAAGATTAACATGTTTTATGAAGATACCTAAATTGGTTAATTCAATTTTTGTGAACATTTTGGCGAAATATAAGAAATATTCAAAAATTTTATCGTTCTACATTAAAAAAATTATAAAAACAATCCTCTCGGCGCAAAATAATAAGATTTTTTTTGATGTTTTTTAATTAGATTTTTGTAAACACTTTAACAACTATCCATTTTTCGTCCGTTTTTCATAATTAATATATCGTCGAAAAGGTTTTTAAATCCACTAGTAATTTTGGTAACCAATTAACTCTTACTTGCACTGTGGTACTTATTTGTACCATTCACTTTGTATACATAAAATTCACTTTCTTACGAACATTACTATATTTTTTTGCTTAATAAAACCTAATGTCTCATATTTAAAAATAATATTAAATATTTTAGGAAGCATTCAACGTATTTGCATGTTGTTATAAGTTTCTATTTTAAGCGTTAAGGCAGAATTAGTTTGTACGTTCTGTTCTGTTACGAATCAGCTGTTTACATACCTTTATGTACATTTTTCCGAAAAGTTTGGTATTGAAAATAAGCAAAATTGGTCCAGCGGTCCAAAAGTAATGAGTGACAATGTTAAAGTACCTCTAAATTTTCCATACAAATTGGTGTATAATGGACTGTATATTATTAGAATTCATTGTAGTGTCTGGTGTATAAAATATAACGTCATATTTTTTCACCAGACGCTAAGAGGTGAATAATATTTAAAATTCACCGCAAATTCTTTTTTTCCACAAAAACTTTTTTTTCACCTCAAAAATAATTTTGTTACCTCAAAAGTGTTTTTCACGACACTATTTTTTTACACCCAAAAAAGTTTTTCACCTCAAAATTTTGTTTTCGCCTCTTAGCATATTTTTTTTTTAATATATTTTTGTTGTTTCATTTGTAAATTGGTAAAACCAAATTTATGCATGCACTTGTTGTTTGTTAATTTATACCTAAATTTTTTTGTTATAATTTGGATGTCGAAAAAGTACTATTTTATTTGCAGGTTGGTACTATTTGAAAATCGCATTTATCATCCCTGATTTGAATGTTTTTAGTTGAATTTTCTTTTACTTTGTAAAACAGCTGATTCCTACAGAAAAAGTAATTACAAAATATTACCTACAGAACAGAACGGCACAGTACGGCAACAGAAAGTAACAACTAATGATGCCATTACTCTATTTTAAGCGTTACACTCAGAATATTATGTAGTTTACTGGTTGTAGTTTAATAAAAAAGTGTTCAATTGAGTTAAACATAAAGGAACATGCATTTTTTTTTCAAATAAATATTTTTTTCAACTTTTTTATACATTTGTTCAAAATAAAAAAAAAAAAAACTAATAAAACTGTAAAAAAATATTACTTGAGCCAGAGTAAAAACTAAATTTTTTTTATATAAATAGAACATTTTTGGTCTTCAAAGTTTAGTAACGTCATGATGCTTGTTAGGAAAAGACCTAACCACGTGGTTGATTACTAAGAAGAAAATAATGGAGCAAAATTGATGAATAATAGGTTTTTGTTAAAGCTTTGTCTATTTTGGAGGCTCTAGCTTTTCTAAAACTTTGGGTTTTGATCAAAATATTAGTATCAACCTAACTAATATGTTTGATTTTCTTTATTTTTGTAAATATACGGAGGTTGAAATCTCGTTATAAATTAAATATAATTTACTACTATTCACCATTTTTTTTTCATAAAGATTTAACCACAAAAACGGAATATTGAAGTTTATTTGTTTCCGTTACAGTTATTATAAATTTAGATTATTTTTTATTCATAAAAAATGTTCAAAAAATTCGTGTTTGTTTTTTATTAAACAGCTTTGTTTATATGGGCAACTTCAAAAATTTACGGCACCTAGACATTTTTTTTTTAAGTTTTTTTTTTTGTCTGACATCAATGTCGATTTACGTTTGTATAAACCAATATTTGAGCATGTGAAATCCGTTCGCGTTAATAATTTTAATTAAACGGCGTAAATTTTACGGCGGCTTAAAGTTAAAAATTAAAAAAAAATATTAAAATTACAGCTTTTGTTAAAATTGGAAAAGGATAACGCGTGTGGATAATACCCCTTAAGGGCTTTCTTAGCACACTAAAATATTTGTAAAAGCTTCAATACTTTTTAAAATACACTGAAAAAAAATATCAAAAATTTTTTTTTGATCGTGTATGCATATAAAAATTTATTTAAAATTGTTAAGCATTTTACAAAATTACGGCTAGTATAAGACATAATTTGCAATATTTTGAGAAAAAACTATTTGCCTATCGCTAATGGCTTAAGAGATATAACCATTTAAACTTTACCACTCATGATTTTTTGTTATTTTGATTTTTTACCTTTGATTTTGGTACCTTCAAACATTCACAAGATTTTCCATATTCTTTGCAATTAAAATTGTTCTGCAAATTGGAAGCTGTAACTAACATTTCGTTAGTTAAATCTGGGGTTTCAGTGATAGATTCTAACCCGTTTTAAATTTTTTTTAATCCGCAATTTTGTGTTTTGATGGCATTGTTTTTATTATTATTATTATTGTTATTTAAAACCGAATACCTAACTGACTTTCTTACACCAATTTGCGATTTGTTTTTTTTTTTTTTGCTTTTTATTTTTTCAGATTGGCGATTTTCGCGTCTTTTATCGGTTAATTTGTTTCGCTTCTCAGTTTTCTTTTTACGAATTTCACGTTTTTTTTTACGTGTAATCTGAAACCATTTTACTAATTTTTGTTCGCAAAGGCTACTATGATCATAGAGTTTTTATAATAAAGAAAGTTCTTAAAGATGTCTTTGCATCGGCGGTAATTTAGCGGTTTTCGCGGTAGTATGTTTCAATTGTTTTGTTTTGTTAAAATTTGTTAAGGTGGCCCTCGTGAATATTGTTTAAAAATATAGTCTCACTTTCTAGGGGTTCAAAAAAAAAACGCTTTTTTTTTGCAAATATTATTATTGGACCGATTATAAAATACTTGTTGGGATTTTGGGTTACTTATTAACCCGAATTCAAGAATAATTCTTTTAAATTTTCAAAATCAAATATTTCATACAATGATGCTTTTTGAGGTTAGAAACATTTTGTTTCCTCCATAAAATTTTAAATCCTTATGTGAAATGTGTTTGGAAAAAACTGCCGCTGCACGCGACAGAATTGTAAAAAATTATTTTTTTTTTGCACTTTCTCAGTTTAGTCCGTCGCGAAGAGTCTATTTAGATACCTAAACATATTCCCATGCCAAGTTTTGATCTAAAAAAAAGCTTAAAAAAATTGTTTTTTTGCAAAATTTTCAAAAGTTCATAAAATTTTTGCGTTTAAAAATTTTAAAGTGTGTTTTCGCCTCGGAGGTGCACTTTACGAAGTTACTCACATCACGCAATACACTAGGCAACTTAAAAGATAATTCAGATTGTCAGACGCAAAAATATACATTTTCAAAAAAATTTACGCTAATTTCTTTTAAGTTTGTGATGTCCGTGATACGTTATTGGCGAGCTGACACCAACTTGATATACCTCAAACTTTATAAAATTACGCCGTTTTATTAATTCTGCGCTTAAAACAGATTTTTATTAAACGGCGCAAAAACCCTATTAAAAATCTTCAAAAAGTTCAAAATTCGGAAAATTTTGGTTTCACTTGTAAACCACCATGCAACTTTTCACCCAGCAGCGATATCAAATATTTATTTTTTGTGGATATATCCTCCAAGTCTAGTGACTATATTTTGTATTGGTTTGGATCTGCAAGCTAAAAACTATTACAAAGAAAACGGAATGAATGAAAAAACTCTTGCAAGTTTCAAGTCGTTTTTTTTTAATTTTTCGAATTTTAGATGACCACCAATTCTTAACGTGAACACTTTTCAACGTAAAACTTTGCACGTCATATCCTTCAAGTATAGTCATCCAAACCGTGTACAACGTTTTTTTTCAATTCATAAAACTTAACGAAATAAGAGCCATAGTATGTCGGTTTCAGCAGGTGCTCAAAAAATTTGAAGTAGCCCATATGCAAAGTGGTTTAAATTCAAATTACTAGTATCAACCTAGCTAATATGTTAGTACGGAGGTTCGAAACTCGTTATAAATAAAAAATTACATAAAAATAACATCGATGTACATAAAAACAACAAACTAATAAAAATGTAGAAATGTTGAGGTTAAGAAGAAGAATAAACGGGTTTTCTCTAAAAATTATAAACACCATTAATTTTCAAATAAGACTGGACTAGTTTCTGTCAGTGATTTTTCATTTTAATTGTATTATTATTTGTGTCTTATAATTGTCAGATTGTCTCTATATGATAAATTGTTCAACAACCTGCGGCTGTAAGAATCAAACCTGCGCTCATCTTACATTACAAACGTAACAATACCAAGTCGTGACCGTTTAGCGATCACAGCCAAGTATGGCCTCGAATGTAATGCAGCTAAATTGCAGTTTCTTTCTTATAAGCTTTTTCTGTTATTGTATATTATAC